>JADWOT020000002.1:10221463-10283463 GCA_036345935.2 Taenia hydatigena | reverse complement strand
TCATGGTGCGAAGTGAAGGCCCAGTTTCCAGACCTCATTTGTGACTGATTTGTTCTTGTAGGTCAGCATCAGTCACAAATGAGGTCTGGCCAATATCGCTTTAATACGTAGTATGATTTCTCCTCCGCTAATTTATACGCACCGCACAGCCCCCTAGCCTATCGCCCGCCACCAACCCAACCCCGAAGAAGACCATATGGCACGTTGTACTTAGACAAAATACATTTCACATACCGACGACGACTCACTCGGTGGCTAAGGTATATTGGCAAGGTAAGTTAGTGACTCAGTCTCTCCTTCTTATCACCGAAATCTGGCGTTAAACAGACCACCAACGCAGTGCATACTCTCTCTTACCTTTCCTAACAGCCAATTCTCCAATGCTCCCCCTCATTAGGGTACAGCATCTGCAGACGCCTACTCCTCCTCCCCCACATCCTTCCACCACTGCAATCGCACTAAAAGCGTCCATTATCCCACCTACATGGCATTATGATGATGTTCCTCTCAAGGGCGTCTTTCATGTGGGGTCCATTATTCCCACCATTATGTGGGCAGACTAGCATTGTGCTCCAATGTCTTAACTAACTCCGTTCGCATTTCATATTGCATTTGATGAGTGGCACAAGGCCTATTCTGATCTGCTGGATTGATTTTACCTACGATGTGGCGAACGATGACCATCGTCTCGATGCACTAGCCATGGATGGTACTGAGGAGAAGATAAATTTCCACAACTAACGGTTGTACTGCGTGTGATTGAACAAAGTGGTGTTGTGGATATTGTCGCATCTGGATGTCCTCAAACATTGATTGAGCTCTTTAATCAATGCTGTAATCTAGCTGTGGCGTTTTCTTCCATCATTTCCTTCTTTGCCGAAGTAGTTACTGAATGTCTTCCTTTTCAACGTGTGTGGATCCGCTGGAACACTGGGGGGAATTACGGGTTTGAGAAAGGCTTTTAATTAAGCATAGCTATCAGTTGAAGACCTATACGCATCAGCTTGGCAACGCTATTGGTGTCAGGTCGTGGCAACTTAAATTTGTAGATCCCTTCATTACACACACCGTATTCATCCATCTATCCGTTTGTTACCCTTCTTTTCATCTATTCCTTTCCTCCCCACTCATTCCTTATCCATTCATCCACCCAATTATTAAAGACTGCTCAAGCATTATGTTGCCAATGGCATTGGCATCATCTGTTGGCTAATAGCACAAGCAGTGGTAGAAGAAATCGCATTAGCGCAACTTACGTAAGAGATCGAAACGCGTAATGCAGTGCCTACTTGATGACTTTAATAGAAGGCTTGGGAGACTGAAGAAAGCGACAGACGTTAGTGGCTCTATTCAAGTTATTCACTTACAAAGCACTTTTGCGGTCAAGTGATGGGATGTAAAGGACTGAGGAATACGAGGTTAATGTGAGCATGGATACAAAGTTAAAGTGCAATGCTCAGTTTTGGGGCTATGAATGGATGTTTTGTGAATCGAATTCAGTGATGCAGACTTCATTTCCCAACACTTTTGACGAAAGTTACCTGTGTTGTGCTAGAGAGTATCTGGTTGAAAGGGCCATGACCGCTGGTAAAAGGAGATTGCTGAGGGTGGCAAGAGACTAGAGGAAAATGACTAACAAATTAATGGGATGCAGGGCTCTCATCACAAGTTGCTCTCTCCGCCTTCGTGTTTAGTACACCAACCTCACGTACGCACGTGAGTCAACGTTGGCTTCTCATAACTCTACCTAGTCACCTTTATGCTTTCACGACAACCTCCATTGCTTCGCGTCTGCTTCATCCCACTTCTTCGCTTTTTTCCTTTTTTAACTTGGATGCAGATGTAAATATGACCTGAGGTCTAGCAACTGGCGTAGTTCGAAGCTCATTTCAAATTGATCCGGTGAAGTTTAAGTTGTATGTCAGCTTTCAAATAAACGGGAAGACTAAACTGACTTCTTTACAAAGCGCTTTGAGTCAAATTTATTCGCCAATCCTCCGAACATCCAGTTCAGTGTCTCCATCAATGATGTTGACAATGAATTGTGTCACAATCCACAATTATAGCAAAATAATGGTGCTCCCAAGATTCTTGTATGTTGTGAACTAACAAAAACAGAAGCAACAGCGAAACAAAGAATCTGTTTTTTGTTTGCATTACCTCGCACTTGAGTGAAGAGCGACGGAAAAAAATGCGTTACGTTTTACAGCTCTCGTCTGTGGTTTTAAACCACCAATTGACGCTCCTCCAAGATTGCTTGATGCTGAAGAAGTAGCTTGAGAGTGGTTTCAGTGCTGTTTGGGATTCAGGCAGACGACTAGCCCATTGATAGGTAGAACAAATGTTCAACAGTAAGTAGCAATGACTCGAATTCAGTGCTAAGTGTAAAAGTCACTTGCCGCGCCAGATCTAGTTTGTTCGTCATCCGGTGACCTAGCTGTCAAGTGTCTGGAAATCTACAGTGGTGGAGGTTAGGATTAGAGTGATTGTTCCAAACAACAGTCAACGATCAAGCAGAGTCTTGGTCCAAATCTTGTTCCTGACAGCAAGCGTAATCCGTTTGACGTGCCAACTGGCATTTGTGTCACTCCAAAAGCATTAAAATAATCTGGCTATTCGGTGGTCATTCTTTGATGTGACCGACTTGCAATCCTTTGGTGGTCAATATTGGCTTCCTTTGTGTGGGAACATCACATTCGCCATTTAAATATTGCCACTTGTACTTGCGATTAGTAGATGCTAAATCACTCGTTGACTAGTCGACCAGCAATTTAATGAGGTGGTCATTTGTCCGACAAACTGACTGCCAGGTGTGACTATAGCTGGACGTCTTTTCTTTACTTTCAGTTCTTAATTTCGAAGTGAATACAGACCTAAGTAGGTGTGACACCTAATTGACTGAACTTGATAGTCATCTTTCCAACCGATGCCTAAGTGGCTTCCATGCATCTCTGCACTGAACAGCAAACCCCTCAATAACCCTTTCACGTAGCATCAGCACAAGCAGTGAGACACAACAGGACCAGCTGACGAGGTCAAGATCGATTTCAAATTGCACCCCATCAGCATCAGCCAGTATAGTGGCGACTATTGCAACTTCTTCCATCGCAAAATGTCTTTTAGACGATACGAATGCTAGACTCTTGGGGAAGGGAAGCTAAATCTCATAGTCGTCTCCTAGGTAAAAAGATTGCACTTGTTTTGGTCGAGCAGGTGTTGGCACTCCTCTATGGGCAGTCAGGCATGCTTTTCAAGGCAGGCGAGGGAGGGTGGCAAATATTCAGCCTTGTGGTTCATCTTGGGGCAAGGTCGGCCGTAGCAGCCTATGACGTAATGCTTGAAGTTGGCATAGGTAAGAATCATCCCTCCATAAGTTCACTAAATTTGCTGGACTCAGGCAATTTCTTTGCAATAGAGTCGTGTTGTCTTCGCTACGACAATCAACAAGCCAGCCATACGGCAGTTCTGACAGTTTGGTGACTTAACAATCATGCTGAACAACCAATCCGTCTTTGCATGCCTACTTGTCATTCACTCAGCTTATCGGGCAGATGCACTCGCTTGATTAACTGGATTGTTGTCCTTCATTTAATCTTGACCTCGATTTTATTCACTACAATACATCATAGATTCCTCACTAATCCTTTAGTCCTGGCTTTTGCGTCCTTGCAACAAGTGAAGTGAGAGTTAGTAGAGAGCACTCCTCAATGGTGATGTAACAAAAGAGGGAGAGTGATGAGTGTTGTGCTGGTTCAGAGAGTCCACCCCTCCCTTGCAGACCAATGCCGACGGTTCCGCAGCAAGATGCGTGTTTGCCGAACACTTCTCGCCTAACAGTGAAGACTACTTAGTCAAGCGAATTTAAGTAGCACAAAAGCCGACGCGCCAAAGCGGCTGCATATCCGTCCCCAATAATGAGTCTTGCAACAGTTAGTCAGGCCGTTCAACTCAGTGGATGGGAGAGGGTGCTTGCGACTATGACCTTAGCAACTAGAGATGCCAATAATGACCGAGTTGGCGTGTAGGCCGTTTGGAGGCTGCTGTGACTCGAAGCACATGACCTTATCACTTAACCCAGGGTCGCACTTTATTCTACTCAAATGTCGCCCAATTCTCTCTCTATCTGATACACCAGCAAGTCAACAATTGTGGGTGTGCAAAATGCACATTCGCTTGAAATAAAATGTTATTCATGCAAAGACAACATGTATCGAGGTGGGAGATAAAGAGTATGAGAAGAATGCAGGTGTTTGGAAAGTGATGTCCATCAGCCGATCGGCAACAGACTCTTTAGGTCTGTTAGCCGGTGAGATATCCATTAAGTGGTTTGTAAGTCAGAGAAATTTACTGTGTCGCGCCATTATGCTGAGTTGGATGGCCGGATTTACTACTGTAACACTCACTAACGGAGATGGATATGCAGTCGTATTGCCGCGTCGACATAGTTGCTTTATATAAGCTTAGCTAAGGAGTCTTCGATGTTAACAGGAAGAATTCGGCGAACATGTTTCGTGCTGCAGAACCGGCGTCATTCTCCTTCGAGCGAGGGAGGTACTCTCAAAACCAGCACAACCCTTATCGCTGCCTCCGTGGCAACAGCAATGAAGAGTTAAAGCTGAGTCCATCAGACAGTTTAATGGATTCTTTGATTTCTGTGGTTGCACCTTTGCGTTCTCTCCTTATTTTCTTGCATAGCTTTTATTCCCCTAGATTGAGTAGAGTGAGGGCAGCCAGGGAGCACACTTCATTGGTGATATGATGCTGATTTAGTAAGTAATTTACTTCTTTGAAGGCTGACGGCGACATGTCTGAAGCCAGAGGAGGCGTGTTCGTCAAGCGCTTCCCGTTGAACATTGAGGTATGTCGACTTGACGAAGTGGCTTCAGAATTGTCAACGTTGGTGAATGTTGCGGTGGCCAGTCTGGCTGCTGATTTGAGCGGAGTAGCGCGTGTACCTGTGTTTTTGCATCCTCTTAGCAGCACCAATCACGGAGACAGTGGCGATGCAGCAGCAACATTAGTCCTCCCGAAAGTGCTTAACTTTCATAATCCTATCTCATGTGATGGAAAAGGACGCCCACCTGCCCTTGCAACCATCTTATAAACTCTAACGTCTCATCGCGGTACGCTCACTTCTCACATGAATAATACCTATAGAGATGTCCCTCCAACCCAAGTGAATTCTTATAGCCGTCGCGGTCTAAGGGATCCACCAGGGGCAGGAGAAACAGAAAAAAAAAAACAAATAAGTCGGAGTCCCTTCGCCTCCTTACTTGTCAGTAAAGAGTTTTTGAGCTTCCGTCTGTTAAGAGTCCTGTGTGGTGGCCGTTTCAACATGTTGCTCCAACCGCAATGCTTGGACTGAAATTCTCCAAATAATGCATTGAAGGCATTGTTTGCTCACCTTTAGTTGGTTTCTGCTCAGGTTGTGACAAGAGGGATCGCAAAGCGCGTAATCATTTTGGCGTTTCTCTCTCCGGCACGCTCGCACATTAATCTCAAATCCTCGTCCTCTCGTCGACGATAGGTGAGGCAGCCACATGGCCTCAAGGTTCGTGTTTCAGTGTCGGATGGCGAGGTAGTCTGCACAGCCTTGTCGAAATGCTTCATCAAGATGCTGAAATAGCAAATGCGTTGCTTGCAATGTCAGCGAAACATTGAAATAATAATTCAAAATAACTGCTTCTTAATTAATAGACAGTTTTGGTTAGCTCCTTGAGAATATCATTTCAGTAAATGCTGTGTGAGGATCGGGTGGATAAGAGCTATTGCCTTAGCAACTGGAAGGCTACATCATGTTTCTCCGTCCACTGACAATTCGTTTTCGTCTGTCGCTCACCATTCTGTTCATTGGATGTGCTTCTTGTCCCCAGAAGTAACAACAGGCGGATTTTGTGCCCGTAGAGTGAAAATTCACTTTGCCATTCCCCTTAAGCTTGTCGGCGGCTACAAGCACCGTCCACGACTGTTCGGAAATACTATTTGTTCTACATTCGATATCGTCAATGCTTACACTTTGCATTGGCAATTTCATCCTTCTCAAGGCGGGGTTTTAACGTGCGAGTGTTGTGGAAGTGGCAAATCCTAATTTGACATCTAACAAAGGAAGAATGATCGCGAACGTTGCCTGTTATGCCTTGTGGAATAGAACAAATAGGCCCTCATTCATTCTAGCAGTTGCAAAAAGCTGAGCGCAGCGGAGACGTTCAGGACGCAGTTCTGCAATGTTGTAGTCTCGATCTGCATAAAAGATCGAATTTCTCTCTCGCCGAATGCACTTTTGTAGTCTTGATCTGCATGACAGGGATAATTTCGGCCTCACTAAATGCAATTTCGTAGTATTCATCTGCATGACAGATTGAATTTCTCTCTCACTGAATACAATTTTGTAGTCTTGATCTGCACGAGAGTGCGAATTTCGTTCTCTCTGAATGCAATTTCGTAGTATTGATCTGCACTATATAGCTAATTTTGCACTTACTGTTTGCAATTTTTTTATATTTACCTTGACGCTGCTGCAGATTTCCCTTTTACTTTTTGTTGCTTATATTCCACGTTCCGCCACCTCCGCAGCCTTTATAACCAATTTTATAACCTCACCAGCAGGCATAACTAAATCAGCGATAGTAGCAGAACCATCAGCTCTGGTGATTTTATTTTCAGGTGCAGCAACAACTGGCACTCATTAATGGTGGCATAAAATCCACACCACTTGAAACAAAAAGAGCTCACAGAAGTGCCGATTTTGCGGGTAAGAGTTACCACTGCAGCGAGTAATGTGATGAACCAGATATACAGCGAGAGCAACGGCATTTAAGACGCGCTGGTTGTGAACCTACATACATCACCTGCGTAAGTGCTGAGCGCGATACAGTGGCAGGCGAAGGAGATTGAGCTGTTGAGGAGACCGTCAGCAATCTCCAGGTTCGTGGTCGCGATGACGGGGCTGCAGCACAAGACTAAAGCTGGTGGAAAAGTGCAAGTTCAGCAGTGGGGTGTCGATCACTACCTTTGTCGCATCTCATTTTTTGTCTGTAAGATAAGTAGGGCCACAGTGAAGTGGAAGTTCGGGGCCTTCATGTGAAGGAAGCAACCGAACAACCTTATCATTCTTGTTTTTTCCTCTTTCAAGTTGCTTTTCCTTTGCGGTGGTCGGCGCCTAAGGCAATTAAGTTGCGTCTTGAGCGTAAAGTTAAGGTCAGTATTTAGTCCTGCAGTGTCCTTATACTTGATTTTCTAACTTACGGATAAGCGCCTTACAAGGGTTTGTTATCTAGCCAATGTGGAGTATTCGAAAACAACAGAACTAGTTTTTTGCTTCCACTGCATAACTTTGTACTGTGATAATTCTCCTCCTAATTTTTACATCCTAATTCATTTCAGAATGCAAACTTGATCGCTCGTAGGACTTTCCTTTTAAAGGTGGACGTCCTTTTTCTCCACTTAATGAGGGCTTTGTGTGTGATGCAACAGCTTGCAGCATTATGAGCTCCTGTTGAGATGTGAAACCCGAACAACAGCCATCATTTAATGTTTTCAGCCATGAAATTGAGTAATGCAACATTTCTAAGGAGGACTCATGCAACGCATGCTAAGCATCAACGACTGATGACTGATCCACCTTACAGAGGTCCACCTCATATAATGACATCAATGATGATTTTGTAAAATAGTTAAATCCGTTCTTCAGCCATGCTTTTCGGGGCTTGGTTGGTTACAAAGCACTTAGCTTGTCTGTATGGACGTGGAAGTACTGCAGCGCAATATACGTGGTCGTGAGCATTCATGCCTAGACTGGTCTGAAAAGAAAGCACTCCCAAATAATTCATTCCCTCTTCAACCAACCTTTTGTTTTACAGACGGGTAGCTGTTTGAGACGCTTATCTGGTCAGTTTGGAATTTAAGTAAAAATAAATCCTCAGTTCGAATATGCACGCCACGACTACAGGTAAATCAACCCTTTCACGCGTTTCTTATGCTATGTCTTGTAGAAATTTCGCATGGAAATGTGCCAAGTCGGTTCTTGTAAATGAACAAATACAATAGCAAAATGTCCTTCAACTCAGCCTAACAATGCAATCATGAAATGCATGCAGCACCCACCCCTGTCGTGGACACTCTTTCACAGACTTCCCTCCAAGGCAATTGTATTAAATCAGAGCAAAGTCAGTCAATTTGTCAGCCGACACTTGCTTTGAAAATGCACTTTTAATCGGATTCTCCGAGACCATCCACCCCACAAGTCCACACAAGTTGAGTAGCATTGACAATTGTGTTGTTTGCATCTAGAAATGCAAATATTTTTGAATACGTGACTCAATGACTTCGCCTAAGACACAATTCGGCGCAACCAGCAGTGAGAGGCAAGGAATGTAGATGTGCGTGACGTTAGCGTTGAATGCATCAAGGACTGACCGAGCAAGATTTCCATGAGACCACATTACTCTGCCTTTAAATAGGAAAGGATTTTTAATGTATTTGCGACATACACTGAACGCCTCTAAGTTCGCTTCAGCAACTCTGCCGTTAATGCCAGCTAAGACGTCATGTTAAATGAAGTTGCATTCGAGTTGCAATTCTACACCGTCGCCTACCGCAGATAAGACCACGTTCATGGACTAATTTTTGTAAGTCATAGATGCGTGTTTTATGCCCGACTCATCAGCACTATTCTCGTTTCTCTTCCGCTAGTTGTTACCTAATAATTTACAGTAGGTCTACCGAATCAGTAAAGGATTCGTGAAAAGGTCCGAGAAGACCGGTAAATACGTATAAAACCTACTTTTCGCTATCGATGTCGGTCCTACAAAGTGGCTTTGTTTTCTAAACTTAGGTCGATGGTTAGTTGCTTTAATCTTTGGTTTCGGATAGCATCACGACAATGTAATTGTCCTTCTAACCGCAAACGCCAGTACATAGCAGCGGCTATGTCGGAAAGGTATGGCACATCAGCCCTTCCCACAACACTCGTACGTTAAAATCCCGCCTTAAGAAGAATATAATGGCCAATGCGAAGTGTACGCATTGACGGTATTGAATGTAGAACAAACAGTATTTCCGAAAAGTCGTGGTCGGTGCTTGTGGCCGACATCAAGCCTGAGGGGAATGGCGATAACAGATGTCTTTCAAGTGAAAGACATTGTAAGAGAATTTCCACTCTACGGGCACAAAATCCGCCTGTTGTTACTTCTGGGGACAAGAAGCACATCCAATGAACAGAATGGTGAGCGACAGACGAAAACGAATTGCCAGTGGACGGAGAAACATGATGAAGCCTTCCAGTGGCTGAGGCAATAGCTCTAATCCACCCGATCCTCACACAGCATTTACTGAAATGATATTCTCAAGGAGCTAACCAAAACTGTCTATTAATTAAGAAGCAGTTATTTTGAATTATTATTTCAATGTTTCGCTGACATTGCAAGCAACGCATTTGCTATTTCAGTATCTTGATGAAGCCTTTCAACAAGTTAAATGGCAATCGTCGCATTGTATTGCAAAAGCGATACATCAGAGAAGCAGCCTTCTGAATAAAGCTATGACTTGGTTGGTAGATTACCAGAATGCATTGGAAAATTCAGTTGTGCTTCTCAGGAGATCAGAATACAATATTTTGCCTCATGGATGTCGTAAACATCTCAGCCTTATGACATGATTATCATGGTTACAACGATGCTTCTATCAGTGAAAAGAAGTAGTAAGTTTAGTAGCAAATTTTGTCATTCGGTCCACATGCAGTTAATCTCAGTGCGTGGGCGGAATGTGAGTGAGTGACTGCTTACTCGTGAAGATGCTTCGTTAGATAAGCAGAACTTAAAGGAATTATGAAAGCTAGAAGGTTGTCGCTTCGGTGTTATGAGGCGTCTGGTGAGCGCTTGCTTTCACCTGCAAACAAATGATGCGTTCCACGCGCACCATGTGATAGCAAGCGTGGGTGACTAGAAGCCGACTCTTCAGTTCCACCAATAGGAGAGGTGCGAAATCTTTTGGGCACCTCCGTCGGTTGTAGGTGAAATAACGGTGCCACTACCTCTAGTGTAGTCAGCTAATTTTCGACTTTGACAAAAGCGATGAATATTTGAAGGAGTTGTAGATTATCAGTAGATATGCAGTGCTAGATTTGGCTTTCAAAAGGCGCTGTAAATACCATCGTGCTGGATTAACTACGCTAATGTAGGAAAGTCCGTTTTCGTGGCTGTCGTTGGCAACGTATTCATCCTGACTTGATGTGCACCTTAAAGGGCTGCGTGACACATGACTGCTGCTGCGAAATCATTGCAGTCAATTCTCCTTGCCAGACTGAGGCCATCACCGCAAAGCAATGGTTCCGTTGCCCTCTGTTGGTCTTGTGGATTCCCTGTACTCCTCTCACTTGTCTATCAACAAGACATTAATAAGTTACGAAGTACTGAAGCCACAAAATTTTTGAGTTGTAGCTGGTGGCGTCATTGCCTTTGTTTCATGGTGATGACGTTCATCGAACTACGTGCTTCCATGAAAGCCTTGTCACTACTTCCACATCTCCATGCAATATCAAAATTCACACATTTGTAGAAGTCACAAAATCACACCTGCTATTCTTTTAATAATTGATGTGAAATCATGTGGGTTCATGGATATCATTTGTTAGAAGAGACGAAGCTCAAAATTAATTGTTTCATACGATCAATAGAGTGGCATGGTTTTATGTCTGCCTCACATATTGCGTGGCACAACTTCACTTTGTTTATTGAAGTTTCCTGCTCAACTGCCCTTTCCACCTGCATCGTCTACCGTCATAAGCTCAAAGCTGAAGCCGCCATTTCACAAAGGCTATCGCATGACTTGTGATCGTTGTGGTAAACCCGTTCCGCATCACCAATCACCAGCGGCTCTACTTCGTACTACAAAGACACCATCTCATCTTGTAAATCCACTTCTCGTTGTGCGATCTAAAATCTATGCAGTGGAAGGAGACGGTTAAGTAGACAATAAAAGATGCTTCGTGCACAGCATTCATACGCCGATGACGTCTCACATTCTATGTCCCCTCATCTTCTCATCAGAAATGATTTTCGCATCACAGTGACACATTCATGCCATATTTTTATTTTAGCGATCAAAAGCTCAAAAAATATCAGGCCAATGACGATAAAACCGTGCATTCTGTGATTATCACTACTGGTCACCGTATTCGAAGTTAAATCATTTCAGTGTGTTTGAGTCAACTGTTCTTCTCCTCAGCTCTTCTTCTGCTCAAGATATAAAAAAATTAAAGATGTGGCCAGATGGTTTCCTTACTTGTAAGTTGACTGATTGAAAGAGATAAGGGCACTTAATTTATCGGTTGGAACTGAAGAAATAGCTCTCTACAAGCGACATCAGCCACATCAGTGTAAATGGTATCGTTGGATAGTCTCTAATAAGCGTGTTGAATAAGAAACTGAAAGACTGAAGGCAAAGGTCGTCAAAATCGATAGCATTAAGGCAAATGAGGGACATTAACTGTCATCAGCGCAGTGAGCGTATTTCAACCCTTCTTCTCCTAGTGTCGGCGTGTTGCCTATGGAAGACTGGGTGTAAGAGGCTATTGTGCATTAGTGGCATTGAACAGTGCAATAGTGATCGTGGAGGGTGAGGCGTTAGCAAATTGTAAAATTTGAAATGGTGAGGTAGGGTATCATCCGACGTTATCATCTTTGAATGAAGGTGGTAATGTTCGCACAACCTCAATTTTACTGCAATCTGATCGTCTGTCACTGATTTGGTCTGCTGGAACAAAACTGCGAGAATGTCGCAAAACGTGACTGCAGTGTCCATGGGTTACATGGATAGGATCAGACCACTTGAGTCCCTAACCTTAACCACCAAAGAGCTATGAGATGATAACGAAAATCAACAGGAAGATGGAAAACATGTCTACCAGTAAAAACGAAGTAGGCAAATAATGGCGGAATTTTCTCATTTTTTGTGCTGCACATAACTTGATTGTGATAAACACCTGTCCTCTTGATTCTTGTCTTAATTCAGTGCATTGAGTCATTGCAGAATCGTGTTTGCTTCTATGCCTCTCCTCCTCCCTCATTCAACTCCTCACATTTATCCTGTAAATCCTAATAAACAGGGAAGACACCCACGTACACCACAACACAAACACTCTGAGTTGCTGCACACCGATGAAATTGGGCACTTTGTACTACTCCTCCTTCTCGTTTAGTACACATCTAAGCCTTTTGGCGGAAATAATCCAGTGAAATATCCGAACGATACACCACATTAGGAAGTGCCACTGGCAAGTGCTTACGCAATGTAAGAAAGAAAATTTACAAACAGGAAATCAAGTATTTGCAAGCCAAATGCTCACGAACCTTAAGGCGATGAAGACGGCAAATTGGACGGTTAGTAGCGAAGACCAAAAGATAACTTAACCTCCAGTACAAATCATGCCTATCCAACCTCATCCTTTCCACTTTTGGCTGTAAATTAGAAAAGAGGAATTAGCGTCCTAAAAGGAAGCACTCTTGGTTAATTAGTTAAAAAGCATCCGTGAAACCACCGATTGATAATATTGCAAGGGAAAACCTTACCTGTCTGTTCAGAGTAAAATTATGGGAGTATTTTCAACTTCGTAAAAAGTATCACATTCATGCTTGGAGGTGAAATTGTACAGTGCTGCAATAGAAGATGAGAGCAGGAATGGAGGCGAGAAGAGACAGTGGCAAGGACAGGACGATGGCGAACTAAGCCAAAAGACGCAATCAGCCAGATACACCTCTACATGACCGGTCGAAATGAGACGTTTGATGAGGCTTTACGACTACGTCTGCACTGCAATTTCACTTGAGGGATGGTAACATCCACTAGACGCTCAACCATCAACAAAATCCACGCCTCGCTCTCCAAGCCTCTACAAGGTGGGGACAGTCCTGAAACTGATTAACAATGATGGTCTAAAAACAACACTTTCTATTCGTGTTCACTGTACACATTTTAGTGCATTTCGAGAAAACATTTATTTTGCTGAGCTCTTACTGATTTGCTTCTTGGAATGCAATGCAAAATTGCTTTAAAAATTAGCATCAAAGAGAAAGCTCTGAAGCGATTCGCTTGCTTCTGCGCTAGGAACATCCAACTCTACGTTCAAAACAAAGCTGACAATCAGTGGGTTTGAGATTGCTCGTGACTTCTCACTTACTGTTCGATGCATTAGTGGGGTCTTCTTCCTTACACTGAATCGCAGGCAGTCGTAACAAAGTACGCTTCGACACTGCAAGTTCGGAATGTCTTCGCTGACTGCAATTTTTCATTGAAGCACATGACTAAGGCTGCTCTTGATCTTCCTAATGCGGAGTCGATGCCCACGAATGATATTTACTGAGTGGTTTCTGCAATGAATATGCATCTTGCTGAACTAAACACGAGTCATCTCAATTAAGGCTACCCCACCCGGTGACACCATTCGTCTCTTTTGCAATTTTTGGCCGCTTCAAACATCAACCTGGTGACCAATTTGCAGACACAGTTGAATATTTGAATATTTGAAGGATGGCGTTATGTTTGTAGTGTATCGAGGCTTCCTTGAAGGCAAAGGAAGGCACAATACTAGGGCAGAATGTATACACTCAGCATGCAGAGGGAAGAGACAGCTGGCACGGGCTGGAGGTCAGCCCACCTGGCCAGACCCGAAACTGACAATCTAACAAACAAGGTGTCAAATGACATCTGAACAAATGTCGACCTCCACTCATTATGTCACAGAACGTAATTTGGTTAGACACAGCAATCAGTGCAGTTGAATGCATCGATTACGAGGACGCCACGTTTTACCTACCATTTCCTCGTCTCCATTTACACAGGAGTCGCATCTCAACATAAGATCAAGTATTAGGCCACGCAGATGCCATTTAGTACGCACGAATGCATGTCTTGCGTTCAAATAATGTTAATGTTCAGCAGGACATGAGCATTGTGATGGTGTTGAGCACAAGGATTTAGCTTTATTTTTTCTATCAAACATGTGCTAGACATGCATCACTGCCCACAGCACAACGCAGATGCGCTGTAACGCAAATTCGATTGTTGTGCAAGTGACTAAAGGCATGGAATGGAGGCACCTTTTCATGCTTTTCTTAAAAAAGTTATAGCGGAGCGTTATTATTCTTATGACTTTTCAGTGAGTTCTAAAGAATAGAGAATCCACCTCCTTCATCAACGTTAAAAATGAGTGATTGAAAGATCTAGCCACGATAAGGTTACCAAGATTCAGCCTATTTCTATCTACATCCGCTGGAACATTTTAGACTTAAATCAGAGTTGGATCCCACCTTGACAGTGTTTGGATGCAATCCAGTGCCTTCATAATAAGAATCCACTAACTACTGTCTCACATTCACAGACATTTGCGCCGCGAATTGGAGGCAATAGAATTCTCTAAAAAGTGCATTTTTTATCCGAATTCATTTAAGGGAGCATCCTCACCCCACCGTTCTAGGCCAACTCAACAAATGGCATCAAGTCGTCCCGACTTCCGACTGCGACATTTGCAAACAACTGCATTTACTTCTATAACGATGAAAAGAATACCGCTCTGTCAATCCTTTGCAAATTTCATTGGGTGTGCGAAAAGAGCATCAACGTGGTTCGACAGCGCAAATTTTTGATTAGTCCATGGTAGTTCGTCATTCTACAGCTGCTCAAACATTATTAAAACCCAATATATTAGCTCTCTTATTGCTTAGAAACAAAATTTCTACATAAATCATAGTAGTAATGCGAATGGCATTCTGGATGAGCTTATCGACGATTCAAACTAGAATAGACATTCAATGTCCACTGGCGTTAATCGAACACTTTATGTGAGGTAATCGCTATCCTCCTCCTCCTCCTTCTCCTCATCTTCTTTGCATCTAACCCAAGTGCGAGAACATTGACTGCTTTGAGACATCTTTGCTGTCTTTGACAATACGGTGGACCGATAGCACGTTACTAAGGGGTTGCAAGAGAGCATCCGTTGGCGTCATGAAAACAAGCTGCTGCCTAAGGACTAGATTTGGGTTGTTTTTTCGCCCCTTGCCTTAAGGAAACTATTCCTAAAGCAACAGAGAAGTGAGAACAAAATTGTGAAGCAAACGTAGTGGGATGGAGCACTGAAGCCCATGCATTCTGGTATTCAATGACTCAGTCGAGGAATGTTCCATTTCTTCAGCCTTCATCCGTCCACTCTTCCACGTATTAGCTCGCGCATCCCAGGTAAATGTAAGTGGAAGTAAGCCTTGCTTTAATGAACTCTCTGAGTCACATGGGACATCGGTGAAAGGGGAAGCTAGTGACAACAACAGTGAGATGCCACTTAGCCAACGCGAATTCAATTAATGTGATCAAGGCTGAATCTCGCTACCACACTTCCACTGCATCCCATTCACCACTCAACTAACGGATTGCATCTTTGATGCAGTATGGCAACGCAGCTTCAAAAGCAAGAAATCAAATAAGTTTGCCTGCATTGGGGCTCCTTTGCCAGTCGACTACCTTCCCACAAAAGGCCTTTGAATTAAAAAAGGCAGCAAGGTTGGTCGTAGTCGTAGACTAAAAGACCATAAGTATCAATATAAAACACGCGGAAGACCAGGACAAGCCTAATGCTTGAGCAAGTCGAATGAACACAATTGTCACCTTATCTCGTCAACTATGTAACTGCTTGAAAACATGTACACCGACTTGACTTGTTTCCAAGTTTTTAGGCATCCTCGTATTCCTACATGCGCATCTCAACCGGCCGTTAATTTAATCATCCATCCCTTCATCCTGCAGACTAGATGTAAATGGTAAATTTGGGGTCAAATGTTTTCGTTAAACAAAACTCGGGCATGACCATCTTGCTAAACACATCCCACCGTCATTCGCTTACGTAGACATGTCACGTCCCTTCATTTATTATTTCCTCGACAGTGCATAATCATATGGGTCTTGGCATTCCATTCGATTTAAAGTCGGGTGAGGCGCAAACTGATTGAAAACACTCTTGTTTACACAGTCGTTTGGGTCCAACCACATTTATCGATAGCCGACAACCTAACCCCTTCCAAATGTGATAAGCTCTACAACCTGTCAACATCCCAAACGTGACATTATATGGGATGTGATTCATCAAATTTCATTAGCTGCACCCTGACGACTGTTTAGTTGAGCCAGTTCCTGCTCTTCATAGCAGACACATTTTAACATCGGGCCTATTCACAATGAATAGTCAACGTTGGCACTGTCCCTACAGCTCGTGCACCTTCATTTTTGAGGCAAACACATCCCAATCCTCTCCTTCACCACGCACATCACTATCTCCAAGACCGCCAACTTCTCATCACCCCCTTCGCCTTGCCTTCAACTTTACGTCCCACATGGTGCTCTTTCCACTACACGCCACACACACCATTTCCTTATAGCCACATTCATCAACATAGGTGTGTTTGTGTGCGTGTATTCTGTCGAAAAGAAGGAGTGAGAAATGAAGAAAACATACTGGATAGTTGACAGAGCTTAGAAGTGTGGTGAGAGTGATTGGAGTGATGGAGGTTGATTTGCAGCACATAGTTTTGGCTACAGCCAGTACAGTTGGTGGACGACTAGTCCTTATAGACCACACAGGCCGGCACTGTTACCTTTCTGCGATTCTTTAAGTTCACTGTCGAGTACACTTGATGGCCTTTCCGATTTCCGGTGCATTGTTTGCGAAAACACATCGGTCCTTCAGGACATTTGCTGCAGCTGGTTCCTTCCTCATACGGTCGCCGGCCTCCGTTGTTCCCCCTAAAAGAATGCGCACATAGCAGTGTATTGATGAGATTCTCCTCAGCCTCACGGTCAGACGAAACAGAACTTACCCAGGTGTGTAGCCACACACAATCAAATATTGTGGGTTCTGTAAACCAGGCATAATGCCATCACATCGCTGCATTGCACAGCCAACCTCATCTATGTTTGCCCGAACCATCTATTCAGGTAGGGAGAAAGGCACGACAAGACGTATCATCCGGTACTAAACCATTCAATACCACACACACACACACGCACAATTTTCTCACCTGTGTGTAGTGACCACAGGGACCTGTGCAATTGTTGTTATGGTAATTGTAGTTTTTGGCTTCATTCTTCCATGCACATACGCTTTCAGTAATGGACGGCTTTCGGCCACTTATAACGACGGTATTTCGTACAGCTCTATGATAGGGCCATAGAAAGGGGGGCTTAAACCTGCACATCTCGGCCCAAAAAGTTGCCAGATTCTGCAAGTCCGTAGAGTACTTCTAGACAAGTGAAAACAGGCACCATTTACACGTGAAACAGATTACGGTGTTGACACAAGTCCAGTCAACCACGGAGGTGCTGGCAACGAACGTACGATCAGTTGCATATTGGTGGCAGTAGGTTGTACATTTTCCCGAACTTCCCGATGAGCCTCAAGAAGTTGTTCCTGTTCAACTGGTGTAGGCGACTCACACGCCACCATGGTGATGGCAGTGATGAGTGTGAAGACCACCTTCACAAAGGGACCTGACATTGCAAAACGTGTGCAGAGCAACAGTTGAGGATGATGATGGTGAGCGATGCTAAGTAAATAACAACTCACCATTCCGTGCGCATATCATCATGGCAAAGGGACTAAAAGAGCCACACGATTTCGCCTATTTATACGTGAAATAAGACATGGAGTGATATGGTTGGATGTGGTGCAATAAAACAGACTTTGGTATCACATTGGTTGAGATAGTCCCATCACTTATGATTCAGGTCAAGCCGACTTTGGGCTGCAGATCCGCCGACTGGAATTACCTTCATTTCACATTTCGAATGCAATAGCAGACTTCATGCCACCACAGTGCGCAGAGTAGGCAGATTTGAAAGGACTCAAGTGGTCTGATCCTATCCATGTAACCCATGGACACTGCAGTCACGTTTTGCGACATTCTCGCAGTTTTGTTCCAGCAGACCAAATCAGTGACAGACGATCAGATTGCAGTAAAATTGAGGTTGTGCGAACATTACCACCTTCATTCAAAGATGATAACGTCGGATGATACCCTACCTCACCATTTCAAATTTTACAATTTGCTAACGCCTCACCCTCCACGATCACTATTGCACTGTTCAATGCCACTAATGCACAATAGCCTCTTACACCCAGTCTTCCATAGGCAACACGCCGACACTAGGAGAAGAAGGGTTGAAATACGCTCACTGCGCTGATGACAGTTAATGTCCCTCATTTGCCTTAATGCTATCGATTTTGACGACCTTTGCCTTCAGTCTTTCAGTTTCTTATTCAACACGCTTATTAGAGACTATCCAACGATACCATTTACACTGATGTGGCTGATGTCGCTTGTAGAGAGCTATTTCTTCAGTTCCAACCGATAAATTAAGTGCCCTTATCTCTTTCAATCAGTCAACTTACAAGTAAGAAAACCATCTGGCCACATCTTTAATTTTTTTATATCTTGAGCAGAAGAAGAGCTGAGGAGAAGAACAGTTGACTCAAACACACTGAAATGATTTAACTTCGAATACGGTGACCAGTAGTGATAATCACAGAATGCACGGTTTTATCGTCATTGGCCTGATATTTTTTGAGCTTTTGATCGCTAAAATAAAAATATGGCATGAATGTGTCACTGTGATGCGAAAATCATTTCTGATGAGAAGATGAGGGGACATAGAATGTGAGACGTCATCGGCGTATGATTGCTGTGCACGAAGCATCTTTTATTGTCTACTTAACCGTCTCCTTCCACTGCATAGATTTTAGATCGCACAACGAGAAGTGGATTTACAAGATGAGATGGTGTCTTTGTAGTATGAAGTAGAGCCGCTGGTGATTGGTGATGCGGAACGGGTTTAGCACAACCGTCACAAGTCTACGATAGCCTTTGTGAAATGGCGGCTTCAGCTTTGAGCTTATGACGGTAGACGATGCAGGTGGAAAGGGCAGTTGAGCAGGAAACTTCAATAAACAAAGTGAAGTTGTGCCACGCAATATGTGAGGCAGACATAAAACCATGCCACTCTATTGATCGTATGAAACAATTAATTTTGAGCTTCGTCTCTTCTAACAAATGATATCCATGAACCCACATGATTTCACATCAATTATTAAAAGAATAGCAGGTGTGATTTTGTGACTTCTACAAATGTGTGAATTTTGATATTGCATGGAGATGTGGAAGTAGTGACAAGGCTTTCATGGAAGCACGTAGTTCGATGAACGTCATCACCATGAAACAAAGGCAATGACGCCACCAGCTACAACTCAAAAATTTTGTGGCTTCAGTACTTCGTAACTTATTAATGTCTTGTTGATAGACAAGTGAGAGGAGTACAGGGAATCCACAAGACCAACAGAGGGCAACGGAACCATTGCTTTGCGGTGATGGCCTCAGTCTGGCAAGGAGAATTGACTGCAATGATTTCGCAGCAGCAGTCATGTGTCACGCAGCCCTTTAAGGTGCACATCAAGTCAGGATGAATACGTTGCCAACGACAGCCACGAAAACGGACTTTCCTACATTAGCGTAGTTAATCCAGCACGATGGTATTTACAGCGCCTTTTGAAAGCCAAATCTAGCACTGCATATCTACTGATAATCTACAACTCCTTCAAATATTCATCGCATTTGTCAAAGTGGAAAATAAGTTAATTACACTAGAGGTAGTGGCACCGTTATTTCACCTACAACCGACGGAGGTGCCCAAAAGATTTCGCACCTCTCCTATTGGTGTAACTGAAGAGTCGGCTTCTAGTCGCCCACGCTTGCCATCACATGGTGCGCGTGGAACGCATCATTTGTTTGCAGGTCAAATCAAGTGCTCACCAGACGCCTCATAGCACCTAAGTGAAACTTCTTTTTCCATAACTGTCGAGACAACTTTCTAGGCCTCTTAATTCCTTTGATTTTTTCTTACCTAACGAAGCATCTCTACGAGTAAGCAGTCAATTACTCACATTCCGCCTACGCATCGAAATTAACTGCATGTGGACCGACTGACAAAATTTGCTATTAAACTTACTACTTCTTTTCACTAATAGAAGCATCGTTATAATCACTATAACCATGTCAAAAGGCTGAGATTTTTACGACTTCCATTGGGCAAAATATTGTATTTTGATCTCCTAAGAAGCACAACTGAATTTTCCAATGTATTCTCGTAATCTACCAACCAAATTATAGCTTTATTTAGAAAGACGCTTCTCTAAGGCATCGCTTTGATAATACAACGCGATGATTGCTAGTTAACTTGTCGAAATGCTTCATCGAGACATTAAATTAGCAAATGCGTTGCTTGCAATGTCAGCGAAACAATAAAGTGATAATTCAAAATAACTGTTTCTTAATTAACAGACAGTTTTGGTTAGCTCATTGAGAATATCATTCCGGTAAATACTAGGTGAGAATCAGGCGGATAAGAGCTATTGCCTTGGCTACTGGAAAGCTTCACCATGTTCCTCCAAACACTTGCAATTTGTTTTCGTCTGCTGCTCACCATTTTGTTTATTGAACGTGCTTCTGGTCTCTAGAAGTGATAACAGGCGGATTTAGTGCCCGTAGAGTGAAAATTCCCTTACAATGCCTTTCACTTAGAAGATATCTGTTATCGCCATTCCCCCCAGTCTTGTCGGCGACCACAAGCACCGACCACGACTGTTCAGAAATGCTATTTGTTCTACATTCGATACCGTCAATGCGTACACTTCGCATTGGCCATTATATTCTTCTTAAGGCAGGATTTTAATGTACGAGTGTTGTGGAAATGGCTAATGTGCCATACTTATCTGACACAGACGCTGCTATAAACTGGCGTTTGCGGTTAGAAAGGCAACTACACTGTTGTGGTACCTATTTCTTACATCTATTCAAAGAAAACCGCTTGAACACTGATGTCTTTGCTGTCCGAAACTAAAGATTAAAGCAACTGACCATCAATCTAAAGTAAGGAAATAAAGCCACTTTGTACGACCGAAATCGGCAGCGAAAAGTAGGTTTCATACGTATTTGCTAGTCTTCTCGAGCCTTTTCACGAATCCTTTGCTGATTCGGTAGACCTACTGTGAATTATTAGTTAACAACTAGCGGAGGAGAAACGAGAATAGTGCTGATGAGTCGAGCATAAAACACGCATCTATGACTTACAAAAATTAGTCCATGAACGTGGTCTTATCTACGGTAGGCGATAGTGTAGAATTGCAACTTGAATGCAACTTCATTTAACATGACGTCTTAGCTGGCATTAATGGCAGAGTAACTGAAGCGAACTAGGAGGCGTTCAGTGTATGTCGCAAATATATATTAAAAATTCTTTCCCATTCACAGGCAGAGTAATGCGGTCTCATGGAAATCTTGCTCACAGAGTCCTTATTGCATTCAATGCTAACGTCACGCAAATCTGCATTCCTTACTTTTCATTGCTGGTTGCGGCGAATTGTGCCTGAAACGAAGTTATTAATTTACGTATGCGAAAAGCCTGCTTTGGGTGCTCCTAGTAATGACAACATTTACATTTCTAGATGCAAACAACACAATTGTCAATGCTACTCAACTTGCATGGACTTGTGTGGTGGATGGTCTCGGAGAATCCGATTAAAAGTGCTTTTTCAAAGCCAGTATCGGTTGACAAATTGAGTGCCTTTGCTCTGATTTAATACAATTGCCTTGGAGAGAAGTCAATGAAAGA
The DNA here is from genome assembly GCA_036345935.2 of Taenia hydatigena. Lineage (NCBI taxonomy): Eukaryota > Metazoa > Platyhelminthes > Cestoda > Cyclophyllidea > Taeniidae > Taenia > Taenia hydatigena. The sequence goes on along the minus strand of JADWOT020000002.1, from coordinate 10,261,764 downwards.
GTGTACACGGCATGGGTGGGTGCTGCACGCACTTCATGATCCCATTGGTAGGCCGAGTTAAAGGACATTTTCGTCCTTGTATTTGTTCATTTATAGGAACCGACGTAGCGCATTCCGATGCAACAGTTCTACAAGACATAGCATTAGAAAGGCGTAAAAGGATTGATTTCCCCGCAGTCGTGGCATGGATGCTTGAAGTGAAGATATATTTTAATTTAAATGCCAAACTGACCAGATAAGCATCTAATGCAGTTACCTGTTATATGGGAACTCAATATGCAGGTTCATTCTCGAGCTATCTTGACACTGGTTTTCACTTTCTGCGCCTATGATTAGATCCCATTTCAATGAACCTACAGCACGCCTCGTAGCGGCATCGCATGGCATTATTTAAAATGGAAGGAAAGAAAACAAGTTTAATCCGTGTAACCCACTTTCTACCGGCAACTTGTCTCTCTTATATTTCCCATTAAGACGTAATTTAACCGTCGCTAAGAAGAGTTTTAACACAAATGGAATGTCACCGTATTATGTATATTTTCTCAAGGTTTATTCAAATTAAACTTGTTGTTGTGCGTAACCATGATTCACGACGTGCGTGGACCAATTCAAACAAAAAAGAAACTTAATTTTGGCCTCTATACCCACACCACCAACGTCACTGGTGGATGAATCCTCTCTTCCTACTTACACTTTGTTAGCGAGCTGCTTTGTGTTGTCTAGGATCAGAGCCAGAGCCCTACCTCTGCTATTTCAATTTTTGCAGTCTCTGCTCAAGACATCGAAATTGCAAAGAAGAAGGGGAAATAAGTATTGAGCACGACGTGCCACCCATAACCTCATCTCATATCTCCTACCCACCCTGAGGCTAGCCTGTCTAATAGCACATTCTCGAGAACGATTGCGGTCACTTCCGTTATCCGTAGTTCCATTTGTTTTGTGGTTGCAGGAGATATAACACCTTGCTTAACCATGACAAGTCGAGTTCGAGGGAGTGTCATCACGATCGGCAATAGCATTGTCAGCAACACGACTCAGTTTAAAACATCCACATTATTCCAAATCCTTCTTCTTCAGACAGAACACTTCATTTCTGCACTCGCAACTCTAAATGTACCCATGTTTCCCTGTTTGTTAGTTCTAACTTTGATGATCGTCACGAACGCTGCAGTGTCACTGTGTCACAGAGCTTGATATCAGAAATCACTGGGCCCGACTCCTAACTGTCGACTTCAGCACGAAAGCACAGTGTTCGAGGATGGGTAACATCTGCATCCAAAAGGACTCTTCAAATAAGGTGAAATATGTGGCGAACTTGTAACTCTTCTTCTCACGTCCCATCCACCCACCTTCGCATGTGGCTGTCACTTGTCACATTTCTCAAGGTGATCAATGTGCACTCATAATTAACAGCGTGGTGTACAGCTTTTGCCGATGCTGGGACAGACCAAGTGCAAAACTGTATGTTCAAAGAGAAGATCAGCAGGCTCTATGCAGCTAGCCTTTGTAATGCTCCATTTATGAAATCACTAAAGCTTGTGCCACAAAATATCGCCAAGCAAAACTTAGGCTTTGGTTGGATCGTAAGCCATGACAAAAGTAAAGGAAAAAGGAAAATTGGCAAACTAGGCAAAGTTGAAATAAAAGGAAGGGAATATCCCCGTGATGTTGGTGCGCTATGCGGAAATATTGTTTTCTGATGAAAAACGCCAATCCAAAAACCACTGCAACTCCACTTCGACCTTTCTGTTCACGTCAGGTCGCGAATCAGTGATCCAATCTTTCGCCATGGTAATTCTAACAACCATAACTGCAATCGCCACTTATTAATATTTAAGTTTCCACTAGGAACCAGCCATTTTTATTTTAAAATTAAAGAGGGCCTTTTTTGCACTTGGTGGCAGAAGTGACAGTCATGGCTGGATGGATCGCCTTGTGCATGCGAATACATTCTAGGCTATGCGCGGATACACATTACATGGCTCGGCCTAACTTCAATAATAAAATCACGAGATGTGCAGAGATTACTGTTCAAAAGCTATTTTTGAGGTTAGCCTTTCCTTACTTGTCAGCGCAATGGCACCTATCAACTCCTCATCCTGAGACATTTGATCTCAGTTTTGACAATTAAGATTGGCTATTCAGCAAACAATGAGCACACCTTAACACTCCATCATACATGTTTAGAATCATATCACAGATGGGTAGTCACGACAAGTCAAGAACACAAAATCTGCATTCCACATGTTGTGTCAATTTTTGACGCAACGTGGCTTCGAGAAGAATTACTAATTACAGTTTAATCAGGTGGTACCCTGCACATCTTCCCTCAAACGGGAACCTTGGGCAGTTTGTTTCGACAACTATAAAATACCAGGTGCACTTAACGGTCTTTGCAGGCAAACAACCTCTACGCTTCTTATAAGGAACTAAAGTAAGCAAATGGCAAATAAAAGAATTGATTGCAATTTAGTAGGCCTTACTCAGGTGCCTGTATCACTTTGAGTTTTGACCAAAGATGTGACTATTGCTCCCCTGCGTCTAACTTACATGCGAGGATGAGATGAGTTCCAGAACGTGCCCTTGGTTTTACATTAAGCGCATTGTAAGCAATGTTTCAGGTTCTCGCCACTTCGCTTTTTTCTCTACCGAAACGGATTCCTACGGATGCACGATGTGCCCCAGGGCGCATAGGACCACCACCTTGTGTTGAAGACGCTTCTTAAGCCAGCAGCAAAGTAGGCGCTCTTAACTTTTAAAATGTATTTCTCCATGCGCATACACATGTGTGCATGTGAATACATTTATGTATAACACGTGTATAGATATGCATATTTAGGTGTAGAGACTTCGTTTAGAGTCATTTATGGGTAAGGCGTATTAAGTGACATCCACCGACCCCAAGGTTGATAGCAAAGGAGGAGGCCTTATCATTTGGTTACTTTTTGCCTTCACTTGACGCAATTCATTACCAACATTGTTGGTGGAGGCACTTAACTGGAGGTTTGGAGGACTGGTGAATAATCTTCACTCACGGGAGAGTTGTGGCGGTGGCTGTGGTGTTGTGCATAGAAGTTATTCTACAGTTTGTGTTTCATCGAATGCTGATTAATCGACCAAATTCACAAATACTTTTGAAATGCGCCTCGAACAACACCCACTTGTCGCTGCCACCTATTTTTCTTTGATTCCTGACTACTGCGTTCTGTCATGCACTTTACAACACAAAATGAAACAGGAGAGCTTAATAAGGCAGTCATGGACGCCACATTATCCATAGTGACAAGGTGGCAGAAGTGCAAGATTTTAAAATGCCATGAAGGACATGCAGACTCCTGGATGTAGAGTGGGAGGGAGTGTCCTTAAGGAAGAATTCTAACCACTTCTGTAAGACACATCGAATCCTTTTCGTCAAATCCTGCAGGCAACACAGCTGGGAGATCAGCATTGATTCTTTTCACCACCGCATTCCCATATGCTTTTGCGGACCCAAAGCATGAGAGAATTCCTTTGCAAGTGCGGGCAAATCACCCACTCACAATATCACCGCTTACACTAAAGCAAAGACAGGAACTGACAAGAGAGTTTAAAGGATAACGTTAATTTAGGCTAGCAGTCGGTTTGCACCACAGAAGTCCATTACAATCGATCAAACGACCCAATGCCGTGTGTGTTTCCACTGTGTGGTCAAGAGTAGGCCTTTCCATTGGTTCACATTCTCTCACTGCATGCTTGTAATTACACGTGTGTGAGTTGTAGATACAAGTTCTGTTTTCTTTTGGAGGAGAGGTTTCTCTTTTTCTCTGCTTCATATTGCTGGCAACGTCATTCCTTTATGGCAGTTTCACATTTGAAGGAGGTAAGGTACCTTCGCATGCTTTGCATTCATCGATACGTGAATATAAGCATTTATCAAATGAGAGTCAATATAGTAATCAGTAATAAATTAGAATATCGGGCAGGCGTAACAAGTGATTCTCAACAGAACAAAATAACTAAAGAGTGCTAGAAAAGACTTATCTACTGTCACTCGTTTGCACTGCATCACATCACAGTCAAATCAGCTTGGTGCCACTGAGTAGGCTCCTTTGTTCCTTTGTATTGCCTCATACCTCCTCATGGTTTACCTGATTCACCAGTAAGTTGAAGTAAGCGGCACAGGTCCCCCTGCTCACTCCTTGTCACCTTTTACGCATTCGCCCTAATGCTTGAGCATTTTGCTTCCATCTGGCCCAATATGGGGTCACGTGGGGGCACACTGGGACAAATGAGACCATATCACTCTCCCCACACTAATGAAGACATCTCTCTGCGTTTCCATTTGTGCAGATCCTAGAGCTCCACAGAACGTGAAAATTGAGGCGATCGATCCTTACAGGGTGCGCGTGAGTTGGAAACCGCCAACTAATCCCGACGGGCGAGTCAATGGCTATAGTGTTCCTTGGAAAGTCGAAAAGGTTCCGATTAGCGGTACCTACCTCACCAAGTGGGAAAATTACACCATCCTGAATTTGAAACCAAATCAAGCCATTGTTGTCATTGTCTGTGCACGCATTGAGGACGGTGATGCAGATGACCGTGAACATAGGTTCTGCAGTGATAGAGTTTGAACGATTACTCCAGGTAAGGAGGAATGTGAGTTCTTTATGCTCCTTTTGTCAAAGACAAAACTATCGCTTGAAAGCAGCCAGGACTAGGCGAATCAAGCCTACAATCGAACCCATTTATTGTTACTATTAAAATGGCTCTGTAGCTTTCATTTACAATATCATCTGTCATTATATCGAATACAGACATTTTCGTCACGCTCGCCTCATTAGATAGCCCAAAATATCACAATGTACCCTGTTAACACTTTTTTGACATGTGGGAGACAAAACATACAGTGGAGCGAATTTGTTTTTTAAGCTGAAGGGGCAAGTTCATTGGTCAGGGCCCCGAGTTCCGTAAGAACTTCCACACCCACAAAGAATACCAGTTCGACTCACACCCCTGCGATCCCCATGTCGAAGCGATCCGCGTCGAATACTGCAACGACCACTCCAATGGGTTTTTTACACCACACTCAAAACTGTCGCTACTGGTGGAACTACCAGTGCTGCTTTAGCCATTAGAGCTATGCTAGCTTCAATGGCCTTAGTGCATGCATGAGTCTCCCCGACCGTCTGTCGAATCCAGGAACTATTCTGCCTTCTCTGAGCATAGAACCTCAATGCTTGTGTTTGCCAAACACGCTGTTTATTTTTGCTGCAAGCTTCATTACTCCGCAGGATGGTTGATTTAAAAAGCATTTGCCTTTAATCTTCATTAGCATGATCAATTGTTGCAGATGATTGTAGAACGTCGAATAAAATGAGCACTTAGCGATTTCGCCTGTTGTAAATCAGTGATGAATGCAGACCTCAAGTCACTAGCTGCATCTTCAAACAAATTAAATTAGGTAAGAAAATGAGAAGTGGATGAAGCAGACGCAAAATAATGGGGACTGATTTAAAATCATAGAGGTGAGTAGGTGAGTGTGTGAGAAGCCAGCAGGAGCCGCTACCAGAGAACACCCACCCAGTCGCCTTAACTACACAACAATGAGTGTGGTTCTACGGTTTGCGTGTGGGTGCACGATTTGCTTTGTAGGTCAAGAGTGGATCATTCCATTGGCTTACATCTCCTTACCACATGCTTACAAAGACACATGTGTGGGCTGCCAATACGAGCTCTGTTTTTGCTGTAGGAGAGATATCATTTCCATTCAGCTTCATATTCCTGGCAACCTTATTCCTGCATGGCGATCGTCAAATGGCAAGAAGTAAGACATATATCCATGCTTTACTTTGATTAACTACTAAGTAGATTCATTTACTTCCTTGCATCGTCTGATTAGTTTAGCGTTTTGCTCAATTCCCTAGTAAGCATTACGAGAGACGCAGTTCTTTTACGCTATCGTTCTGATTCTTGAGCATTTTGCTTCTACCTCACTCTATTTGTGTGCCCGTGAGAGCACACCGGGACAAATGAAACTCTACCACTCTCTGATGCTTCGGGCCTAATGTCAGTCAGTCACTAGAAAGAACGTTTGCTTTAGTCAACAGGGTGACCTATACCCATTACATGCACACACACACACACATCCAAGCCCAGTCACCACCGGTCCGCAGCTAGGTTAACACACGTGTTGATTGATCAGGACATCCCTCCTGGCATGCAAACCTGCCAATTAAAAACTGGCTGGTGGATCTTCACCATTGGAACCACTTACCCACAAAGGGACCCCAGGTCATTGCAACTGCTTCTGTTATTCAGCCCGAATCAATGCGCCTATTCTTTTGTCTTTCTTTCGTGACCCTACGGGTTGTATCTACTATTTTTCGCATCAGTTGAAATCGATTCCAGAACTAAAAGAGCGTTTTTATGCATCAAAGCATCTGTAACTAGTGCGTAGCATTTCAAGACCCCTTTGAAGACAAGAGAGGGCATAATACTAGGGCAGATTATTCGTATTTAGCAAATAGAAAGGGATTGTTGCTGCTAGGAGGACCCAGAGTCCAGACCACCCGACACAGGCAATGTTACCATTCCAAGTAACCGTAACTGAAACCAACAGTTTAGCAAAAAATATATTATAGTCTGTAAAATGGACTGCAGACACGCTTGCTAAGGCCAAGACACCACTCAGCTTTGATTGAAGGTGTGCTAGAAAAGTATTCCTTTAGATGCAACCAGGACTAGTTAATCAATCAAGATGAAACCATTTTCGTGAAATGGCATCGCCAGATGATTTATTCATTGCCTCCTTTTTTATCATCATACTCATCATTATCCTACTTTAGCATCTAGATGCATTAATGCCAACTGGCCACAATACCAGTGAGTAGAATAAGAAGTGGTTGGAAGTGGAAAGAAAGTTTAAAAGTCTCATCAGAGTCACAATATGGGAGAATCAAGCATAGGTTGGATGTTTCCGATGTTGATCTTGAAGCTAAAAATAGACCACTTTATTGTCAGCGGAGTTCCGGATACAGGCCTTACTTGTATACTGACTGCCTAGAAAGCATTGCTTTGAGGCTGCCCTTAATTGCCTTCCATCCCTTCAACACGAATGCTCTCCACTCTGTAAAAAAAAACAGCTTCTGAATAATGTAGTGAGCAACTGTCGATGGTATTTTGACGGAGTTAAAGAGGTAACCTCAGGGTAAAATCTTGTGCGGAGTGCGACGCCACCAGAAACGATGTTGTGGAATCCTTCTCTTCGCTCTCTAATGTGATTTAAGTGGTTTTGCAAGCCTGCCTTGTGAGGGTATTCCTTCCACCTGGGGGTTTTTCATCCGACTCTTCCTTAGTTTTGGCGACTTCATGCGAAAAGTGAAGAAGGCGACTCCATACAAAGCAAATCAGACAATCTCATAGAGATAATAGACAGTGGATTTCATTTTATCACCACTTTGAAGTGTTTGAGCAAGTATGATGTCAACATCAAATTGTAAAATTAACCACAGCAATGCATTCGAGACGATGGCATTTTGAAGACAGGTGCATTGAACTTTACTGGTTGACAGTGAGTGATGTGTGGTAGGTTTAACCATTACTTATGTTCCAACGATCCTTCTTTTGGCTAAGGGCAGCAATAATAAGGTGAATCAAACAGTTGCTATTGAATTTGATCAACTTTAAAATCTTGCTGGCTGAAAACATTGCCCTTTTGCCTAGCCTATCGATGAAGCCAAAAGAGTCGCTTGGTCATGTTCCTTGCAGTCTTCATGTTCCCACTGGTTCGGCAAAAGTGAGTCACGTTGTGCCAAAAGGCACGTGACAGAAGGGACCTTGACCGATTGTGATAGAAGATTGTTGTGGGTGGTCACAGACTGGAGGAAAATAACTGGCGAATGAATTGGGTGTGAGGCGAAATGGCCAGTATCAGAGGGATATGATTGGAGCAGTAGATGATAATCATTTGAATTGGAGAAGGGGAGTTGAAAGCAATTGGTGTCTCGATGCATGGGAACGGAATGAATGACAAGTTGAATGGAGCGTTGGATGAGTGAAGGATAAAAGAAAGGAAGGTAGGGAGAGAGGGATTGCGAAGGAAGGTTGACTGATGGACGTATGCTGGAATGGCGGAAGGATGTACAAGAAGATGGAGATGGGAATGGAAGAATGAATGGATGGGGACGGGGAAGGATGAAGAGATAGATTGTTGGGTGAATTTGTGAGTGGATGGATGCTAATTTCATGTCTTCTGGGCAGTGTGGAGAGGGACAGTCAAGTGTGCTAGAAAGTTCTATTTCACCATGCTGCATGTAAACATCACGCGACTCATACATGTACGCCCAATACAAGCCACCATAGGCAAATGAGTTCACGTTGTTTTCTCACACGTTCACCTACTTACCCCTATGCTTTCAAAACAGTCTCCATTATTTTGCATCTACTTCATCCCAATTCTTAGCATCTCCACCATTTTAACTTGGATGCAGATGTGGCTAGTGGCTTGAGCTCCACATGCACCAATGATTAGGAGGAGGTGAAATCGCTGACTGCTCATTTTAGCGGCTCGTGGTGCATGATTCATTTAATGTTGATTATTAGCGCTCGCGTCGAACAAGTGAACTGTAACTGCTTCCCAAAAAAAGAGACTCGTGAAGGTACAGCACAGAGTATGCATTGATGCGGTTAGAACATACTGCTAACTGCCGTACAAAGGGTCTAGGGGGCAAGTAGCATGGTGCAAAAGCCATACCACGAAGTGGAGGCCCAGTGTCCGGACACTAGTTTGTTTTATGGGTCAGCATCAATCACAAATGAGCACTGGCTGACATCGCTTCAATTTTTGCTAAGATATCTCCTTCACTAAATCATGCGCACTTCACCGCACCCCAGCCTATCACCCTCCGCCCACCCAACCTCGAAGAAGATCAAAGGACACGTAGTACTCAGAAAAAATACATTTCACACACCGACGACGACCCACTCGGTGACTAAGGTACAACGGCGTGGTAAGTTAGTGACTCCGTCCCTCTTTCCCATCACCGACATCTGGCGTTCAACAAACCACCGACGCAGTACATACTTCCTCTTACCTTTTCTAGCAGCCAATTCTTCAATGCTCTCCCCCTTGTTAGGATACAGCATCTGCAAACGCCTGCTTCTCCTCCCCCACCTCCTCCCACCACTACATCCGCACTAAAACCGTTTATTATCCCACCAGCATGGCATTATGATAATTTTCCTCTCAATGGCGTTAGTCATGTAAAGTTCATTACCTCCACCATTTTGTGGACAGACTAGCATCGTGTTCCAATGTTTTAACTAACTTTGTTTGCATTTCATGTTGCATTTGAAGGGTAGCACACGGCCTATTCCGATCTGCTAGATTGATTCACCTGCGATGTGGCAAACGATGACCATCATCTCGATGCATTATCCACGGAGGGTACTGAGGAGGAGATAAATTTTCACAACTAACCGCTGTACTGCGTGTGAGTGAACTAAGTGGCGGTGTGGATATTGTCTCATCTGGATGTCTTCAAACATCATTTGAGCTCTATCGTCAATGCTGTAATCAAGGTGTGGCGTTTCCATTTAGCATTTACCTTCTTTGCCAAAGTCAATACTGAATGTCTTCCCTTTTAATGTGCGTGGATTCGCTGGAACATTAAAAGGACTTACGGGTTTGAGAGAGGCTTTCATTTAAGCATGGCTGGCAGTTGAAGACCTTTGCGTAGCAGCATGACAACGCTATTGATGTCAGGTCGTGGTAATTTAAATCTGTAGACCCCTTCATTACACACACCGTATTTATCCATCTATCCGTTTGTTACTCTCCCTCTCATCCACCCACTTTCCCTCCACCCATTCCTCATCCACTCATTCATCCAATTATTAAAGATTGCTTAAGCATTACGTTGTCAATGACGTCAGCGTCTTCTGCTGGCTAATAGCACAAACAGCAGTAGAAGAAAGCACATTAACACAACTTAAGTAGGAGATTGAAACTCATCATGTAGTGCCTACTTGATGACTTCAGTAGCAGGCTTGGGAGGCTGAAGAAGGCGACAAACATTAGTGGCTCTATTCAAGTTATTCACTCACAAAGCGTAAATGAAGGAGAAATACGAGGTTAATATGAGCATGGATACAAAGTTAAAGTGCAATACTCAGTTTCGAGATTATGAAGGTATACCTTGTGGATTAAATTCAGTGATGCAGACTTATTTCTTAACACTTTGACGAAAGTTAGCCGCATTTTGCTTAAAGGTACCTAGTTGAAAGGACCATGACCGGTGGTAAGGGAAGATTGCTAAGGGTGACAAAGACTAGAGGAAAATGACTAAAAATTTGATGAGATGCAGTGCTCTCATCACGAGGTCCTCTTTCCGCCTTCGTGTTTACTGCACCAACCTCACGTTGGCTTTTCACACCTTTACCTACTCGTTTTTATGCTTCTAGAGCATTCTCCATTGCTTTGCATTTACTTAATCTTACTTCCTCATTTCTCTCCCCTTTTAACTTGGATGCAGATGTGTATTTGACCTGAGGTCTAGCAACTAGCGTTGTTCGAAGCTCATTTCAAACTTATCCGGCGAATTTTAGCTTACAGATCAGCTTTCGAATAAACGGGAAGACCAGACTAACTTCTTTGCAAGGTGCCGCAGCCACCACCACAATCCAACTGTGGGTCGAATTTATTTACCGTTTCCCCGAACATCCAGTTTACTGCCTCCATCAGTAATGTTGACAATGAATTGTGTCAATTAAAGGCATCGAATTGGCTGGAAGATAGGACCTCCTGTGTTGTTATTATTAACTGTGGGGCTGGTGAATGTCATGGCATGTGCACCGTGTGAGAGTTGACCGCACACACTTTTCAAGCTCCTCACCCATCCAATGGTGGTGGTGGTGGTTCGAATTCACTAGATGTTTAAACCACCCAAAAGGGGAGCACCTAAAGCGTCTGTTTGAACACTCCTCTCAGACGTGTAGCGACCACTAAGCACAACTCTCTGGCCGGAAAGATGCTTTGGAAAGGGATTCCAAAGTAATCCTTGCAGTTCAATATCCTAATTTCCTTGAGCATCGCGTAATCGAGGGCAACTAACATCGCTTCGAGTATCAGTTCAACACTTATGTTCTTGAAATATACTTTGTAGGCGAGAGGCGGGAGGACAATTAAAAAGCTGGTCGCAGACGAGCATGGTTGCTCGTTGGAGTGCGAGATATCCTCGCCTTAACTGCTTCGGCTTCGCTGACACACATCACTCGTGTACTTATAATAGAGACGTCAACAAAAATCCAACCTTCTCATTGCAGAGGTTGTAAAAAGGAAGAGGAGGAAAGGGGAGAATCGCCTGCAAACAGATTCAAACAAAGACTGCACACCCACTCCCTCGCCTTACACAGTATCCCTCCCTCTACACTCTAGTCCCTTTGCTCCTACCTAAAGTCGAAAGTGGAAGCAATCTCACCACTCAGTCTTGTGACACAGTTGGGTAGAATGATCTACATGACTGAAAAGGAGAAAGTATTGCAAGAATGGATCCAAGAAAACAGCCCCTGGTACCTTTGCAGTTATCACACTTCAGCTGTTCCGGAATGGATCATGGGCAACCTTTTGATGAAGACCACAGCAACACTTTCACTAGCGTCACCAGAGCTCATTTCCATTTCTATTCAAATTTAAACATTAAAGTATAAATTCTTAAATGCGCATATGATGAAGTAAAACAACCTCCTACAACTAGCTGATGCCCTTCCTAACCTATCTTTTGATAAAGCAGCAGGCAGTAAGTTAATGAAACATGATGTGCGCAGTGTCAGAAATGCAAATATGCATATCAAATCAACGGTAAAGTTGAATACCTAGATATTATAGGGATGGGTGCAACACTTTCCACAAAACAAGGTTAAGCCAATTTGATTTTCCGTGATCGAGATCCAACCAAATAACGACTCCGCAAAATGAATATTGCTTCTAATGAATGCATCAATATGTTGAATCAGGTGAAGGGCGAAACTAAAGATGACAGGCGCAGAATCCATCAGGACATTTTCGAAATCGCATCGGTTAAGTAATAACACCAACCGCGTTTATTTGTCTGGGTGTGTCCAATTTTCATTCTCGGAATTCACAAAATATTTTACATCCGCTTTGTTGTTTTAACTGCCAACCACCATTACGTAAAAAACATGATTTGTTACGACTCCGATTGTCACAACCTGATGGGGAACGAGTTCCACGTTCATGTGAATGGACAATCAAGTTGTTTTAATGAGGAGTGTGGAAGTCGCTTTTTGTAGAACTGCCTCACTCAGAGTGAGAATTAAACCAATAAATTATAAAGGCGCTAATCCAGATAAATTTGCAGGCCCGTTGAGCAGCAAAACAAGCTGGAGAAGGTCGAATCACAATGCTGAGCACCATTGGTAAGGGAGACGGCCTTGGAGAGAGGTGGATGAACATCCTTCCTCCCTACCATATATGAGCAGCAACTTTCATCCTTATCTTCTTCATCAATGCTACTCGCAGCACAATTGTTGCCATCATTACACTCATGCAAGCTGCACACACTATCTTTTGTTTCTGCATTTTTAATCATTCAACCTTCCTCTCCTTCCCTTGCCATTTCCACATGTTTGCTATCTGTTAATAAAGCCACTTAAATATGAGTCAACGATAAATTCTATCAAGTGCAACTATTGAGAAAGTGGGCGGTGTCATGAAGTAGTTCGGTTTACCCACCCAAAACTCACAGCAAATTCTGCCATCTTTGGAGCAAAAGGCTTTCCGCGTAATGAAGGTAGTCGCCTCTGCGAACTGCTTCATCTGCAATGCACAACTCCGCGCCTTGTCAATAATCATCCACTTCAACAAGGTTGACCCCACAAAGGTTCTCTGCAGGATGGATAGAAGGATGAGGACTGCAAACTAATGAGTGAAAGAAAATCGCCTGATGGAGTGGTTAATGGCAACCGGTGGGGGTTGAAGCTCGAAAGGATGAGGAGAGGAAGGCTATGTAATACTTAGTTTCTTGAAATGAATCCATTTGGCGAGAAGTCAGAAAATAACTTGAGCCTCGTGATAGGGAAGGTCGGTATTTTCGTGATTCTCTTCTACATGAGATAATAATCACAACGTGTAACACAGATTTTACTCGCGTCAGAGTTGGCAGCAGAGGCGAGGAGGCAGATGGCGATGCTACGGCTTATGCAAGCCTGTCTGTAAGGATGCTCTTAATATAGCACTTGATGGGAGCAAAATATTGGAATATTAAGTCTAGCAATAAAGTTGACACTTTAAACCCTGCGTTTTCGTCTACATTGCAGACGAGATTGCGGATGGAAAGTGCGTAAGGTAAATATCTTAAGGTGGATTTGTGAATTTCCTGAACAACATAGCTCTTCATTAGGTAAAATTCCCGGAAAGAAAAGTAGCTAATCCAGGCATATTTAAGGCAGGTTGTTATAATTGATTAAGAGTTGGCTTTAGGACGAAAGGTTACGCATAATTATGCAGATTTGATATTGTTTTAAAAGGCATTTGACTTCAAATCAATCGCTTCACCTGCAAGCTATTTAAGCTGAAGCGCGAGGCTGCCTGGAGGATTGAGTTGCTCTCCACATCTGAGTTTTCTAAGCTGAGGAAGAGGAAGTGCAGCGTACGTTTCTCTTATCATTTTAAAACCGGCTTAAGACTAGTTAAGGTAACCGAGTTTTAGGATATTTTGCCGTTTACGTTATTCAATCATTTCTTAGGACGCAGAATAAGAGGCGATTTGCTAAGACGTGGTTAGGATCCTTGGAATACTTGCTGGGAATCTCGACATCAAACCAAAATTGCCAATTGTTCTGGATAAACGGAAGAAGAGGAAGCAAAGTCGCAAAAAAAGCAGGTGAGTCGATCGCAACCTAAAATATCCTAATTTGCCTGATGGGAAATTGTTAAACCCTCTATGTCTTCTTTCCAAGCCATAAACAATAGAGTAAAGGCAAAGTCGAATCCGGCATCACGGTGGAGCGGTCGCAAATTGGTTCCGGAAATAATCGAATCAAAAGGAAATTCTTCTCTCCATGAGCCGCCTGTTGTGGGTAACAAGGTCGTTAATACGCTTGCTATGGGGGAGATTGTAATGCGGATTATTCTTGTTGAGGTGTCGTTCATGAACTTCCTGAAGTAGTCATGCAGCAGTTTTGGCCCAAAAACTAATGCATCCCTAGTGTGGGATGCGCGATGGAGCTTTAAATGTACTTATCCTGTTTAAATGATGGATGGGTTGAATGCTGAAGAAGAAATGCAGTTTAAAATATGACGTGGGCATTATTCCAAACAACAAGTCGGTGGGAGCGAAACGGCTCGTATATCTAGTTCTTTGTCCCAGGATCCGGAGTAATGTCTACGTCGTATCGAAAGTGCAGTTCTTTTTCAGCAATCAACCTCATCATCATTTAAATAAGGAAAATACAATCAAGATTCCATCTCACATCTCGACACGCAAAACGCGTAGGCTCCAAGTCATGGTAGTCACTACAACCGAAGATCAGAACTGGTAGAAACCTGCTCTAGGAAGCGCATTTACGGCCCTGTCGCCCGCAATGGACGGCAAATGAAAGGAAGACACCCTTTACGATTTCACTAGCTCGGGAGTCAGCTCGTGGTCAACCTCTTTCGACACTGAGTTTGGCTTACAAATTGGCGTGTTGAGGACCGTCAAATTTGATAAAGAGCCGGCATTTTGAAGCAGTCATTCGCCAGTATCATTGCTGAATACTGAGTCTCTGCAACTCTTGGGATTTCAAGATTTTTTGATGATATTAATTATTTGGAGATGCTCCAGAAGGTGAGTGGATGAAATTGAAGCGCATCACTTCTACTCTCTTCTCTTGTTTAGGTTCTTCCAGCAGTTGAGTGGCTGATTGCTACTTACCCTGATAATGTAGTGATCTGCGGTCGTCCTAGGGACAAGGTAAATGATACGGTGAGTAGTTTGATTTTATGGTGCTTACCTTCCCCAATCTTAGATGCAGGTGGCCAGGGATTCCTTTGGTGTTGGGGTGATTATCTCTTCTGTGGCTCATGGCTACTCTGTGCTTAAAAGCGAACCAGAAGAAACAAATTACAGTGTGAAGAGCAAAGAAGGAGAAGAGTATAGTGGAATGTGGCGATGAGGCTGAGGTAAAAGTGGTTGAGACTGTTCTGAACAGTGACGTTCGATGATTAAATGTGACGTGGTCTTGCAGAGCTGCAGCTTTCGCGGGTTTGTGATTTGGGACTTGGGTTTAGCTGACTTGCGCGTTATGAGAAAATTTGTTACATTTTAGCATCAAGTATGAAGGGTGGGTGACATTGGCGCGCTGTTGGGATCGTCAACGCATGACTTATGCATCGGAGATGGAAAGGATAACTGTGATTAGTGAGGCGTGGGGGAAGGGTGGGTGATGGAAGCCAGCCAGATCTCTCGACGTTAACATTATTGCTTTGCTGCGACCCAAAATAGACGTGTCTTGACCTTGAAAGCGAGCCAAATCGATATGCAGGGTAATACGGCAGCAAAGTTCTACCTACACAATCACTCTCATCCATATAACGCCATTTGACCTTGAAAATTGTCTTTAAAATGTATTTCTTTGGTTTCACAATGCTGTCGATTGCCACGAATCCAACCTAGCTCAATTTGTAGGTCATACAGTGACGACATTTACACTTAAGTATGAGCTGCACTAACGACTTGAGCTCTAAAACCGGTAATGGTACTGCTGTGGGGAGGCAGACTCATCGCACTACTGGATAGAGTTGTCTGTTTGGCTAACGCATCATCCATTAACGGTGATGGATATCTACCTACTTGGAGCCACCACCAGATTCGCGGTAGTCCTCCTAGCCTGGCGAGTTGCGTTCGGCGAACATGCTTCTCGCCACTGAACTGGCATTACACCTCTCCGATATGGAAGTGAACTCTCTAAACGGGCATCAATCTCATCACTGCTCACCTAGATTGATTCTTTTCTGTCAAGGAGAAGGAAAGGAGGCGAAGGAGACGAGGCCGCCGCACCACGTGTTGTCTCGAGTGGTGCTATTTCACCGCGCTTCATTCGACTCAGTTCCGGTTTCGTTAGTTGTGGTAGGACCAAAGTTGGGTGATTGGTGTGCCACGAACGCTCATTGCTATATTGAATGGGCCGCGCTCGCTATTAGGTGTGCCTAAATGAATGTCGACTATTCTAGTAGGCGAAGTAACGACGAGTCGATAAGGTAGGGCCGAGGCGCAGTGAAAATGGAGAAGACACATCTGACGCTTTCAAGTGTCAAAAAGGGAAGCTTTATCAAGAGCGCACACCTCTCGAAGATCACTTGACTATTTCACTCAAAAGAATTTTGCGACTTCAGTGCTGGAATAAAGTTTGTCTGTGTATGAAGGAAGGGAATGACAGCGGAGTGTGAGGACCTGGATCGGCAGTCCAACCGGACCCTTCCCGACTAACGGTCTACGTGAGCTTCATTTTCAAGCACGATCCACGCACCTTTATAATGCTGCTTCCCATAATAGTAAATCCGCCTGTCCAGCAGACACATTTGACTAGGCTTTTGGCATCTATCTCCTCCGCCGCACTCCCTCTGTCCCATTCCACTACTTTGCTACATTGCAGTAAAAATATTCTGCGCAAAATTGATATGCTTGCTGTTTATTTAGTCCTCAGTCGCATCTACATTCACTTGGGTGGTTGTTGTACCTTCGTCGAGTGAAGTTGCCTCTAGGCCATGCAAGTAACTGAAATGCACAGTGCTGAGTTCACTGAAATGTAGTAGGCCGAAACAGCAAGCACATTGTTTACTTTTTGGGTTAGTGATAAGGTGTGATATCTTTCAAGCGTAGAGAGTTGAAAAGTAAGTGCCGGTTGAAATTTTTACCACCACAGTGCCGATTACATTACTTTCAGATGTAGCTGAGCAAATTTATGGAGAAAAAAACTTTGCCAAAATAATATGTCTTATGCACAATCGCAGTTCAACCATCAGATGTAAAAGGTGAATATATAATGTCGATCGCTTGCTTTTCAGACACCAATTATCCACAAACTTAAACAAATGCAATCCATTTATCCTCGTCGACAAGCCAGTAATGACGTAATAGCTGTATTATTGCCATTAGGTTGACAAAACACGCCCATTTCGTAAGTGTAGCGACTAACTGTGCAAATTGAAATCTCTGTAGAGATCTAACTGCAAGCGTCATTGAGCCTGCAGCAGTCAAAAGGTGGATTAGATTACCTTCAGAAGATCTATAAAACGAGATTAAAATGAGGGCACAGCATACTGGTGTAGGACTTTCCTTTATTTTTAGTCTTCAAGTGAACGAAGTTTAACGGAACTCATGACTGGAGGGATGAACAGAATCCAATTCAGTAATTCTACTCTGGAATAGGTATTTTACAAATGGGTTGAGCTCAGTTATGAAAAATTTGCCATTTGAAGAACAATCGCTCCACTCATCCTTCATAGGATGTCATGTTGCGAATTTGAAGCTGAAATGGGTTGAAATTTAAGTTGAGAGTTGAGGAGGCGAAATGAAGTCGGTCATTTGCTGATGGCTCTAAATACTTTGCATTCAGAGACTCCGATGCAATCTTACACCTCCCTTCCACCCTATGAGCGTGCCCTCAGGTCATTTGACTCGAGGACTTGTCAAGAATGACTTGCAATAAATAAAATGTTTTTGTCAAAATTTGATTACTGTGTTTTATGCCTTAGTCTCATGTATTTGCACTGGCAATAGAGCAAGTCTAGCACTACATTTTAGCGGTGAACCTAGCGGCAAACAAGGAGAAAATGGAAGAGCAATCTTGAATAAGTTGCAATTATTAGTGGCCTAAGTTGCATATGTTGACTGAACTTTTGAAGCACCACTACTTTAGTGGAAACAATGATTCCTCTCGAATTTACTTTCACTGCATTCTGCTCAAGTCACAACTACAAAATTCTGGTTTATAATGGAGTGAAATCCGAAATAGTTTCCTCCGAATTTATCTGCCTACCCACCTCTCTTGACTCTCTACCAACCCATCCACCCATCGTCGTCACCATCGATTTCTCTCTCATTTGACAGTTGGGTCAAAGGCTCGCCAACAGTCTTCTCCCCTTTTAGTAATTGCGCCTTCACTACTAATACTACTGCTGCTGCTAATGCTTCACTTCATTCATTAACTTCATTCTTGCCTCACTGCATCACGCACTTTCGATGTCACATACGCATGCAGAGCGGACGCAATTGCAATTTATTCACACTTCTCTCTCCCCCTTTTCTCCCTCAATTCGCTTTTTGCTTTTGCAGTAAGAAAACGCCTTTGCAACAACACTCGATGCGCGCTGCATTCTCTTTCTTCCTCTCGCCGTTGTCGCTGTTGCTTTTGCTGCTGGCGTTATTGTTTTGGGTTGACCGACCTGTAAATGGAACATATTTGTACATGCTTAATTGAAATAGTGGATGAAGCCTTCCAACGCCACGATCACATCATCAAAACCTTTGGAGACTAGGGAGAGTGATGGCCCTCACCACCATACCCCAAAGTCATGCTTGCTACGCCAATAACCTCCAAATTCTGGCGGCGCTGTGACAGTTGAGTCGTCAATCGCTTCAGGCGAGGCCATCATGCTCATTAGTCAAGTGCAAATGTCTCGCCTTTGGCATCACTCAGCTCACTTAGGGATGCCTTGTCTTTTATAACATTGTCATTTGTGTTCATTGTGTTCACACGCTTTCAATGTGCGTGTTGGTTGTTTGGCGCCAGTTGGCCTTTGCTTTCTGCCTGTCCTCACCCCCCTTCATCATGAGTAATGAATGAATGGTATTGGTGACACTGTCACAGTTGCTAAAATGTCCACGAGGGGGAAGGTGGAGTGCTTATTGGACACTTGGTGGCCATTTGAGGGGCTAGTTGTTTGATTAGATGGGACCACTTGAGACGGTTATTTATTTGGGCGAGACTTAGATGTTTAAGTAAGTGTATCCTTCATGTTTTACCCCTAGGTGTTGTTGTGTCATCCGTCATCCTGCATATCATCATGAATTGATTAAATATGTCAGACCTAAACAGCTTGAAAGCATTTTATTAAGGAGACTTTGAACTGCAGCATGACAAACATGCCTCCAGTGAGAACTGGTGTGTGCGTCATTTTCACG
This sequence comes from Taenia hydatigena, assembly GCA_036345935.2. NCBI lineage: Eukaryota > Metazoa > Platyhelminthes > Cestoda > Cyclophyllidea > Taeniidae > Taenia > Taenia hydatigena. Next base: position 10,242,601 of record JADWOT020000002.1, on the reverse strand, counting down.
GTGGAGAGTGAGTGGATATTGCCTGCCCTTTGAGTGAGTGGGACACCGTGATTACCGACGCGTGGCAGGCAGTAAGAGGCTGTGCAGCCTTTCAACAAAGTGGTGCACTCCATCAAGAGCATTCAGCATTGCCATTTCGTTAATCCTGCAGCAGCGGGTACGAGCACAGCCACTGCTTGAGAGGCTGAAACGCATCGTCCAGTCATTCCAAAGTCCACGCATTTGTTGCTACACCTGGACATTGGGGTGACCATTCTAGTTATGTGAGTGTTTGCCACTTCCTCACCACATCCCATCCTCTTTCCTACTACCCTTGACTATCTAAGACACGCTTTCCACGGTGCACATGTCATGATATTCACCAGCACCACGGCTGATGATAAAACAGGAGGCTCTATCTTCTAATCACTTCTATGACTTTACTTGACACAAATTCATCGCCAACATTATTGATGGAGGCACTAAACTGGAGATTCGGAGGAATGGTGAATAAATTTGACCCACAGTGGGATTGTGGCGGTGGCTGCGGCGCTTTGCAAAGAAGTTAGTCTAGTCTTCCAGTTTATTCGAATGCTAATCTATAACCTAAATTTCGCCAAATCAATTTGAAATAAGCTTCAAACTACGCTAGTTGCTAGACCTCAGATCACATTTGCATCTGCATCCAAGTTAAAAAAAGAGTGAAATGAGGAAGTGGGATGAAGCAGATGCGAAGCAATGGCGAATGTTGTGAAAGCATAAAGGTGATTAGGTAAAGGTGTAAGAGGCCAAAATGGACTCGTAGGCGCACATGAGGTTGGTGTAGTAAACACGAAGGCGGAGAAAGCATCCCGTGATGAGAGCTCATTTTCCTCTAGTCTTTGCCACCCACAGGGATCTTCTCTTACCATCGGTCATGGTCCTTTCAACCAGGTACCTTTCAGCACCACATGGCTAGCTTTCGTCACAAGTGTTGGGAAATGAAGTCTGCATCACTGAATTTTATCCACAAGACATCCATTCATAATCCCGAAACTGAGCATTACACCTCAACCTTGTATCCATGCTCACATTAACCTCGTATTCCTCAGTCCTTTACGTCTCATCACTTAACCACAAAAAGCGCTTTGTGAGTGAATAACTTGAATAGAGCCACTAACGTCTGTTGCTTTCTTCAGTCTCCCACGCCTGCTACTATAGTCATCAAGTAGGCACTACAAGACGAGATTTGATCTTTTGCGTAAGTTGCGTTAATGCACTTTCTTTTACTACTGTTTATGCTATTAGCCAACAGAAGATGCCAATGCCATTGACAACAAAATGCTTGAGGGGTCTTTAATAATTAGATGAATGGGTGGATGAGGGATGGGCGGAGGGAAAAGGGGTTAATGAGAGGGAGGACAACAAACGGATAGATAGATAGATGCGGTGTGTATAATGAAGGGACGTACAGATTTAAAGTGCTATGACCTGGCATCATTAACGCTGCCATGCTGCTACGTAAAGGTCTCCAACTGCTTGAAAAAACCTTTCTCAAACCCGCAATTCCCCCAGTGTTCCAGGGGATTCACCCACGTTGAAAAGGAAGACATTCAGTAACTATTTCGGCAAAGAAGGCAAACAATGAAAGAAAACGTCGCACCTAGATTACAGCATTGATGAGAGAGCTCAATTGATGTTTGAAGACATCCAGATGAGACAATATCCATACCACCACTTCGTTCAATCACACGCAGTACAACCGTTAGTTGTGGAGCCTTATCTTCTCGTCAGTGCTCTCCATGTCTAATGCATCGGGATGATGGTCATAGTTTGTTGCATCGCAGGTGAATCAATCTAGCGGATCGGAGTAGACCTTGTGCCATCCATTAAATGCAACATGAAATGCAAACAAAGTTAGCTAAGACATTGGAGCTCGGTGTTAGTCTCTCTAAATAACGGTGGAAAATTGAAATCCACATGAAAGACGTCCTAGAGAGGAAACTTGTCATGATGCCGCGCTGATAGGATAATGGACGCTTTCAGTGCGAATGCGGTGGTAGAATGTGGTGGGAGAGGAGTAGATGTCTGCAGATGCTGCACCTAAACAAGGGTGGAGGACATTGAAGAATTGGTTGCTTGGAAAGGTGAGAGGAAGTATGTACTGCGTCGGTGGTTTGTTGAACGCCAGGTGTCAGTGATGGGAAAGAGGGACGGAGTCACTAACTTACTCCACCGTTGTACCTTAACCACCGAATGGGTCGTCGCTAGTTTATGAAATGTATTTTGCCTAAGTACAACGTGCCATTTGGTCTTCTTCGGGGTTGGGTTGGCGGCGGGCGATAAGCTAGGGGGCTGTGTGGTGCGTGTAAATTAGCGAAGGAGATATCACACTACGAATTGAAGCGATGTCAGCCAGAGCTCATTTGTGACTGATGCTGACTTACAAGAACAAATCAGTGTCTGGAAGCTGGGCCTTCATTTCGTGGTATGGCCTCTGCACCATGCCACTTGCCCCACAGACCTTCTGCACGGCAGTTGGCAGTATGTTCTGACTGCATCAATGCACACTCCGTGCTGCGCCTTCATAAGTCTCTTCTGGGAAGCGGTTACGGTTCACTTCACTTTTATCCCTCACCCACCCAGCGCTCCATTCAACTTGTCATTCATTCCATTCCCATGCATCAAGCCATTAATTGCTTCCGAACCCTCCTGCCAATTCAAATGATTTTCATCCAATCCTCTAACTATCGTACCGCTTGTTGTGCAGTCATATCCCTCTGATACTGGCCATTTCGCCTCACACCCAATTCATTCGCCAGTTATTTTCCTCCAGTCTGTGACCACCCACAACAATCTTCTATCACAATCGGTCAAGGTCCCTTCTGTCACGTGCCTTTTGGCACAACGTGACTCACTTTTGCCGAACCAGTGGGAACATGAAGACTGCAAGGAACATGACCAAGCGACTCTTTTGGCTTCATCGATAGGCTAGGCAAAAGGGCAGTGTTTTCAGCCAGCAAGATTTCAAAGTTGATCTAATTCAATAGCAACTGTTTGATTCACTTTATTATTGCTGCCCTTAGTCAAAAGAAGGATCGTTGGAACATAAGTAACGGTTAAACCTACCACACATCACTCACAATCAACCACTAAAGTTCAATTCAGCTATCTTCAAAATTCCATCGTCTCGAATGCATTACTGTGGCTACTTCATAGTTTGATGTTGACAACATACTTACTCGAACAATTCAGAGTGGTGATAAAATGATATCCACTGTCTACAATCTCTTTGTGATCGTCCAATTTACTTTGTAAAGAGTCCTCTTCCTCACTATTTTCATGAAGCCGTCAAAAGTAAGGAAGGGTCTGGTGCAATGACTCCCAGCTGGAAGGAATACCCTCACAAGGCGGGCTTGCAAAACCATTTAAACCCCCCTAGAGAGCGAAGAGGGAGATTCCACAACATCGTTTCTGGTGGCGTCGCACTCCGCACAAGATTTTACCCTGAGGTTACCTCTTTAACTCCGTCAAAATACCATCGACAGTTGCTCACTACATTATTCAGAAGCTGTTTTTTTTACAGAGTGGAGAGCATTCGTGTTGAAGGGATGGAAGGCAATTAAGGGCAGCCTCAAAACAATGCATTCTTGACCGTCAGTTTACAAGTAAGGCCTGTATCCGGAACACCGCAGACACTAGAGTGGTCCAATTCGGCGGCCAGGTCAACATCGTTAACCTCCAATTTATGATTGATTCTTCCACATTGTGACTACGACCAGACTTTTCAAACTTTCCTTCCACTTCCAAACACTTTTCGTTCTACTCACTGACATTGTGAGCATCTGGATGCTAGAGTAGGGTGATGACATAGAGGCAATGAATCAATCGTCTGGCGATGCCATTTTGCGAAAATGGTTCCAACTTGACTGACTAACTAGTCATGGTCGTGTCTAAAGAAATATTTTTTCTAGCTCACCTTCAAGCAAAGCTGTGTAGCGTCGGCCTTTGCAGGCGTGTCTGTGGTCCATTTCACACACTGTAATGCATCTTTTGTTAAGCTGTTGGTTTTGGTTACGGTCATATGGGATGGTCACATTGCTTATGTCGGGTGGCTGGACTCTGGGTCCTGCTAGCAGCACCAATCCCCTTCTTTTTGCTAAATACGAATGTTCTGTCCTAGTATTATGCCTTCGCCTGACTTCAAGGAAGTCTCTCAGTGCTATGCACACGTTACAGATGCTTAGATGCATAAAAATGGTTTTTGGGCGAAGATTCGATCTTAACTAAAACAAAAAAATAGTAGATACAATCCGTAGATTTTCGAAGGCAAGACAAAAGAATGGGCGCATTTTATCTGGCTGAATAACAGAAGCAGGTGCAATAGGCTGGGTTTACATTGTGGGTGAGTGGTCCCAATGCTAGCGATCCACCATCTAGTTTTAATTTCAGGTTCGCATACCAAGAGCGATGACCTGGTCGATCAACGTGTGTGCGTCAACTTAGCTGTGGGCCAGTGATCACTGGGCTTGGATGTGTATGTGCGTGCATTCAACGGGTATACGTCACCCTGTTGACTAAAGCAAACGTTCTTTCTAGTGACTGACTGACATTAGGCCCGAAGCGTCAGAGGGTGGTATAGTTTCATTTGTCCCGGCGTGCTCTCGCGCGCACACAAATGAAATGAGGTAGAAGCAAAATGCTCAAGAATCAGAACGATAGCATAAAAGAACTGCGTCTCTCGTAATGCTTACTAGGGAATTGAGCAAAACGCTAAACTTATCAGACGATGCAAGGAAGTGAATGAATCTACTTAGTAGTTAATCATTGTAAAGCATGAAAATGTGTCGTACTTCCTGCTATTTGGCGATCGCCATGCAAGAATAAAGTTGCCAGCAATATGAAGCTGAATGGAAACAAAAACAGAGCTCGTATTGACATCCCACACACGTGTCCCTATAAGCATATGGTAAGGAGATATAAGCCAATGGAATGATCCACTCTTGACCCACAAAGCAAATCGCGCACCCACACGCAACCCATAAAACCAAACGCATTGTTGTGTAGTTGAGGCTATTGTATGGGTGTTCTCTGCTGTTCTGCTGACTTCTCACACGTCCACCTACTCACCTCTATGATTTCCAATTGGTCTTGATTATTTTGCGTCTACTTCATCCCACTTCTGAATTTCTCTTTCAATTTAATCTGTGTAAAATGCAACTGGTGCCTTGAGGTCTGCATTCGTCACTGATTGACAACAGGCGAAATCGCTAAGTGCTCATTATATTTGTCATTTGACAATCGTTTGCAACAATTGCTCATGCTAATGAAGTTTAAAAGCAAATAAATGTCAAATCGACCGTCCTGCGGAGTAATGAAGCCTGCAGTAGAAACAAACAGTGTATTTGGCAAACGCAAGCATTGAGCTTCTATACTCGGAGAAGATAGAACAGTTGTTGAAGTTGACATGCTTTCGAGGAGATTCATGCAAGCTCTAAGGTCATGGAAGCTAGCAGAGCTCCAGTGACTAAAAACAGCACAGGTAGATCCACCAGTGGCGACGGTTTTGGACGTGGGGTAGAAAGCTATTGAAGTCGAACTTGGGGCTACATCCACTGAACCTTCCCCTTCAGATCAAAAATAACAAATGTTAACAGGGTGCATTGTGGCATTTTGGGCGAGCGTGATGGGTATGGCAGAAGATACTGTAAATCGAAGCTACAGAATCATTTTAGTGGTAGCAATAAATGGGTGCCATTGTGATTTGATTCGATTAGTCCTGGTTGCTTTCAAACGATAGTTTTGCTCTTGGCAAAAGGAGCATGAAAAACTCACATTCCTACTCACCTGGTGTAGTCGTTCTAGCTCTATCACTGCAGGCCGAATGCCCACGGTCATCCAAATCTTCCTTCTCAATGCGTGCACAAACAAAAGCAGAAATGGTTTGATTTGGCTTTAAATTCGGGATTTGCATTTTTGCCCAGTGGTGAAGCAGGTACCGTTAACAGGAAGTTTCTCGACAATCATGACTCGCACGCCGAGATTAGTTGGTGGTTCTCAACTCACGCACACCCTGTAAGGGTCGATTGCCGCAATTTTCACGTTCTGTGGCGCTCTAGGATCTGCACAATTGGAAACGCAGAGAGATGTCTGCATTAGTGTGGGGAGAGTAATATGGTCTCATTCGCCCCTGTGTGCCCCTACGCGACCCCATATTAAGCCAGATGGAAGCGAAATGCTCAAGCATTAAAGCGAATGCGTGAAAGGTGTCGATTAGTTCAACTTACTGGTTGATCATGTAAACCGCCAGGACGTATGAGGCAATGCAAGGAAACGAAGGAGCCTACTCAGTGGCACCAAGCTGATTTGACTGTGATGTGATGCAGTACAAAAGAGTGATAGTAGATAAGTCATTTTTAGCACTCTTTTCCTATTTTTCTGTTAAGATTTCTACCATTTGCGCCTGCCGGATATTCTAATTTATTAATAATTACTACATTAACTCTCATTTCTAAGTGCTTATATTCACGTATCGATGAAAACAAAGCATGTGGTGGTACCTTAACCTCCTTCCAGTGTAAAGCCGCCATGCATGAATGAAGTTGCCAGCAATATGAAGCAGAGCAGAAGGGACATCGTTCCTCCAAAAGAAAACAGAACTCGTATGTACAAATCACACACGTGTGCTTATAAGCATGCAGTGAGGGAATGTGAGCCAACGGCAAGGCCTACTCTTGACCTACGGAGCAAATGGCGCGCTCACACCTACACCATGGAACCACACACGGCATTGGATCGTTTGATCGATCGCGATGGGCTTCTCTGGTGCAAACCGACTGCTAGCCTAAATTAACGTTATTCTTCAAACTCTTTTGGTAGTTTCCGTCTTTGCGTTAGCGTAAACGGTGATATTGTGAGTGGGTGATTTGCCCGCACTTGCAAAGGAATTCTCTCAAGCTTTGGGTCCGCAAAGGCAAATGGGGTTCGGTAGTGGAATGCATTAATGCTGTGGTGTCTGCAGGATTTGGCGCATCTTACAGAGGTGGTTAGACTTCTTCTTTGAGGATACTCCCTCCCACTCTACATCCAGAAGTCTGCATGTCCTTCATGGCATTTTAAAATCTTGCACCTCTGCCAACTTGTCACTATAGATAATGTGGCGTCTATGACTGCTTTATTAAGCTCGCCTGTTTCATTTTGTGTAGTCAAGTGCATGACAGAATGTAGTAGACATTAATTTAAAGGAAAATAGGTGGTGGTGTTAAGTGAGTGTTGTTCGAGGCGCATTTCAAAAGCATTCATGAATCTGATCAATTAATCAGCATTCTGTGCAACATAAACTTTAGAATAACTTCTGTGCACAGCACCGCAGCCACCGCCACAACTCTCTCGTGAGTCAAGTATATTCACCAGTCCTCCATACCTCCAGTTAAGTGCCTCCACCAACAAAGTCGGCAATGAATTGCGTCAGGTGAAGGTACAGAAGTGAACAAATGGTAGGGTCTCCTCCTTTGCCATCGACCATGGGGTTGGTGGATGTCATGACATGTGCACCGTGTGAGGATCGACTGCTTTTACTTTCGCATTCCACAAAGTACCTCGGTGTGTGCAAGGCTAGTGAAATGCGAATCCATGTGTGCCTTTTTTTACTAGCAGTGGGGTAGATCGCCGAATGCTACACTTCAATTCGCTAAGCACTGTGCATTCATCTACTCCCTTAAAACACCTTTGCCGACGCATGGATCAGTGTGAATGAGAGGAAGGCACATCGTCGTGTAGTAACCCGGTGCCTCGTTTTTCTATCTGCTGACCTACGCAAATATATCTGTGCTTAAAGGCTAAGCCTTTGCCTCGAGGCATTTCCTCGGCATCGAGCTAATTGCTACTTAGGCCTTCTGTACAGCAGTGAGCAAAATGCTCTTATCACATCGATGCACAGTGAGTGCACTGCATTCACCAAAGCCTCCATTCCGATGGATTTACAATATGCGTGTTCTATGACAGAGCTACTAACCAACACAAAATAAAATCACTCATCTCGAGTCGATTAAGTGAGCAGGTAGAGATTTCACCTTTTGAAAATCAGTGATGAATACAGCGCTCAAGTCAGCAGCTACATCTGCATTCAAGTTAAATTGGGAAGAGAAGCTAAGATATGGAATGAAGTGGATTTAAAATAATAGACTGTTTTGGAAGCATAGGGGTGAGTAGGTGAACGTGTGAGAAGACAACGTGGACTTGTGGGTGTACGTGTGCTTAGTATAGGCGTGTGCACACAGACCATGTGATGTGTGCACGCTGAATGGTGAAACAGCAATTGTTGGTTGACATGCTTCACTGCCTCTCTCCACATTGTCCAGAAGACACGGAGATGGCATGGTGGATTAGAGCTTACCAGAAGGAAAACCTGTCCTCAAAGAAGTGGTGGCATCGAAGAGGTGGTGAAGGAGAGGCATTTGAATGGTGAATGGGAGGAGTTGGTAGATGAATGGTTGGAAGAGGTAGTGGATGAATGAATAAAAAGGGGGTACATTGATAAAAGAAAGGATTATGTAAGTTATGCAACCGACTGATGGCTGGATCGAGGATTATAGACTTAACGTATGCTAGAATTCAAGACGAATATAAATTGCCTGGTTTCGAAAATTATGGATGAGTATCTTGTAGATAGTGTGATGCAGGCATCATTTTCCAACTCGCTTGGCAGAAGTTAGCCACACTGTGCTAAAAGGCACGTGGGCGAATAGGTCATGACCGATGGTGAAAGAAGATTGCTGTAGGTGGTAAGGACTGGAGGAAAATTACTGGCAGATTAATAAATTGCAGAGCTCCTATCATAAGGTGCGCCCTTCACCTTTGCGATTACTACATCAAGCCCACGCACGCCCACGAGTCCACGCTGGCTTCTAAGACCTTTATCTACCCACCTCTATGCTTTCAAAACACACTCCATCATTGCTCATCTGCTTCATCCCACCTCATAATTTCTTTGCCATCCATCCATCCATGCACCCTCTTTTAAAACATCTTTCCTTTCATTCACCCATCCACTAACCCATCCACCCACTCATCGATCCACTCCTCCCATTCACCATTCAAATGTCTCTCTTCCACTGCTTCCTCCATGGTTCTATTTACTTGCGCACAGGTTTTTCTTCTGCTAAGCCCTACTGCACCGTCTACAACATCCACAGACAACAAGTGGTCAGGTGTGCAACGTTCGGCTAAATGTTACGTCCACCCTTCTTCTGATAGACAACGTTCCGGAATGTGAAGGGGATTAAACAGAAATGGGTAAGTGAAGAGTATGCACTGTCTTACTGCTATCGTACCCTCTGCTTAGCGCATGTGCATGTGGAGGTCGTGTGAAAAAATAAAGACGGTGAAAGAGGAGGCAAGGTGGAAGAGGGACACGCGTGCTTGGAATGCATAGGAGAAGACAAAGTGGCGAGTTGAGAAGACAAGGTATCACAAACTACCATGAAGTCAATAGTGTTAACCATATGTGGCAGTCATCCGCTTCTCCTCGGTATCCTACAGGTCCACCCTTAACACATCCAGCAATTACCACGGCGAAGAGAGCACAGACGTGGTGCACACTCATCATTTTCACTCTGTCTTGACAAAGGTTTGTCACGATGCGCCAGTAGTTGCGTGGGCGAAAGAACAAGCATAGTCGATGGTGGGAGAATGTTGCTGTGGATGATGAAATACTGGAGGCAAGTTTCTGGCGTATGCATTGATTGTAATGAGAAGTAGATGAGAAATGTAAAAAGAGAGCAAAAAATGATTTCATGACGGAGGGAGTGAATGAAAGGCATTTGGGTGGAAGGAGGGATGAAGGAATAAATTAGTGGATTAATGTGTGTAAACAAGATGTATATTATGTTGAATGGAATAAGGGAAAGATGGAGGCGCGAGAAGGGGGGGAGAGGGATCAAGGTGAAAAGCGTTTAAATGGCCTAACTTTCCTCGTCCATCCACTGTGAATTTCCCATTTGCTTTGCAAGCACTCTTAGCCTTGGGAGTTCACGCGACTCCTCTGTTCGACACACTTCCTCATCTTGCCGGTCATCTAAGTGGTGCCGCCATTCCTACCCCACTAATTCACCGCGCCGTATGTCAGTTTAGTTAAATTAGTGGATTTTAGTGGCCAGCTAAATGCACGTTTGCTCGTTAGAGGACGGGGTGGTGAGCGAGTATTCTAAGCAGGGAGAGGATGACAGCATAACGGATGTCCTTGCCGCCAACCGCGTACGAGCAAACAAGACGGGTGTGTACGGAATTTGTGCGTGTGTGTATGCGTAGATGAGAGCTGACTGAATGATGGAGACTAGCACGCTTGCGGTAATGCGATTGGACTCAAACGTGATGCGACTACTAGTCTACCTGCCATTGACAACGACCAGTCGTAGTTTAGGAGAACGGGCGAGTCAAATGAGAGGTCCAAAAGAAAATTCGCCCAAGACTTTGTGACAAAAACGAACTTTAAAGTAGTGGCGCACTCTACTGATACTAGGTTCTTTCTGTCGTAAAGAGGTTGGGTGTACTAAGCCGTCCTTACCGCGATGTAGTCTCTAGCACTATCGTCATTCTGCTCGCCCCTTAGACCCTCCGCATGGCAATGAGCAGTATGTTCTTCCACATCACTTCACCTTCTTACAGCATCAATGCACACTGAGTGCACTATCTTCACAAGATTTTTCTGGAAGGCGTAATAATTCGCTTGTTGGATGACAGCGCTAATAACCGGCACAAAACGTTTTTCACATCGCGAGTCGCTAGGATGAGCAGTTGGCAGTTCCACCTCCTAGTCCGCGAAGAATGCAGACCTCAGGTCACTTACTGCAGCTGCATCTAAATTGAATTGGTAGAGAAATTAAGAAGTGGAATTGCATAGGTGAGTAATGATGGAGATTGTTGTGATAGTATAGAGGTCATTAGGTGAGCATGTGAGAAGCCAGAGTGGACTGGTGGGCGTACTTTGACTTGGTGTAGACGTGTATGAATGAGCCATGCGATGTGTGCACGCAGCATGATGTAATAACAATTGTTGTTTGGCCTGTTTGACTGCCTCTCTTCACGCAGTCTCGAGTGCGTCAATTCTACAAAATTGCAATCAGAGAGAGCGAAATCTGCGTTATTGTGCAGATTATAGCCAAAATTCGTGTTCTGTGGGAGCCAAGTTTGCAGTCTTGTGTAGATTAATCCTACAAAATTCCATTTAGTGGCAGCTAAATTTGTACTCTCCTGGAGGTCAATACTACAAAGTCGCATTCAGTGAGCTTAGCATTCGCAGCCTCGTAGAGATAGCAGGGTGTACTGATTCTGTTTATTCGACTACGTTTGGAAATGAGCATTAAGCTTGGACGATAGCGAAAATCCATCGAGACAATCATAGAATACTTCGTGGGATCTGCGCAAAGCAATCTCCTCACTATTAGTATGAGCTCTGCCTTCGCAAAGCGTCAGATAATGACTCAATTCTAAATTTATGTCCCTTAGATTAGCTAGGCCTCCAAGAGTTTGAGGAAGTAGCCAGAAATATTGGTAAGGGCAAAGTGTTCTAACTTTTCTTCATTTAAGCATATCACACCACCTATGAGGGAGGCAAAAAACACTTCATTGTTACTAGCCAATCACATTTTCCCACAAATGATCGAATTACGTAGACGATGGTCACCCTTTCCTTTTGTAGAGCGCTTCATAACAAACGGGTTTTCATCCTTTGCACACGCATACTTAAACCCTTCGATTGTTTCTGCATTTCTATTTCTTACGCTTTTGATTTACTACATTCTGATTCCCTACAACACCTCACAGCTAGCGCTTTGTTTGCTTGATTGCCGGTTTCGGCTATTATGAATTGGGTAGTCATATTGCTCTGATCGGGTGAGTTGGCCTTCGGACCATGCCAGCAATCCCTTTCCTCTGGTTGCCGAACAATGTATGCATGTTCTACCCTAGTATTATGCCTTCTTTTGCTTCCAAGGAAGTCTTGGGACGCTACATCGCATTTATTACACACACTAAATTTGCCCAACTGCTTTCTAGTCTTATTCCACAACAAATTTTTGCCGTTGTGGTTCAGCACTCTTATTTTTGGGGCTTTATCGACCCTCTACACCTCTGCAGTTCGTTTTATACTAACTACAATTTCTTTGTTATCGCAACCCATCAGCGTGGTATTATGATGCCCTCAAAGTCGTCGCCATCGTTCCCGCATTGTGAGACAAAACTTCTCTACTATGAAGCAATACGAAGCAACATCAACTCATTCTTAAATAGCTTGAATGAATTGGCTTACTCTAAGTCCCCGTAGCCCACATTTACGTGTCTCCAGATCACGCCACAATGCACACCACGTGTTTGTTTTAGGAATAATTTGCCCAAAAGTCAACCACACACATGCAAATAAACTACTTTTTAAGCGAAACTACAAATTAGCCTTGCTACCACAAATTCTGGACCCAGAAAAACAGTTAATGGTCTTATGGCTAATGCCTTCATTTTCATCGTGACAAGTCTGACCTTCTAAAAAGTGTTTTATGTTATTTCTGATTTGATAGTTTTTATGGACGTTACTTTGTTGAAAGACCAATGTCGGCAACTGGAGGGGGTTTCGATGTTATATCAACGAGTCAGTTAAAGGGCCAGCAGACCAGCATAACTTTTAGAAAAAGGTGAAAGATACAAAGGACTGCAGATACGTCAACTAATGGTATCAAGGACGTTTCAAAGCGGATCTCTTACCATAATCTCCACCCCGTCTAGTCATTCCTAGCAGCTTATCATTTAACTCTACACAGTTGTCCAGTGGTGGCACTAGCTACCACGTCTGCTTAAAGGAATCGCGTGCTGAAAGGACGCAAAGTCAACCTTATAAGAGGATTCAGTCAAACGTTTTTACGCAATGATGCGATATCATTCGGGCGTGGTAGACAGAGTGACATTTTTTTGCTCACCACTGCTTTTCTATGCGAAATTTATACCTTTGTGCACGATATTTACCTCATTGTTTCGAAACAGTCTCTTTATTTAAGCCAAAAGTCCTTCTCAATGCAACTTGCATCTTTCCATGTGGTGCCACTTTTTCAACATATTTTAGCACTTAATCACTAAAGAAGTGGATCCACTTTAGGCAACGAATCAGATTCTCGGCATACGTTCCTGCTACCACAACACGAACGCTCATTGTCAAAACAACTCTGCTTTAGTCAAGCTTTGCACTGTTTTGGTGAATACTCCTTTGCATGCCTTGTCCTACCCACAAAGTTGGACTCTCCCTTATCGTCCAGAGGGTTAGACAGCTCACAGGCATTTGTATTCAGTCTCCTCGACAACTCGCCATTTGCTACGATAGCGGCAAAGACGCAGTGTGAGTTGAAAATTGGGCAGACCAAAGTCAGTAGTGATCGCATCCTGTGCACATGCAGGAATGCTACCGATTGTGTTGGAAATGCTTTACACGACTTCCACATGGTCCTTCTTAGGCATTGTTCAGCCACAGTATTAACCACCGTAGGTTGAATGGGTAGTTGTAGCATGTCTTTTCGTCCCACTAAGCTTTTTGCATAGAAATTTGAGTTTCTCGATTCCTCTTGAATGTACCAGATGATCCTAGAGGTAGGGCAATACTGAATCATTTGTCTACACGTCCACCATAAGACTGGCAAAAGGCGTAGATTACTACACTGCGCCCATTTAAGTAAAATAAGAGAGACTAAGGTAAAAGGAATGTGGGACAGATTCCCAAAGCAACGAAGGCCGTAACTCGTTGGGTTGGCAAAGTTTAGACCACCCAATGGTCACAAGTATTAAAATCGGCGACAGTATTTGAACTAATCTTGATTACTGTATCCTCCGTAGCAATGGCAGTTGTTTAGATAAGTAGGCGTCTGCAGGTGTGAATTTGCCACCTGATTCGTCAAGAAGCCTAATTAAACAAAGCCAGTTGTGGACAGCTGCTCACGACAGTTGTTGCTTCCCTTTTGGATTTACGGTGACCTCACTGGCCTGGTTTGCGACGGTCGTCTCGGCTGCCAGCAGAAGGAAGTGGTGAAACGGCCTCAAGTAGGTGTAAAATTATAACTTTAGCTTAATCCGACTGCCAACATTTACTTTCTTCTAATTTTTGACAAGAATAATTCGTATTCCTTAGGGTGCATAATGCTGCGAAGTAGAACAAGGATGTCTACAAGGAGTGGCTATAAGGACATGAAAATTGTTGTGGAATTCCTCGAATAGAATAGTTCGATTGTGACTAACAAATCTTCACCTTTCTTGCAATTGCTGTCTCATGGGTCCTCAGGCAGGTCACTACTGCTTCACGCGGTGCAATCGCTCTTTTGACGTAAACACGCAGTCGAAGCAAATCGACAAATGCTTTAAACAGAGCATTCAAGTTGTAGAAATGCAGTGCTCTGAAAGGTGTTATTTTAAACAAAGTTGTGCAATTTATCAAAGTAGGCTCTAAAAAGTTCATTTTTTAAACACTGCATAGTGGAAGGTCACCCTAATGCTTCAATGAAGGGAGCGTTGAAATAGTGTTGACAGGGATCAGCACTGTAGTGACTTGTGGGATGAAGGACAGCTCGCTTCGATTGCCTAGTACACCGCCTAGATGTCTGTGGTCTAGTGCCTTGGCTTCTGAGGTGCTGCTTGTGTTACTATTCCCCACGGTTGGGATTAACTTGAGGGCCACAGGTGAGGGTTGTGCACAGTCTTGAAGGAATCTGATAATGAAAAAGAAAAATGCGAACTGATTTATGAAGATAAGTTTCCTTTCACAGAGAGTCCATTTTCAAAGAAATGTGAAACGGAGACCAATAGGAGGACAGTTTCGTTTTCCCATATGTCGCGCATTGACCCAGTTTTGAATCGGTTAGTAAGGGCCAAATCAAGCGAACTTCACCTTAGATATCTCGGTCTAACTATCGCTTTGTTGCTTCAATTCTTATGTTGGTTGCTTTGGTAATAAAAGTTTCGTTGCAAGCATACTTGCACAAAATTGCATGTACTTCCGCAAATAGTACTCTCTGTTTAGTTAACCCCTTTGCTCGGCTCAATACGGCAAACATTACAATACATTTAAATGTTAAAAACCGCCGCAATTTCTTTACAGAGCAACAACCACACGAAAGAATGAGGTAAGGAAATGATATTAAGCGGCCCCATGTAATAACCCACCTGTCAAAAAACAACCTCAAATGTGGATCAAAGGATTTTCATCAGACAGAAGAGAAACCACTCTGATAAAAAGGACAAATAAACTAGAGGAGACAGGCACAAATAGAACCGCCTTCATTACTTCTGTGTCTATAAGCAAGTATACGTCGTCGACGACTCCTTAATCAATGTAGTACCCTACATGAAGGTAACTCACTTCTACCATCAGTCAAGATGCGTCCGTACAAGGCCACATTTGCTACTGACAACAAAGACGGCTTTGGGCTTGAACAAAATAAGAAGAAGGACTGCCGCAGAGGACATCACCGGAAGCGGTACGCCAGAAGTCAAGAGACCATTTAATGAGTGTTTCTGGGTGTGTGAGATGCGTTTGGTGAACACGAACCGCGCGATGAATCGACAGGACTATAGGAGGCGCAAGAGTGTTCCAGAAACGCATACCCTCAGCTTTTGCTCGCTGCTCCAAGTGCTGCCAACGTGGGTGCCCTTTCACGTCAGTCTGCTCACCTAGAGGGTCTCAAGACCAAGAAAATAGTAAATATATGGAACTTGTAGCGTGATTTGTAAAAGCTCGTTTGTAATTTCAAAGCGAAGTATTTTAACTACCATAAAAAGTTAAAATGCTAGGCACGCGATGGCCTAATACAAGCTCCTAAGCCACAAGTCCTTCCTTCAGCTTCGATGCATTAAATAGTTTTAATGTTCCAACAACCAGTCGGCTCCGCTGTCCATGCATTAGAAAATAGATCCAGTTATTTCTTCGAGCATCGTTAGTTGCTAAATGCAACATGGCAGATGTCCGTGCGAGGCGTGAAGGCCTTCCTTTAACAATCGTGCTAATTAATTACAAGCTTGATCTTGTTCCTAATTCCACAAGTCTCACGCTCGCTGGACGCGTTTCCATGGAGCTGCAGGTAGCTCTTCTTCGTCCTTCGAATATATCTTCACAGTGGTTTCTGCTTCATTTTTTGCACTCCCATTTCAACGCACAAAAGTTAGGCTATCAAACGCTCTAAGCACAGTTTCGTCTTATCGCCAATCATTGGAACTCTCACTTGTGCAAGGAACCGTGCTGTTGTAGGTGGCCAAATCAACAGAGCTGATAATTTTCAACTCAAAAGAGCTCGAAATATTGTCTACGCCCCATCAAGACAGTAAGTCCATCGGTGTGGACTTGTTAAAAACCCGTTTTTTCAGCAGCTATTGTAAATGGTGTTGATATTTTCCTTAGCCCTTTTTTTCCCGTCGAGCTTTTCCGTGTCTCCAAGTCGCTCTGCCAAACGTGGTGAGTCACCTTTGCGCCCTCTAAAGCAGTTGTCTGTGCACGGCTCAAACTAGAGAAATCAAACCTCATTCTGCAACCCGTTTGTGAGTTGTAACCTATTTCTCCATGGAATTAAAAGAATCTATTCGGCCTCAGTGTCTACACTGAAGTGCACCAGCAGTGGAGCAATTTACTATCTGCTACAAAGTACGTTGATTGAGGGCAATCATATCATCCGGATGCCAAGGGCAAACGTCATTCTCATCCCTTTAGTGATGGAAGGTCAAATATTCGACCATCTACATCTCATTTTGAAGGTAACGACAAAGTTTTGCAGATAACGCATAAGATCTTACATACTCTGTTAGTGTGCTCCGATTTTGGTTGTTTAGATGAGGCAATAACCTCAACCCAACCTATTTTCGTTTATTTTGCGGAACGCATCAAATCTTTTTCATTAAGCTTCTTCAGTGCTGCAAACTTTCTGTGCTTGGCAATATACATTACAGAATCTGCTATGCGAATTGCATTGTAACTACACAAGCAATGCTGTGGCAAAGGATTGCTCTACGAAGTGCATTTTATGGTAAATTTTCACGCAGATTTTCGCCACAGATCCTTTTTGACCAAAAATTTCTTCCAATGCTAGACACAATCATTGTTTGCACCCTCAGTGAGAGTCTAACCATTCTAGTAAAGTACAAAAGCAAACCCCGGTGCATTAGCGACTTCGCTTGTTGGAAGGCCACTCAAAAGCACATAGGCTCTGTGGGGTCGCGGATTGTATGGGCTTTTTTACCCGGCTAACGGGCGCCAACACAGCACTGCAAGTAAACTCCAACCTCAACACTAGCATTGCCTATCCAGCATCTTTGTTTACCACATCTATATCTGCAGACTGACTGTGATTCATGCTACATGGACTCTTTGGAGGAATATGAAAGAAATGCAGCCTACCTCTCATCTGATACTAGGTGACTTCAACGAGTGTTAGTTATGCTGCATGGACAGCATACAACATGCCCCTGTAGCTCCAAGCTAAGAGCACCCAACTTAAAATGGCAGGTGATAATGAGACCAGTGAAGTGGGATCTCAGTAGAGCACTAGATATTGCCGGCTAAGATGAGAAGCAGGGACATTTATTCCCCTTAATTTGTCAGCTAAGGGTCCTTTCAGGTGATTTTCTCAATATTCTCTTGTGTCACTTGTCAAAATAACTTCTATTCTTACTAAAACCATTTGACCGTTATTCATGCAACACATTCGCACTTGCAGAATTAACTCAGTGAAGACCTTATTTTTGCAGTCTTGTGCAGGCTCTGTGGAAATGAACTAACAAAATTCCGCACATTAAGCGAGCCTCATGATTATGCACCAGCTAGGTTCTCGCTAACAGTGGCAGAAGGATGGGAAGTGTCACTTTATTATTATCAATCCTTTGTGCCAATTTTGATTTCATTGCCCTAAATTAATCAGATTCTAAATCCAAGGGCAGAAGGAGCAATGTCATTTGGCTGTGCAGTTTTTCAATAAAAATCAATTCTTCAGAACTGACTGCCACAGAAGCTAATCTATGAGGCCAAATTTATCAAATATTAATAAAGGCAATGCTTAAGTAGCTCTTCCTCATGCTCGGATGTCATTTCTGTATGACCGCCGGTATTCCCTTGGCAAACAGATTCAGCTGTGACCTTTCGCTTGGGTCATATTTGATGCAGACTCGATATATCGGTTGAAGAATCGATCTCAAGGATAGAGAGCGCTAGCATTTGGAGCAGTTTGATTGCGAATGTGAATCGTTACCTTTTAAGGGAGGGCTAAAATGAGTGGTGGACTTAGGTTGTAGAGTAAAATTGGGAAAACGAACGTCATTGGTATAAAGCAGGCTGTGACGTCTGCGATAGCAAATGGTTATCATAAAAATGGTTTACTTTGTGCAAAGAATGAGGACGATGATGATGATTCCCGAAAGCAAAACATGGATGTCGTGATGCTTCGTAGTGAATTGTAATGGCGGTAGAGGACTGCTGACGTTTTCGATCCCTGCGAATCAATTCACCATACTACAAGTGTGGTGGGAAGGCTGATGAACGGGTTCTGCTCC
This sequence comes from Taenia hydatigena, assembly GCA_036345935.2. Taxonomy (NCBI): domain Eukaryota; kingdom Metazoa; phylum Platyhelminthes; class Cestoda; order Cyclophyllidea; family Taeniidae; genus Taenia; species Taenia hydatigena. Next base: position 10,224,085 of record JADWOT020000002.1, on the reverse strand, counting down.
TAGTCCTACTCATATTCAATTTGCTCCCTCTTTAGGGTCTGCGAGAGTGGAAGGCAGCGATGGTGCAGCGAAGGAAATGAATTTGGTGAGATGGACTGCATAATGAAGGCGGCACAAATGTGGGCAGACTGCATAGAGGAGCATGAGCACCTGCTCGCCATGATGCGTTGCATCATAAGCGCCTGTGCCTATGGTGCTTTTGTCCTCCTCCCTTCTTCGCAAGGTGTATTTCTTTCTCCCGTCCGCTTTACTTGCAGGGTCTGGGCCACCCCAAAATGCATCATTGTGCTATCTAGCGTAAGAGCAACTATGCTAAGCACTTTTCTCGCCAGATATTTACCGCAATGATAGACATTCTAATACCTTTAGAATGTAGGTCATGCATAGTACTTAAGTGTTGAAAAAGTAAAGTATAAAACCATAGATTTGAAGCAGATGAAGAATTCGCCGTTAGCAAGACCACGATCTTAATCGTCGGAATCTTGTGAGCTATTATCATTTGCATTCATATCATTTATCCTTAATTTTGTCCTTTTTTTCTGAATATGAAAAATTGTAAATGCACAAATATTTGGGTTGTTTCGGAATAATGTTGTGGTGACTTGAAGGTTGGCATTGAGGTTGCTTTGATCGTGAACTGACGTCCGGTTCAAAGTTGGAAGGTCTTGAGAAAAGGTTTGACACTTCTGGTTTCCTGCCGTAGAGCATGTGAAGTTCAGTACAATGAAGAGGCACACAGACACTTTAATTCATCTGCCAAATCACAACTAAAATAAATTGTGCTCTATCAGCCAGCAAACATGACTCTACAATAGACCACGAGACACACTGCATGCAGCACGTTCCACTGATCCATTCTGCACGTGTCAAGGAGGTAGAATTCAATCAGAATAACACGAGGAAATCAAGACGTCGCAGCACTCTACGATATTGTTTACGCTGCATCATTTCATCCTCAACATCCTTCCCCTACTTTGTTTTGTCCTCGTAGACTGTGCCCTTTGTTTCCTCACTGCTGCTCCCTTCTCCGTTCAAAGGGCTTCAAAAGGCAAGAGCGCTAGGAAGTGTTGGAATCTGTAGCAGTTAAGGCCAGATGATGACATCTCTTCCTTTGCGTTCCTTTAGCTTCACTTTGCTGCGATCCTCTTTCCATCAAATTAGATGATAGCTTTTCCGGCTGGACCTGTCAAGAGAAGTCTGTGAGTTTACAGCACGAGCACCAGCTTCATGTTCATCCTTGAATGTATTTATTCCAATAAATTGCTCTGAGCATGCTCCTAACATTTGCTTGAACACAGGGTAGATGAACAAATGAATAAAATTGTTGTCAAAATGGAAAAAAATAAAGTGTTTGCAATGAGCTCCACGCACTCTGCATAGCCATCAAAGCCTAGTATCACTATATTTTCTTCCAAGTCCTTCCCCCTTTTATTGCTTCTTTCTATTTTCTTTTCCACCTGCCTCATCAAATCCCTCCTTTTATTTCCTTCTAACAGAACGATTGCTATTCTTCGCCTGCTCCTGAGAGGCTGTCAATCTTGCTCACCTCTCCAATAAGGGCAAGAATTGACGCAGGCAAATGAGAAGGGCTAAGACGACCAAATTGAGAGTAGCAGAGACCACAAAAGCCAGCAATTTTTCGTAAAAATGGGGCTTGCATTAATTATCTTCATGCATTGGCTGTCGCAACCTCGTCAGGAGCACATAAGTTGTCCACAAGTCTGATAGGCACTGTTTCCATTTCTCTAGTGCTGCGACGAAATAGTATTTGCCAGCTCCAAAGTCAGCGACGTATCCTGTTAATTTTTGTGCCTCCAAAGTGTGTCTTTCCTTTGCTAACTGCAGGTAGGGATGGATATGCACTACTTTTCTGCAAGATAACGCAGCAGCAGAAATAGTTTACTCACCGTTGGGCATGCTTCAAGGCTGCTCTGCGGAATCGCATAAGTTAGTAGCATTAAATGAAGTGCTTTTACGAGCCTTCTCTTGGGCTTGTTTAATAGAGAATATAATCCAGGCGCAATGAAGAATTGAGTTGGTGTGGATTCGTTAACCCTCAGAAAGCGATAATAATCAGTTACAACAATCTGCAGAGCAGGATCCTCGCATATACTACGAGTAGGAGTTAATCACCAAAGAGGAAAGATGAACCACTTGCCTTCATTTGATGGTTGTACCTGTCACCATCACCAATGTGTCACTTGGAGGCTCTTCCAAGGATGAACTGCTCCCGAATGATGATGTGTACCTGATTGCTCCGCATCTTACGCAGTGTTAATGCAATGTTTACATTTACATCCATCGAAATTCATCCTAAGCCCTGATTTCCTATTCTTTTGGCTATTTTATACAACCATCACTTAATTAAGGGACTTAGAATACCTTGCCAAGAGTGAAAACAAAAAGAGTTGTGAGCTCCATGTGCGACAATTTTCCGTCCACCTGTTCATTGTATTTGAGTCCTCCAATCATTAGTTTTGGGGACAAATATGCGCGTATGTTTGTGTCAATTCAAGCGTCTCTACACAGATCGGCTATTTATTAGCTAGAATGTCGTAACTTCGCAATCAAAACTGAAGCACGACCAGTCACATGTAAAAACAAACGGAAAAAATAAACGTA
>JADWOT020000002.1:10195317-10221363 GCA_036345935.2 Taenia hydatigena | reverse complement strand
TTAGAAGCATACAAAGAAGTTGATATCGAATATGCTTTTTTTCAAATGACTACTAGTTTTGCTGATTTGGCCTAAAATTCCGGGTTATTTCGCTGGCAACTACATCAGATTTATGATGGCGTCTTGACAAGTTGGATTTGCGGCAGCGAAATTAGTAGCTCTTGAGAAGGTCGCGGCTCATCCGCCTCCTACATGACTGTAAATCATGCGTATGCGGAACCTATGGGATTTGAACAAAACGCAGTCACATCAGGTCACAGACATGGAGGGTTCTTTGAATAAGAAACGACACTATGAAAACAGTGCGGGTTTCCTCATTTCCGTGACCAATTGAAAATGGACGGTGCAGGTTTGATTAACAAAGCTTTTTTTAGAAGTAACGATGACAAAGGCTAAAGAAACGGAGGGATTCCCAAATTCGCATCATTTCAATTGGAGCCACGTGGATCCTCAGACCTACCAGTTCAATTGGAACGCCCGAAGTCTGGCCGGTGTCCATGCAGACCGATTCAATCTGCGTGCAATATCAATTGATTCCACCCGTCTCCTTACCTTTCAAACTGAAGATTTTTCATTTGGATCAACTACTCTCAGGATAGTGGATCCTGGCAAATCATACGCTATACTGTTTGAAGCACTTAAGGGAGATGACAGAGTTTTGCATTACATCGAAACAATTAAAACACTCTTCACTGGTAAGTTGGTGCTTAAGGCACTTCTTTCAAGCCACTGTTCTGCAGAGTATTTTCAAATCATATGCTAAGCTGAATGCCCTATACCCGTTGTCAATGCCCGCTTCTATGTAATTTAGGCCCAGCATCATTTGTGTGCAATGTAATTCTCTTAAGAGAATGTTTTTTGGCAGAGGAAGAACGCACGGAAGATAAAGAAAGCATAGAAAATAGAGAAGGCTCAGGCGATGAAGAAAGTGGAGAAAAGGAAGGAATCACGGGAGAAGAAGGAAGAGAAGAAGGCGGAGGGAGGCTAGAGGATGAGGAAAGCGGAGGAGGGGCGAAAAGCAGTCCCACTACCAGCGGATCTGGTTCGGCTTTCGTATACTCTGAATTCCTCTTTGCTTGCGTGACCTTGGCGCTTGTCTAAATTTATGAGTAAGTTGGCGAACATTGCCAAATAAATCACCCATTCGCAATGTCACGAACAATAACCGCCGCTTACTGAGGAAATTCCAATCACTTGCAGGTTTTACTTGCAATGGAATGCATCACTTGCCACCGATTGAACCTCATTTGACAACTACAATATAACCTCTTATGGTGCGAAATGGTTACAACACAAATATATACATTTGTCTAATCTAACCCCACTTTTACCTCTTTTTATTTAAGTCTACTGGTTCATGCACATGTGCGTGACCACTCACAACTCATCGCAATGCCCGCATTGAGAGTGAATGTAGAGCAATAAAGCCACATATATCATACCGTAAAGCTTTGCATGAGAATAATGAAAAAGACTTGGTAACGCTGCACGTGCCACTGTCTACCGATTGTTTCTTGTATGCTGGTTAGAGTCAAGTGGTAGAAGGCATCTTATCAAGACGGTCCCAGAACGCTTTAACCAAAATGGGAGTCGACAACAGAATAAAAATAGCGGAATCACCGTCTTCAGTGCAGTTACATCTCAGCGTTTCCATAAGAAAGATCCTCAATATGTCAGCCAATGCATTGCCTAGTTCTCAAGCCACTGATCCACTTCTGGATGCATGCAAAACCCTCATGATGCGTTGGCTTGTGACTATAGAAATGGACAAAACTAGATCTGTCAATCCACCTAATTAGAACTCTGAGACCCTGAGATCTGACTCGGATCTGTGTTTAGATCGGCAAACTTATCCGCAGATGAACTGCTAGATGGGAAGCAGACTTTGAACAATGCTTGGATTGGTTTTAGAACAACGTGATATGAAGGGATAAGTGTTTTCCAACTATCAAACACAGCAATGAATGTTATTAATGTTGGGCAACAATCGGATTCAAAATTACCAATCTATGTAACTGCAATCATAAAGCGATATCTTTTGACAAATTTTGCAAATAATAAATGCCAATATTGCATGTTGTAGCAGTGGTGTTTCACGCATTTGCGCAAAAATAAAGTGCTGCTTTCCAATAATGTGCACTATGCACTGCAATACATGGGGTGCTATCCTAACTTTTGGTGTCCGCTCCATTGTGCATTTACAGGAAAGGCTGGTCTCTAGACCATGCCAGCAGCCCCACCTCATTCTGCATGCTATACGTGCATTTCTCTCTATATGTACGGATACATATATAGAGGCCTGAAACCTTTTTAGAACAGGAGAAAGTATAGCACTTGGACACAGTGCATATCCCTATCATGCGTTAGGTGTTGGAGATACTGGTTCGGCCCAGAGACCAGCTCGCCAAACACAAAGTGGCCACATGCATAAGTGATGGTCAAGCAATAAGCTTATTGCACGCATTCAGCTCTAGCTATAGCACTCTGAGACCTCCTTGACGATAAACGAAGACGCAACACCCGGGCAGAACACGCGCATATTTTGCAGAGAGAAAGGGTTGGGGTTGCAAGTACAGTCGAGAAGTCAGCCCATCTGGCAAAGGCAAGGTGGTCAGCCAAGTAGCTCTTGACGGGAACCGAGAGTCACGCATACAATAACCACACTGCACTAGTATTAGCCTTCCCTTCCTATTAGGGGAATTTCGGGGCACTGCTGCGACCTCTTTCATTATTTAAAAGCGGCTTTTGGGTGAGAAGAGCTCAAAGATCTTTAGGCTTGTAGCTGAGACCTAATTGGGACCCCTCTAGATGGCAGCATCTTCAACAAACCAACCATTCTCCAGAATTCTTGGTTTCAGCGGTTATCACCAGACACGTTCGCATTGAATTTTCTGATAATCTCAGAGCCGAGGAACAAGGGACCAAAGATAAATTTGACACACTGAAATGGTAGTGCCATAATTTCTTTTTCTGGCAGACATCTTTAGTTATTTGATATTTTCGGCATTATCTTCCACCATGGCACTAATGCAGTAAGGCCTGATGTTAAATAATTAAATAAACTCATTTTATTGAAATTTAAATACAGTTTTGCCTTAAGTTTTTACGATGATTTCGAAACATCTTTGCGAATGCAATGCATAATCGTTTTAACGAGTCAGTAAAGGAGCGTTTTTGTCTGTGTTTATGCTCTGTAAATGCTGGCTTTGTGCCATACATCGAAAAGTAGCTTAAAATATTCATTTTATTACACAGTATTTTAAGGTGGTTTAATTTTGAATAAAAATTCGGTCGCAGATTCGTATATTTATCCTTGGCAGAAGTGGCAACTTTTATTTATTTTGTTATCTGAAGCTTACTGGCTGTAATGTAGGGGGTTGTCTCTCCTTCTAGTACGCGCTTTGTTGGTTGCAATGGATTGCAGTTTTAAACAAGGTAAAGTTAGTCAGTGATCAGGCCCTACTTGACACTAATGGCAATCCAAAGCTAGAGCGGATAACGATGTATCTGATTTAAGCATTGCATTATCTAAAAGCTTCGAAAAATTACCAAGAAACTGGTTGGAACTGGACTTCACTGTTGCGTCTTCGCTTGCTCAGACAGCAGTGGGTTCTGACCCATGAGTTGTTATAGGGTCGTAGGAAATTGGAATGCGAGATAAGAAGGGAAGAATGAGAGGGATGGGAGAGAATGAAGGAAGGGAGAGGGAGAAAGATACTACCTCATGTCCACCCTTCCCAGTTCTCTTATTTCTACTTCTCCATGAGCAGGTCAATGACCCCTTCAGGCATCAAACCATCGCATGCAGAACACATCAAAAAGTTGGGACACATGAGTGCAGAAGACACGGAAGCAGTGTTTGAGAAACAAAATGCGTGACAGAGTAAGAATTTGTAAGCTAGACCTGTTCGAAAGAAGAATCGACTGCAATCGACCAGCATTTCGTTGAGCACTAAAGCGTGAATAAAATAAAACACAATTGTGATAGCTTCGGCTGGGTGCGAGTTTTCTATCAAGCTGATCAAATAACGATTGATGTTTTAAATCATAATAAACTTCTTGCAGATCCTTTTGCACCGCAGGTCGATGTTTTATTATGAAACGCATGAATAGGGCTGCATAGGATATGCTGTCACGACAGCAGCGGGACCAACTTGCTGCAACTCATCGATCGGCTCCTAGTACCTCTGTCCAAATGAAGGAAGTAAAAAAAGCTTCATTCATAACCATGATTAAATCCATAGCACGTGTGGCCACCACTCCATCTAATGCAGTTTCAACAATGCAATCCTTCGTTTCCTCGAAACCAAGCACAAATCACGGCGAGTCGGTGTCATCGAATCATAATTTAACTATTGCACTGGTGGCCCTACAGCATGCACTTACGTTTCGCAGACTCTTCGCGCACGTAGTTTACACGCCTTTCCGGACTCGTATGCATGGTTGACTTCATGAATAGTTCATGTCGCTGTACAATAGATGCTATGATGGATTAAAGTAAAACCAAAGGTATCCTTCAATGTTTAAGTCCTTCTAGACTTCGGGACATCCAAGAAGAGGATATGAGAAACCGCTCTATCAAATCGCAGTTACTTTTCAGTTTTGAAAACCTCCTTCGAGAATTTTAAGTACTGAAGATAACGCAGCTCAGGTCGATAACAGTGGTAACTGCTGCGTACATTAGCTCAAAGCCATGAACGATGCCCTGCCCTTGCGCCCCTCCCTGCCTTACAGACACAACTAGCGAGTCAGACATGAACATGACTAAAACTCTTGTACATGAGACGCATTACCGTTCCAATCTTTGATCACTAACACCTACAGAGCCAGAAGCAATGACCACTCAGCAGCCACTTGCTCAATTTTAGCAGCCTTAATTCCGGGCCTTTTTTGTTAAATCACAAAAAAACTTGCGAATTCGCAACACAGCGGAGGGGTCCATGCAACAGTAATGCGCTTCAGTGTCTTTCAAAACTTTCTTTGTCAGCCACAGTTTGCAACTACTTACACACTGGCCATGCAATCGTGCACAAACGCATAATTCTGTTCTCTCGTGAGTTAGTCTCGAGAAATTTTGGGATAATTGGATTAAAGAAAACGTGGAGCAACTGTTCGCACCTAAGAGAGGTGAATTAAATGGTTAAATTGAAATCCAAACATCGTATCTCAAAACTTCATAAGCATTTAATTCTGCTATCTCATGGAGAACAAGTTTATTTCAATAAAAAGCATCATAAATAACAACTTTTGGCAGGGCCTATTTTACTTCCAGATATAGGATCTATGGCTACAGGTGGAATGCCATTTTTATAAACGTCGAAATACGAAGGTGGTCTAATATCAAGAGTCCCAAATTTTGCAGCATGGCCTACATTGCTACACCTCTCCGTATTTCGTGTCATAATAGGTGACTGGAATGCGAACATGAAGCACAATCCAAGATGCCTTTTTTCTTTCAATGCATCTAGACGGTATCACCACAACCAGATAAGGAGCATTATCCCTCTGTCGTAAAAAGATAGGCGAAAATCGACTATGTACCGCTTCTCAAACATCAGCACTTCATCGCAATATCAACGCATTGCATAGTGGGTACGAATAAACAATATGAAAATAAACATCATATCATTTTGCATGAGCACGGAGTCTAGCATAAATACGGCCTCGAAAACATGCAAACAACGATGGATGCTTAATTAGACTACAAATGAAACACGGTTGTAGTAAGCTTGTCTGCCATTACTAAACCTCACATTTAATGTCATTGAATTGAGTCAACACTTAACGTAATAATGGAAATGTCCGCATATACTGGGTCCTAGGACAATGCCCCAAACGGACAACATGCACGAACCCCTTCATTGTTTATCTTACGAATCCACCGCACCCCATACATTGGAAACAACAGGCAATGCTTAAGACCCGCAAGTGAGATGAGTCCTGCAATGGTTAATGCACATCACGACAAAAATTGCCAGACCCACTCTAGGCAATCAAACTCTAATACACGAGACGCAAAGTGAAACGCGCATTAGTATCATTTAATTGAAATTTCATAAGCGTCATATAACAAAATGCAAAAGGAAAAAAAGCGGAAAAATACAAGGCATTGAAAAGGGAGTAATGCAATGGTTAATAGGCGCGATCGCGCACTCCAATAACACGCCAATCGAGTATCATGTCCCCATCTCTTACTGCTCGCCTTCCTTAGAGCTCCAGACGCCGTCATATTTTGCCTATAAATAATTTTGTTGAGATTTATATGCGAAAACAATAGATGGACATTCAAATGCATATTTAAGCAAACCCAAACCCATTGGTTTGCTTTAGTTTGCAGAGTGTTGTAAGATTCATGCGATCGCCCACACCCATGAACTATAAAGCACAGAAATGCATTAGTCCGCCGGCATGATACTACAACTCGGATTCGTTACTGCTCCTACGCTACGCTTAAACCTGCTCAATGCGAGTGAAACATTTTGGCTCTCAACTTTAAATAAAATCAGCTCTTATTTTCCATCGAAAGGTAATCTCATTACCACCTTTGAGCACGACGAATTTGGGTCCAATCGTGCCTTTGATGCATGCTGAGCAGGAGTCATAGCCATGCCCTGCCTACTCGAGGCCACCTGACATTATGCCTCTTAAAAAGACGATCGGAGCTAGTGAGCAAACCCATGGAACGCGACAACAGGCAGAACCTGAAACCACATGTTTAGCACAGAATGCTAAAGACCAGATCGTACGAAAACAGGGTGATATATAGGAAAGGAAGAGCATGGAGGGAGAAAGAGGCAGGGAGGAGGGCGTTACCTCGTGCCCACCCTCCACGCTCCCTCAAAGAGCGGATCACTAGCTTTTTAACATCTTACTACCACGTGTGGGACATATCAAAATTTAGAAGATAAAGTGAGGCTGGCATGGGGTAATGTGCGCTTGATTGATTTTTGGCTTTGGAATCGAAAGCGCATTATAACACAAAGATCTGTAAGCCAGTCTCGTTGAAAGGGTAATGGATTGTAACTATGACTGCCTCCCCAAAGGAATCTTCTAAAAAGCAAGTCAATTAACTCAGAAGTTATGCCAAAGTAAGCGGAAACCTCTTTTTAGTTACGTGAGTCACTCATTGTAAGGATGGCAACATACCTTTTCCAAATAAGTAGAGAGAGATGTTACTGCAGTCGTCCATTTGCAAAGAAGAGTTCGACCAATTTAACGAATCTGCCACTTTATGCAAATAAAAGGAACGATAGTTCACCTGCAAAATGAATAAACCAGGAGCACTAGTTAGTTTTGATGACAAGTACGAAATTTATCTCGCTATGATCATTACGAGCAATGAATCTTGCCGCGGATATAGCCCTTATCCCTTTATAAAACAGGCCTCAGTGAGCACCAACATCTGCTTTCAAATGAGTCTGCAAAATACGTGGGCTTGTGTTCCAGAGGAACAAACAACAGCGACAGAATTACGCTGTGAGATAGCTGAACATGCGTCACTTCTCCATGAGGCAGGGCTGTGATGCAAAATGCCTCACTTTGACAGTTATGCAGCAATGTCAGCTCCGTGCACTCTGTTTATTGCTAGCAAGAATTTCTAATGTCTCACAGATAACAAATCTCGGCAGTCAATTTCGATTCCCTTGTGAAGGGCTTTCCTTACTTCTTAGCAGATTTAGATCATATCCCTTTCCGAAAAATGCATCACTGAGCAGTGGAGAAGGACTGATTGCAACCATATTTCCTTTCATTCGAAAATCCTGCAAATAGTACTCTACCACAAAGTTGTATGCACTATGTTATCACTACGGTTTTAGGGTCCATGCCAAAAGTTACTTGCTGGTCGGACATTAACTTCCTAGTGGTTCTGGTGCGCTTGAAGGCAAGTCCGCCTCCATTCGTGGACGAAAATCACCCAAAAAGGAAGTAGCACGTCTGCAATGAGAAAGTCTACGCTTTGTTAATTTTGAGGCAGAATTAACAAGGCGTTACCATCCCACGGCTGGAGACCATGATTGTTACTAGAAAGGGAGACGCAAAAGAAGAGAACGAACATTTAAGTAAATGTCTTCGAATGGCACTCCGAGAAACCCTCTAGCAGGCAAAGTTGTGAATTCAGCGGACATTACAGAGTCAGGAGAGGCTAACTTCGCGTCGGATAGCTAACTTAATAGGGGACTGAAATAACGATTGTACCATCTCACATTAACTCGAACAATTGCGTTTCCACTTGAAAACCAAATTAAAGACGATGAAACGATCCGGTCTGGCTAAAATATCTGCACAGAACGATTTCAGTGGCAAAAAATGAGAGAGTATTTAAAGGGTAGGCTCGAAAAAAAAAACGGTTGCTTACTGCCAAAAGCCACCTATTCGTATCACTATAACGTTCCCGCATTTGGCATCAATGGTGAAGAAGTGCACTAAGTGTAGCTCGTGGAAGGCCTTTTAATAGGTAGAAATGAAAGCATCTCCATGAATGTCTCTGCACTAAATTTCCATTCGTACTGCGTCTGAAGCATTCAACTATTAAATACTGAGGACGAAACTCGTGAGATGAAACAAAATGACAGCCAGCCAGAAATCCAGAACCGCAATAGGCCATCCTCCGATGACGCGGTGGGCGGGATGCTGTACTCCGCAACGACGAAATAGACGACTCCCAAAATTAGACCAGCAAGGTGGTGTCGACCAAACCATTTTGCAACAAACGATCCAAATATCGCAGGATATGACTCATTACGTCCCGCTCGACAAATCTAAGACAATCTGTTTTGTAGCCTTGGTGGGTCACTGGCGACAATGTCGTCAAATGGAAGAATGGTTTTAGCGGCCAGGACCTGAATTACAGGGATATTATATCAAAGAAAGCGAAAAGCAACATCCGAAACAGCAGCTACAGAACCACTGTTAAATGCACTCGAACCCACAGTGTCTAACAAAAACATCCATCACTACATCTCACCCATTGCAATCTTTAAAAAAAGGTTCTTCCCGCTCAAAAACCTAGAAGCACATTAACTCTGCATCAACCTTACTGTTCTGGATGGGCAGGTTTTTGCAGCAACACACGATTCAGTACAAATCCAGTTACCATAATACACTAACAAGGCATACAGGCTGTGCGGCGATGAAATACTTATGAGGAGCGGTTTCTTGGCATGACAGCTTTAATAAGAAAGATTATCGAATTCGAGAAAATGAAGAAGTACTCACATCGACAGTACGATAACTCCGCAGTCCAATCAAACATCTCAGGCGCAAATCTGGAAAGCAGACAAGCGGTTTTGGCATCCAAACTTTGGCTGTGCACGCCTATTCTGCCAGAAGAACCATCGAATCGCCATGATGAGTGTTAATTGTGGGGATCCAAATTGGGTAGAGTGCGCCTAACCTAGATACAACACTTCAGCCCTCACGGAGATCCCACAAGTCCAGACAGTATCCACAGATTGACCGCCAGATAACCGACATCGGCACCAAGTATGGCTGAAAATGAAAATCTCAAGGTAGTCCAACGTCATCAAGTGAACTGGTTGGATTTGGCAGTTCTGCACACACTTCAGAACATTACGTAAAGAAGCTAGGTTAAAAAATTTTCGCCCTCATAATAAGCGCGACATTAAAAAGTATTTGTATGATAAAAAAGAATGGAGCGAATACAAAGGACTGACTCACCTATGGCTTCGAACAATGAAAAGACATTTCATCTTGCGTGTTTATTCATGAAACCGGAAGCTACTTGTAGTACACCATAAAGACAAATTTGTGATCCAACTTTATCGTCACCCAAAGTGGTATGAAGTCATTATATTTGATGAATTAATTCCATATACTTGGCAATAATACCAAAAATTCAGCGACTAGAAAATCCACCATAGCACTAGGACATGAGCAAACGGGCTAGTTAATCGTGCAGTTAAGCCATGATCCTAAAAGCCAATCCGATCTAACATAAGACGCTGCCTTTTTAAATAAGTCATGCGACAGTAAATTTGAAATTTACAGGTAAATTATGCCTAAATAAATTTACATTAATTTATTGTCTGCAAATAGGCATTTTTTAATATGCAACTGTAATGCGACCGTACAAATTTTAGCTCATTGTCAGAAGTTGGCTCGTCATGGAATCCGCACGCGCATATTTATTTGCAAGGCATATCTGCGTNATGGCATAGCTGTACACAATTTGTGTAATCTTAGTAGCCAGTACGTTGTCAAGCTGCTGACGCACTCCGCTGTGTGCGAATATGTTTCGCTGCTTCCTTCGATACCACAAAGACAAGTGACGACTTTACAAAAGGCTTGAAGAATGCGAATTCCAGAAAGTCGCGTCCACGGCTTTACTGGCACCCAGGGATCAGCCCATTCACGTTGTGTCTTTAGTATCCTCATCTCTGTTGTTGACCTGACTATGAACAAACCCACCATCCACATCTAATCTCAGGGCGTTACTACCGGAAGGCGGCAATGCATCCTAAACCATAATCTTTCTCTGCATCTCGATCTCAAGTGCATTTTATAAGTCATCACGGAGGTCTTTTTACTCGAATTTTAGTTCGCCTGAAACCTGCCTTTTAAATTATGCCAGCTTTAGCATAACTGCGATATCTTTGCTTACTCTGTTACAGTTCAGCACCTTAATGCCCATTGCTTAAATTGAGAACCAATGCAGAGTTCTACTGTGTGGAACAGTCACTAAATCAACCTGGATTCTGCTTTTGCTGATGAGAATTGCAACGTCGCCAAATATACTAGGAACTTGCTTCCTTAATGCACTTTATACACGTATGTGAAATTTAAATGGTTCGAATTCTTTTGAATAATGCCACAAAATGGCTCATATTCGTAGCAAAGAAACAAGCAGGCTGCTGCTTCTTGGATCCATTCGGGAATTTAATGGCTTTGTTGCTAATTAGATGATAAAGGCGAAGTAGGCTTGACTAACGATAAATATTATTATTACTATTATTTGCAGAATTGGCGGCGGCAAAGGAAAATGAGATTGGTGGGATCCCGATTCCAAACCACTTTTACTGGACCCTCATGGACGATCACATTTATCGGTTAAGTTGGGACGTCCGTAGCCTGAATGGACTCAGCGCTGACCAAATCCTGCAGCTGATCTCTCTGGCAATCCATTTCTAAAAATTGCCAATTTCTCAAGGGGAGAAGTCACTGTGTGGGAACTGCGGGCTGACAAACCGTACAATGTACGTCTCAAGGAACTTAGGGATGGAGTCAGTGTTTGAGTTTACGACGGTACAATAAGGACAACACCCAAAGGCAAGTTATGGCTTGTGATTATGAGTACATTGCTTTTACATGCCTGAGAGTGGGTCAAGTTTAACGCGCTGTACTGTTTTCAGTGTCCTAGGTACCATGTGGTGAGGCTACCTATTTATACCAATTTTCATGATTAGGCTTATGAGAGGCAGATCGGTGTTGGATTGAATCAAAACGTTAAACAAAGCATGCGTGACATGTGCCGAGTTATGAAAACAGTGCTTTAGAGGGCTACACCATAAGGGGTAGGGAAAAGTGCGGCAGGTTTTAGTTCATCGAATCTTGTTTCAATCGATCGACAGTGGTTCAGAAAGACAATACTTTAATTGATGCAGTTCACCACAGTCGTCCCTTCAGCTAGAGTTTTCAATTAATCCACAAAAAGCATGAGCTTAGTAGAGTTGTTCTTCGTCATTTGCATTAGACTCACAAAACTCCCATTGGATCGCGTCATACATAACAGCGCCTTCACTTCATTTATTATCTTAAAATGGAATTAGATTAGCAAACTACTAGACCGCAATTACCTGATGAAATTTGAAATGACTTTATATACATTAAATGGCACTTACTCTGTCCCACAGGGATGAACGATAATTTCCCTACCAGCATAAGTTGTAATCCTGGGAGTGTCTAAAGACCGACCAGCCACGAAAGTTAAATGAAGTGCGAAATCTCATATCACATCGCAACGTCTCACAGTTTACGGCCTAACAACATTTGAAGCATACAAAGAAGTTGATATCGAATATGCTTTTTTTCAAATGACTATTAGTTTTGCTGATTTGGCCTAAAATTCCGGGTTATTTCGCTGACAACTACATCATATTTATGATGGCGTCTTGACAAGTTGGATTTGCGGCAGCGAAATCAGTAGCTCTTGAGAAAGTCGCGGCTCATCCGCCTCCTACATGACTGTAAATCATGCGTATGCGGAACCTAGGGGATTTGAACAAAACGCAGTCACATCAGGTCACAGACATGAAGGGTTCTTTGAATAAGAAACGATACTATGAAAACAGTGCGGGTTTCCTCATTTCCGTGACCAATTGAAAATGGACGGTGCAGGTTTGATTAACAAAGCCTTTTCTAGAGGTAACGATGACAGAAGCTGAAGAAACGGAGGGATTCCCAAATTCGCATCATTTCAATTGGAGCCACGTGGATCCTCAGACCTACCAGTTCAATTGGAACGCCCGAGGTCTGGCCGGTGTCCATGCAGACCGATTCAATCTGCGTGCAATATCAATTGATTCCACCCGTCTCCTTACCTTTCAAACTGAAGATTTTTCATTTGGATCAACTACTCTCAGGATAGTGGATCCTGGCAAATCATACGCTATACTTTTTGAAGCACTTAAGGGAGATGACAGAGTTTTGCATTACGTCGAAACAATTAAAACACTCTTCACTGGTAAGTTGGTGCTTAAGGCACTTCTTTTAAGCCACTGTTCTGCAGAGTATTTTCAAATCATATGCTAAGCTGAATGCCCTATACCCGTTGTCAATGCCCGCTTCTATGCAATTTGGGCCCAGCATCATTTGTGTGCAATGTAATTCTCTTAAGAGAATGTTTTTTGGCAGAGGAAGAACGTACGGAAGATAAAGAAAGCATGGAAAATGGAGAAGGCTCAGGCGATGAAGAAAGTGGAGAAAAGGAAGGAATCACGGGAGAAGAAGGAAGAGAAGAAGGCGGAGGGAGGCTAGAGGATGAGGAAAGCGGAGGAGGGGCGAAAAGCAGTCCCACTACCAGCGGATCTGGTTCGGCTTTCGTATACTCTGAATTCCTCTTTGCTTGCGTGACCTTGGCGCTTGTCTAAATTTATGAGTAAGTTGGCGAACATTGCCAAATAAATCACCCATTCGCAATGTCACGAACAATAACCGCCGCTTACTGAGGAAATTTCAATCACTTGCAGGTTTTACTTGCAATGGAATGCATCACTTGCCACCGATTGAACCTCATTTGACAACTACAATGTAACCTCTTATGGTGCGAAATGGTTACAACACAAATATATACATTTGTCTAATCTAATCCCACTTTTACCTCTCTTTATTCAAGTCTACTGGTTCATGCACATGTGCGTGACCACTCACAACTCATCGCAATGCCTGCATTGAGAGTGAATGTAGAGCAATAAAGCCACATATATCATACCGTAAAGCTTTGCATGAGAATAATGAAAAAGACTTGGTAACGCTGCACGTGCCACTGTCTACCGATTGTTTCTTGTATGCTGGTTAGAGTCAAGTGGTAGAAGGCATCTTACCAAGACGGTCCCAGAACGCTTTAACCAAAATGGGAGTCGACAACAGAATAAAAAATAGCGGAATCACCGTCTTCAGTGCAGTTACATCTCAGCGTTTCCATAAGAAAGATCCTCAATATGTCAGCCAATGCATTGCCTAGTTCTCAAGCCACTGATCCACTTCTGGATGCATGCAAAACCCTCATGATGCGTTGGCTTGTGACTATAGAAATGGACAAAACTAGATCTGTCAATCCACCTAATTAGAACTCTGAGACCCTGAGATCTGACCCGGATCTGTGTTTAGATCGACAAACTTATCCGCAGATGAACTGCTAGATGGGAAGCAGACTTTGAACAATGCTTGGATTGGTTTTAGAACAACGTGATATGAAGGGATAAGTGTTTTCCAACTATCAAACACAGCAATGAATGTTATTAATGTTGGGCAACAATCGGATTCAAAATTACCAATCTATGTAACTGCAATCATAAAGCGATATCTTTTGACAAATTTTGCAAATAATAAATGCCAATATTGTATGTTGTAGCAGTGGTGTTTCACGCATTTGCGCAAAAATAAAGTGCTGCTTTCCAATAATGTGCACTATGCACTGCAATACATGGGGTGCTATCCTAACTTTTGGTGTCCGCTCCATTGTGCATTTACAGGAAAGACTGGTCTCTAGACCATGCCAGCAGCCCCACCTCATTCTGCATGCTATACGTGCATTTCTCTCTATATGTACGGATACATATATAGAGGCCTGAAACCTTTTTAGAACAGGAGAAAGTATAGCACTTGGACACAGTGCATATCCCTATCATGCGTTAGGTGTTGGAGATACTGGTTCGGCCCAGAGACCAGCTCACCAAACACAAAGTGGCCACATGCATAAGTGATGGTCAAGCAATAAGCTTATTGCACGCATTCAGCTCTAGCTATAGCACTCTGAGACCTCCTTGACGATAAACGAAGACGCAACACCCGGGCAGAACACGCGCGTATTTTGCGGAGAGAAAGCGTTGGGGTTGCAAGTACAGTCGAGAAGTCAGCCCATCTGGCAAAGGCAAGGTGGTCAGCCAAGTGGCTCTTGACGGGAACCGAGAGTCACGCACACAATAACCGCACTGCACTAGTATTAGCCTTCCCTTCGTATTAGGGGAATTTCGGGGCACTGCTGCGACCTCTTTCATTATTTAAAAGCGGCTTTTGGGTGAGAAGAGCTCAAAGATTTTTAGGCTTGTAGCTGAGACCTAATCGGGACCCCTCTAGATGGCAGCATCTTCAACAAACCAACCATTCTCCAGAATTCTTGGTTTCAGCGGTTATCACCAGACACGTTCGCATTGAATTTTCTGATAATCTCAGAGCCGAGGAATAAGGGACCAAAGCTAAATTTGACACACTGAAATGGTAGTGCCATAATTTCTTTTTCTGGCAGACATCTTTAGTTATTTGATATTTTCGGCATTATCTTCCACCATGGCACTAATGCAGTAAGGCCTGATGTTTAATAATTAAATAAACTCATTTTATTGAAATTTAAATACATTTTTGCCTTAAGTTTTTACGATGATTTCGAAACATCTTTGCGAATGCAATGCATAATCGTTTTGCCGAGTCAGTAAAGGAGCGTTTTTGTCTGTGTTTATGCTCTGTAAATGCTGGCTTTGTGCCATGCATCGAAAAGCAGCTTAAAATATTCATTTTATTACACAGTATTTTAAGGTGGTTTAATTTTGAATAACAATTCGGTAGCAGATTCGAATATTTATCCTTGGCAGAAGTGACAACTTTTATTTATTTTGTTATCTGAAGCTTACTGGCTGTAATGTAGGGGGTTGTCTCTCCTTCTAGTACGCGCTTTGTTGGTTGTAATGGATTGCAGTTGTAAACAAGGTAAAGCTAGTCAGTGATCAGGCCCTACTTGACACTAATAGCAATCCAAAGCTAGAGCGGATAACGATGTATCTGATTTAAGCATTGCATTATCTAAAAGCTTCGAAAAATTACCAAGAAACTGATTGGAACTGGACTTCACTGTTGCGTCTTCGCTTGCTCAGACAGCAGTGGGTTCTGACCCATGAGTTGTTATAGGGTCGTAGGAAATTGGAATGCGAGATAAGAAGGGAAGAATAAGAGGGATGGGAGAGAATGAAGGAAGGGAGAGGGAGAAAGATACTACCTCATGTCCATCCTTCCCAGTTCTCTTATTTCTACTTCTCCAGGAGCAGGTCAATGACCCATTCAGGCATCAAACCATCGCATGCAGAACACATCAAAAAGTTGGGAGACATGAGTGCAGAAGACACGGAAGCAGTGTTTGAGAAACAAAATGCGTGACAGAGTAAGAATTTGTAAGCTAGACCTGTTCGAAAGAAGAATCGACTGCAATCGACCAGCATTTCGTTGAGCACTAAAGCGTGAATAAAATAAAACACAATTGTGATAGCTTCGGCTGGGTGCGATGCGAAAGTGCCAGTTTTCTACCAAGCTGATCAAATAACGACTGATGTTTCAAATCATAATAAACTTCTTGCAGATCCTTTTGCACCGCAGGTCGATGTTTTATTATGAAACGCATGAATAGGGCTGCATAGGATATGCTGTCACGACAGCAGCGGGACCAACTTGCTGCAACTCATCGATCGGCTCCTAGTACCTCTGTCCAAATGAAGGAAGTAAAAAAAGCTTCATTCATAACCATGATTAAATCCATAGCACGTGTGGCCATCACTCCATCTAATGCGGTTTCAACAATGCAATCCTTCGTTTCCTCGAAACCAAGCACAAATCACGGCGAGCCGGTGTCATCGAATCATAATTTAACTATTGCACTGGTAATCCTACAGCATACACTTACGTTTCGT
Organism: Taenia hydatigena; assembly: GCA_036345935.2. NCBI lineage: Eukaryota > Metazoa > Platyhelminthes > Cestoda > Cyclophyllidea > Taeniidae > Taenia > Taenia hydatigena. Next base: position 10,204,951 of record JADWOT020000002.1, on the reverse strand, counting down.
AGACTCTTCGCGCACGTAGTTTACACGCCTTTCCGGACTCGTATACATGGTTGACTTCATGAATAGTTCAGGTCGCTGGACAATAGATGCTATGATGGATTAAAGTAACACCAAAGGTATCTTTCAATGTTTAAGTCCTTCTAGACTTCGGGACATCCAAGAAGAGGAGATGAGAAACCGCTCTATCAAATCGCAGTTACTTTTCAGTTTTGAAAACCTCCTTCGAGAATTTTAAGTGCTGAAGATAACGCAGTTCAGGTCGATACCAGTGGTAACTGCTGCGTACATTAGCTCAAAGCCATGAACGATGCCCTGCCCTTGCGCCTCTCCCTGCCTTACAGACACAACTAGCGAGTCAGACATGAACATGACTAAAACTCTTGTACATGAGACGCATTACCGTTCCAATCTTTGATCACTAACACCTACAGAGCCAGAAGCAATGACCACTCAGCAGCCACTTGCTCAATTTTAGCAGCCTTAATTCCGGGCCTTTTTTGTTAAATCACAAAAAAAACTTGCGAATTCGCAACACAGCGGAGGGGTCCATGCAACAGTAATGCACTTCAGTGTCTTTCAAAACTTTCTTTGTCAGCCACAGTTTGCAACTACTTACACACTGGCCATGCAATCGTGCACAAACGCATAATTCTGTTCTCTCGTGAGTTAGTCTCGAGAAATTTTGGGATAATTGGATTAAAGAAAAAGTGGAGCAACTGTTCGCACCTAAGAGAGGTGAATTAATTGGTTAAATTGAAACCCAAACATCGTATCTCAAAACTTCATAAGCATTTAATTCTGCTATCTCATGAAGAACAAGTTTATTTCAATAAAAAGCATCATAAATAACAAATTTTGGCAGGGCCTATTTTACTTCCAGATATAGGATCTATGGCTACAGGTGGAATGCCATTTTTATAAACGTTGAAATACGAAGGTGGTCTAATATCAAGAGTCCCAAATTTTGTAGCATGGCCTACATTGCTACACCTCTCCGCATTTCGTGCCATAATAGGTGACTGGAATGCGAACATGAAGCACAATCCAAGATGTCTTTTTTCTTTCAATGCATCTAGACGGTATCACCACAACCAGATAAGGAGCATTATCCCTCTGTCGAGAAGAGATAGGCGAAAATCGACTATGTACCGCTTCTCAAACATCAGCACTTCATCGCAATATCAACGCATTGCATAGTGGGTACGAATAAACAATATGAAGATAAACATCATATCATTTTGCATAAGCACGGAGTCTAGCATAAATACGGCTTCGAAAGCAAGCAAACAACGATGAATACTTAATTAGACTACAAATGAAACACGGTTGTAGTAAGCTTGTCTGCCATTACTAAACCTCACATTTAATGTCATTGAATTAAGTCGACACTTAACGTAATAGTGGAAATGTCTGCATATACTGGGTCTCAGTACAATGACCCACACGGGCAATATACGTGAATCCCTTCATTGTTTACCTTACAAAACCACTGCACCTCACACATTGGGAACAACAGACAATGCTTACGATCCGCAAGTGAGATGAGTCCTGCAATGGTTAATGCACATCACGACAAAAATCGCCAGACCCACTCTAGGCAATCAACCTCTAATACACGAGACGCAAAGTGAAACGCGCATTAGTATCATTTATTTGAAATTCCATAAGCATCATATAACAAAATGCAAAAGGAAAAAAAAGCGGAAAAATACAAGGCATTGAAAAGGGAGTAATGCAATGGTTAATAGGCGCGATCGCGCACTCCAATGGCACGCCAATCGAGTATTATGTCCCCATCCCTTGCTGTTCCCCTTCCTTAGAGCTCCAGACGCCGCCATATTTTGCCTATAAATAATTTTGTTGAGATTTATACGCGAAAACAATAGATGGACATTCAAATGCATATTTAAGCAAACTCAAACCCATTGGTTTGCTTTAGTTTGCAGAGTGTTGTAAGATTCATGCGGTCGCCCATACCCATGAACTATAAAGCACAGAAATGCATTAGTCCGCCGGCATGGCACTACAACTCGGATTCGTTACTGCTCCTACGCTACGCTTAAACCTGCTCAATGCGAGTGAAACATTTTGGCTCTCAACTTTGAATTAAACCAGCTTTTATTTTCCACCGACAGGTAATCTCATTACCACCTTTGAGCACGACGAATTTGGGTCCAATCGTGCCTTTGATGCATGCTGAGCAGGAGTCATAGCCATGCCCTGCCTACTCGAGGCCACCTGACACTATGCCTCTTAAAAAGACGATCGGAGCTAGTGAGCGAACCCATGGAACGCGACAACAGGCAGAACCTGAAACCACATGTTTAGCACAGAATGCTAAAGACCAGATCGTACGAAAACAGGAAAGGAAGAGCATGGAGGAAGAAAGAGGCAGGGAGGAGGGCATTATCTCGTGCCCACCCTCCGCGCTCCCTCAAAGAGCGGATCACTAGCTTTTTAACATCTTACGACCACGTGTGGGACATATCAAAATTTGGAAGATAAAGTGAGACTGGCATGGGGTAATGTGCGCTTGATTGATTTTTGGCTTTGGAATCGAAAGCGCATTATAACACAAAGATCTGTAAGCCAGTCTCGTTGAAAAGGGTAATGGATTTTAACTATGACTGCCTCCCCAAATGAATCTTCTAAAAAGCAAGTCAATTAACTCAGAAGTTATGCCAAAGTAAGCGGAAACCTCTTTTTAGTTACGTGAGTCAATCATTGTAAGGATGGCAACATACTTTTTCCAAATAAGTAGAGAGAGATGTTACTGCAGTCGTCCATTTGCAAAGAAGAGTTCGACCAATTTAACGAATCTGCCACTTTTATGTAAATAAAAATAACGATAGTTCACCCGCAAAATGAATAAACCAGGAGCACTACTTAGTTTTGATGACAAGTACGAAATTTATTTCGCTATGATCATTACGAGCAATGAATCTTGCCGCGGATATAGCCCTTATCCCTTTATAAAACAGGCCTCAGTGAGCACCAACATCTACTTTCAAATAAGTCTGCAAAATACGTGGGCTTGTGTTCCAGAGGAACAAACAACAGCGACAGAATTACGCTGTGAGATAGCTGAACATGCGTCACTTCTCCATGAGGCAGGGCTGTGATGCAAAATGCTTCACTTTGACAGTTATGCAGCAATGTCAGCTCCGTGCACTCTGTTTATTGCTAGCAAGAATTTCTAATGCCTCACAGATAACAAATCTCGGCAGTCAATTTCGATTCCTTTGTGAAGGGCTTTTCTTACTTCTTAGCAGATTTAGATCATATCCCTTTCCGAAAAATGCATCACTGAGCAGTGGAGAAGGACTGATTGCAACCATATTTCCTTTCATTCGAAAATCCTGCAAATAGTACTCTACCACAAAGTTGTATGCACTATGTTATCACTACGGTTTTAGGGTCCATGCCAAAAGTTACTTGCTGGTCGGACATTAACTTCCTAGTGGTTCTGGTGCGCTTGAGGGCAAGTCCGCCTCCATTCGTGGACGAAAATCACCCAAAAAGGAAGTAGCACGTCTGCAATGAGAAAGTCTACGCTTTGTTAATTTTGAGGCAGAATTAACAAGGTGTTACCATCCCACGGCTGGAGACCATGATTGTTACTAGAAAGGGAGACGCAAAAGAAGAGAACGAACATTTAAGTAAATGTCTTCGAATGGCACTCCGAGAAATCCTCTAAAAGGCAAAGTTGTGAATTCAGCGGACATTACAGAGTCAGGAGAGGCTAACTTCGCGTCGGATAGCTAACTTAATAGGGGACTGAAATAACGATTGTACCATCCCACATTAACTCGAACAATTGCGTTTCCACTTGAAAACCAAAATAAAGACGATGAAACGGTCCGGTCTGGCTAAAATATCTGCACAGAACGATTTCAGTGGCAAAAAATGAGAGAGTATTTAAAGGATGGGCTCGAAAAAATGGTTGCTTACTGCCAAAAGGCACCAATTCGTATCATTATAACGTTCCCGCATTTGGCATCAATGGTGAAGAAGTGCACTAAGTATAGCTCGTGGAAGGCCTTTTAATAGGTAGAAATGAAAGCATCTCCATGAATGTCTCTGCACTAAATTTCCATTCGTGCTGCATCTGAAGCATCCAATTATTAAATACTGAGGACGAAACTCGTGAGATGAAATAAAATGACAGCCAGCCATAAATCCAGAACCGCAATAGGCCATCCTCCAATGACGCGGTGGGCGGGATGCTGTACTCCGCAACGACGAAATAGACGACTCCCAAAATTAGACCAGCAAGGTGGTGTCGACCAGACCATTTTACAAAAAACGATTCAAATATCGCAGGATAGGACTCATTGCGTTCCGCTAGACAAATCTAAGACAATCTGTTTTGTAGCCTTGGTGGGTCGCTGGCGACAATGTGGTCAAATGGAAGAATGATTTTAGCGGCCAGGACCTGAATTACAGGGATATTATATCAAAGAAAGCGAAAAGCAACATCCGAAACAGCAGCTACAGAACCACTGCTAAATGCACTCGAACCCACAGTCTGTCTAACAAGAACATCCATCGCTACATCCCACCCATCGCAATCTTTAAAAAATGGTACTTTCCGCTCAAAATGCCAGAAGCACATTAACTCTGCATCAACCTTACTGTTCTGGATGGGCAGGTTTGTGCAGCAACACACGATTCAGTACAAATCCAGTTACCATAACACACTAACAAGGCATACAGACTGTGCGGCGATGAAATACTTATGAGAAGCGGTTTCTTGGCATGACAACTTTAATAAGAAAGATTATCGAATTCGAGAAAATGAAGAAGTACTCACATCGACAGTACGATAACTCCGTAGTCCAATTAAACATCCCAGGTGCAAATCTGGAAAGCAGACAAGCGGTTTTGGCATCCAAACTTTGGCTGTGCACACCTATTCTGCCAGAAGAACCATCGAATCGCCATGATGAGTGTTAATTGTGGGGTTCCAAATTGGGTAGAGTGCGCCTAACCTAGATACAACACTTCAGCCCTCACGGAGATCCCACAAGTTCAGACAATATCCACAGATTGACCGCCAGATAAACGACATAGGCACCAAGTATGGCTGAAAATGAAAATCTCAAGGTAGTCCAACGTCATCAAGTGAACTGGTTGGATTTGGCAGTTCTGCACACACTTCAGAACATTACGTAAGAGAGCTAGGTTAAAAAATTTTCGCCCTCATAATAAGCGCTACATTAAAGAGTATTTGTATGACAAAAAAGAATGGGGTGAATACAAAGGACTGACTCACCTATGGCTTCGAACAATGAACAGACATTTCATCTTGCGTGTTTATTCATGAAATCGGAAGCTACTTGTAGTACACCATGAAGACAAATTTGTGATCCAACTTTATCGTCACCCAAAGTGGTATGAAGTCATTATATTTGATGAATTAATTCCATATGCTTGGCAATAATACCAAAAATTTAACGACTAGAAAATCCGCCATGGCACTAGGAAATGAGCAAACGGGCTAGTTAATCGTGCAGTTAAGCCATGATCCTAAAAGCCAATCCGATCTAACATAAGACGCTGCCTTTTTAAATAAGTCATGCGACAGTAAATTTGAAATTTACAGGTAAACTATGCTCAAATAAATTCAGATTAATTTTTTGGCTGCAAATAGGCATTTTTTAATATGCAACTGTAATGCGACCGTACAAATTTTAGCTCATTGTCAGAAGTTGGCTCGTCATGGAATCCGCACGCGCATATTTATTTGCGAGGCATATCTGCGTGCATAAGCGCAAAATTTTAATTTAGATTATCACATTGGCATCATTTGCTACTCGGTGCATGAAAAGCAAATCAAACGAGTGTTTTGCAGGCTCAAAATTAATCGCGTTTGCCTACAGTTTAGAAATTTTCAATGCAGGTAGATTTATTGCGTATTTTCAATGTAATTTGCTGCTGTTTTTGGCATGCACGTATGGTGAATTTCCTGTTGCCTTCGGTAAAATCTGGATTTCGACTGGAGATACCGGTGGATGGATGCGTCAGATTGAAAAACCAAAATCTAAAAATATATTCTTAACAAAGTTTAGTTCATTGAATACAAATTTTGATTTTTTGCATTTGATTGCCGATTTTTGTTTGATTCCTAGATATGCTCCTTTGACTGCGAATTACTTACGGTTGTGCGAACGACTAACCAGTTCTAAGATTATGAATGGAAATCTTGCCAGCGAACTTGCTTTTGCCCAAATTTATCTTGAAGATTGGACGCCTTTTAATAAAAATGCGCCATTCTGTTTGGCATTTTCAAGGTGACGGGCTCAGCGCATTGTCTGTTGACATGGTGGACGCTGAGGCTCACGATGACGGTTGGGTTTCGGTCAGGTAGGTTGCAATTGTCAAAAGGGACCAGGTTGTCAACCTTTGGCCGTAGCTGATGTCAGTGACGGTCTAGCAGATTACCTAGGAACACTTAAGCTAAAATCGAATTGCGCAATTACTCTGTTCCTTCTTCAGGTAAAAAGTTTTCCGTACATGTATGTTTTAGTAAGACCTTTGCTGGCACGCCTTTCCAGCCCGCTTAACTGTGCGTCGTCACTGCTGCATTCATGCCTGTTACGGTAGAGCAAATCGTGCTTGTTGGACATGAAGGGGGATTTAGGTGTGATCTTTTCCATCAGTGAACTAAGTCGTGTCTCCCGCAACTTTAACAGTCACAATACAAGCAGACCCAAGACAAGGTGGCAAAGATTATGCAGCAATAAAGTCTTTCGCATGCAGCCTACGTCGTCTTTAGACGAAGTGTCGACCCAGGGCGCAAGAGCTGGGACAGAGTAAATGTAACAAGTTGATTGTTCAGCCAGTACTTTGGCATATGGCCGATTTGTGCCTAATTCACTGTACCCTCGCCTGGTGGGCTGATCTCTGGGCCATGCCAGTGGCCCCACTCGATACGCATTCTGTCCAATTACTATAATTTCCATCGTCATTGAAAAAGTCTTGGTCCTATACATGGATATATAGATATATATGCATTCAAAATGCAACGCGCCTTGACGGCGAGAGTACAATGACCTGGGCACAATGCGATCCATGCAAAGGCAAACAAAAGTAACAGTTGTTATTTCCAAAATTTATACGCAATATGCCGTCGCACAATTATAATTATTCAAAAGATCGTTGCTAACCATTATAATCACTCATCATTGTAGCTGATAATTAGGGATCACTTATCCCTTCAAATCACGCGATAAGGCAGTCAATCTAAACATCATTCGAAATTTGTTTTCTCATCTTGCGACTTAGCTGTGGATAATTTTGACGATATGCGCACGTATCCGGGTAAACATTCGGGGTCTCGCAACTCAGCATCGGCAAATCAACATGCCTCGATATGTCTATTCCTATAGTCGCAAACCAGCACATCATACGAGTTATGCATGCACCCAGAAGTAGACCTGTTGATCAAGAATGAATTAATGTATGGGCCGACCTATTAAGAACCATTCCCGTAAATGTGCAAGGAGCTGTGAAGGCACTGGAGACGGTGTTTTCTTTCTGTTTCACTTTATTGCGGGCCTTTGTTTTGTCTGAGGAAATTTGCGGCCGCCTTCAGCAAGACTTTTTCTAACCTTTGACTCTACCCAGCGTAAATAAAGAAGCATTCAATAGATGATGGTAATCGTTGCATCCCCAACTCCTCTTCATAATTCGCATGGGCAGCCTTGTGTTAAGATGTGTGCAGGTTCATTTGTTTGTGTTCACTCACAGATTGCACTCATTGTGGAAAATTGTGAGTAGGCATGCTATTTCTCACCGACATTTGTTAAAGAAGTGGCTCATATTCTGCATAACATCTAAGCATTGACAAATTCCTAACTTTTAGTTGATCTGCCTTCTCTCGTCTGCTGCTACCTTGCAGTCAATTCAACTTGCCCCACTGAGTACAATCATTATAAAATGATGAAAGGATACACGCACATTTGCATGAGTCAGAAGATTCGAATAAAAAGAAGTTTAAGTGAACTGAGCAGAGACAAATTTGTATAATTGTGTTGCGATCGTTTTCCACCATGAGAGAATACATTGCAGTTGTTAGATGAATGATGACTGACGCAACGCCAGCACTATGGAGACCTATAATGAAAAGAGATTCATTTAGTAGGCGGAGGGTATCGTCCTTGATATATCAGTTTGTGATAATCACTAACCCATGCAAAAGTGTAGGCAGGGACTACCGCTGTCGAAGCAAAGGGCATTCCAGTGTCTGTGGAATTGAGACCATATCCGCTGGTAGTTGGAGCAGCTTCTTCCTCCCCACCACCTTCTTCACCTCCTGCGCCATCTTCCCTGTCTAGTGAACAAACACTCTATTGAGAAATTCATTCGACGCACAACGAATGCTTTCCCTGAGGTTAGTAGGAAGAACCATTAACAACCCCTATGGGTTGGACAGCTGGGTATGTGTCCCCAAAAACAATGCAGGAAAAGAGTTGAAGAGAGGTGCCTTAGGCACCAGCTTACCGGCGGGTAGTGTCTGAACAGTTTTGACGCAGTACAAAACCCTGGTATTTTCTTCAAATCCCTCAAAAAGTATAACGTATGATTTGCTAGGATCCGGAATGTTGAGAGTGATGGCTCCAAGTGAGAAACCCCTAATTTTATAAATGGAATGGCTGGAAGGATCAACCGGCTTTGCATACAGTCTGATTTGGTCTGCATGAAGGTTGGCCAGGGCCTGGGTGTCCCAACTGAATTGATAGGTCTGGGGACCCACGCGGCTCCAGTTAAAGTGACGCAAAAGCAGAGTCACTTCTGTTTCGTTGGCATCAGTCATCACCACTCCTAGTGGCGGCAAAAACATTGTTAGTTGAATATGCTCCAACTACATCATCGTTGCCGTCTAGTCAAGGGAATGCAAAAAACCGTGTTACCCCAATTGTGTTCCGAAAACTGGCGCGACTGCAGTTAAGTCACCTTTTACGTCCAGCTGTTTTTTATGGGTGCATGCGCATAATATGCTCCATTGTCTCACACAGAACCGATTCAACAATACTTAATCCTTGCTTTGATGCGATTTCCAGCAACATTTCTCCAAATTTGGGGAGAATATCAATGATTTGCTGATGCTGTTTAATGGCACTTGTCCCGTGATCGCACTTGTTGCAAATGTTTTCCGATGGCACCTGTGCCCATGCGAAGAACTGATTTTTACTTAAAGACATGACACATTCGATGTCACCTTCTTTGTCGACCCACTTTATTGTTATGCGGTGAGATACAGCGCGTTGGAATGTGATAGGACAGGTAGAATTCTATTCATGACACTCGGAATTACACGCGATAGTCTTTACATGAAAGTGATTTTGGTGGTTATAGGTCTGACTTTCGGCACTCTCGAGAATTTGTCGAGCAGAACCCAAATTATCTACCGTCCTCCCCACGTACATTTTACCATTTGACAATTTTGTTACATTTTGCAACGATTGCTGGTGTGATAGAGCTATTAAATTTCGCATGTCTGGATTAAACTGTAACTAGTTTCAGGGAAGAGACATAACGGATAGCCTTCCGCAGTAGTGTTTTCTTTTCAAACATTGAAATGCGAGTGTACCACTTTGTACTTTTGCTATGATTCTCGCATCACCCGCGC
>JADWOT020000002.1:10153217-10195217 GCA_036345935.2 Taenia hydatigena | reverse complement strand
TTGGTGACTGCTGCCTATCATCCATTCGAACAGTGTGTGCTAAAGTGTGTCACGCAAATGTCACAAATCTGACATGATCGAAAACGCGTGACTCAAACAAACCAAAACTCATGTAGAAAACTACTCCTGCTGACCTACGGGGATTTGACACTTAACATTTGGAATCATCGATCTTAACGCGACCTCGTTGAGGCGATATGCGTGTGTGGCAAACAAATAAAGGGCAAACTCCAATTCGATTAGCATATGCAGCTTTTCAGTTCAGTCAGCAGGCACAAGGGTGAGCCTTGAGTAAACCGAATGATGGAGACTGAGAAGTTTGATGTGATTGCGTTCATTTTCGCGGGTGCTACCCCACGAACTATGGAGTAGTCCACATCCAGGGAGGTAACAAGACTTCAAGAGTGACTAAAGCCCAGTTATTTGCAAAATGGCTTTGCTGTTCAGCGTGCTGTTCAAGAGTACTGCACTCTTAAGCGACAGGCTCGAGCGGGGACGAAATCACCGTTTTGCGCATCCTGTTGCAAAGCTTAAGAATTTACGATACCCTCGATCTTGTGCTGCTCATCAAAAGCGATTTCGAGTTGCGTGTCTAAATCTCCTACCTTGGCATTTTCTTTAAATGGACGTATAATTTAATAGCTGTGAGATTACCTTTGGTATAGCGCGCCTCCATGTCAATGACATCGATCACTTGGACTTTGAATTCATCAATACACTTTTATAAACCCTGCCAACTCATACGAATTGACTCGCAACACGCTACTCTCCAATAAGACGAATTACACTGACATCCACGTTATCATGGCAGCTAAGGTAATTGGACACCTGCAGCCTGGACATTGACATGGGCTTTGGTGTACGCAGTCTCACCGCTGTGCCTGAGTAGGCGCGCACAGACGAGTGCATTGAAAGCTGTTTAGCACGCGTCGCCGAACCACCATGGAGCTTCGATTGCAACACACGTTTGAACCTTGACGGAGTCAAGTGTCTTGAACTCTATTATAAAGGCAACAGGGAGAACGGGGTGGCTTTTAAGACAAATCCACTCCACCCTTCGTCCGAGTCGGAGGCTTCTGCCGCAGAATAGAAGTCCAACCTCGACTTACTAATTGCTGCTGCTTTCCAGGCGCACATGCAACGTCTTCTTGATCTTTAGAATACCAATTAGTCCTTACGTGGTGATGAATGTTGCAGTAATATCGGACCGCCCAAATGTGATTTAGGCAATTTGTACCTAGTGAGAAAATGCCTTAAAATTACAAGTTCTCAAGACTTTACGAGTTCTAGAAGTGTAGAATGCTGACTAGCCATCCAATACGATAAACTAAAGTAAACGTATATTAAACAGCATTTCGCGATATCACGTTGAACAGTTAATGTTGCGTGACCTGGATTCGCACTCTTACGGCACGCATTTGTTTGACCCAGGAGACTGCGCATACTTTTTATGCATTTGTGTGCTGCACTAACAAAAGCAAATAAGCCCCTCTGACCTCAGCCTTCTCGAGATGGGATGATAAACTAAAATTAAAGATGCGCAAATAAACACATTTCGCAGGATTAACCATCACTAGTAGCTTAATTTGTACAAAGTTTTCCGTAGCAAACGATATGAAACGTTATGCGATCAAAATTTGGCGTCCCGATACTTTTTTGAGAGCAAAATAAGGCATCAAACTAGGACAGAATATATATTCAGCTAATAAAAAGGGGTTGAGGCTGCTGGCATGGCCTGGAGGCTAGACCACCCAAGTGACAGAAATAGACAGTCGATCAAGCGAGGCACTGCAATAAGAAGAGGACTACACATCTATGAGGGTAAATGGCTTGTTTCCCTCTCGAAAGCAAATCCAACTAACCTCCTATTATAAAAATGAGAAAAGAAATAAAAGGAAACAAGAGATACAAAAATTGGTCCAAATTATTGTTATACAAGCATAAAAATTGCGTTATGTATTATTTTCAGCATATGCAATCGGTATCACATGTTGATATTCAGATGATTGGGTACCAACTGGCACAGAGGGTTGGCAGGCTAAGGTTGGATGCCAGGAGTGGCGTTTAGATGGCACAGACGCACTGTTGTGAGTCGAATAACTTAGATGCCGTTTCCGATTTTGATGTCCAAAATAATTTATTTGTATTCATAGAACAATGTTGCAGAGAGGCACAGTAACCTTACGGCCGTCTATAATCGGGAATAAGATAAACGATTCCCACTGCATTTGTGTAATTCCGACAAATAGTATTTAGGTTGCTGTGCGGCATCCGGAACACTGCTGCTCTGCATGACTAAAGCTTGTGTACTACTGCGTTTTTAACTCGGTGGTCGGTGATTCCCAATAGAGCCGTTTGTAGAAGCGTTAATGCAAACAGGTAAAGACAACTGCACTGTAAGCTCACTGTCACGAAGTTATTTGCGGTAACCTGTTTACAAAGTCAACGCACAGACGACTAAGCGTAGTGCAGGAAACACGAATATGTTTTGCGCATGATAACCGAGGAAAGTTTGCAGTAAAGTTGGTGCTTTCGTCAGCACCAAACTATCCTTAACCACAGGAGATAATGTAAAACCATATCTTCAGGAGCAACTCATGAAAACATAAGAACACTAGGGACGTTTAAGGCTTCATTAGTTCATATCATCGTTTGTAAACTTATGCATTTCTTTTGGTGAATTAGTGCCAGGGATACATCTGACAAAGTTGAGGTGGAGGACGATCTCATTTTGACACGCCGGAAGTCCTTATTCCCTTCTCGGCCCAAAAATTGGTTGTCACTAGGCTAGACAGCACACCGATGCAAGTCTAGAAGCAACTGATCACGTGCACGTCTAGCTGCACGAATGTACAGGCATTCGCTAGATATAGAGTGTGAGTTTGGATTAAATGCAATCTGGAAGAGAAAAATCTGGTTTCGCAAGTCATATGCTTATCTTGACCAGTTTCTAGAGTTGAGAAAATCAACTGTTCCTTCAAGCATGGCGAAATCGACTTACTCGCGCCCATACGGGTGGCAAAATGGTTTGGGAACAATCGCGGCATGGCCGTTCATGGATGCTCAGATCCGTTGCTGTAATTACAAAATCGCCTTTCGCACCAACATTATCAGTTATAAACTGATAGCTTTTATACCAGTTTGTTCAATTTTAGCATTTGTGTGACCACTTAGCAACGAATTTTAAACGATTAAACCTTCAATCATTTCGTCCATGAGAACAATTCAGCAGGTATGAGCGACTCCGAAGTGCACGTAAGTTCTCCTTTCTGTGCATGGATTACTTTGATATTTGTTACAGCATTGCTTCGGAAGCGACAATTTTTTATTATACAATGTATCATTGATTCCAAACGCCTAATAGCGCAAACGCATTTTGGCACAGCACTATTTAAACGAAAAGTGGCCACAACAATTTTCCTGATGGCCAACCATGTTCAAGCCGCTCGACCGAGATGCACATTCACTTCTTCCTCTTGTAGAAAAGGCGAAAAATTGATGGTCCTTCAAGCAGTGATTCTACTTCAATTACCCTGTCTCAAGCAGTAGACTCTAATATGCTCCAAGTTGCTAAACAACTACTGGAAAAAGGCGTGCGTTGTTTTGGACCTGCTATTGCTTCTTTAGTATAAAGCGACGAGCTGAGAACACGTTGTTCGTCCTCATAAAGCCGCGCATAATATTCACGCAGCTAGCTAAGCATAGCGCTTGTTTCATCCCTACTTTAGTTGCAAAGTAACAGCTCTGGCAAAACAAGTCCAAATTTTGTCACTGTTTGTAAGGTAGCATTCCTACTCCGTATCGACAGATAATTATATGCATCTAATCCAAAGTTGCGCAAATTTGCTAGGCTGACCCCAATATTCACGCAGAAGATCCTACGACGACTCCACTCATAGAAGCCACAGCAATGAGCTACATAGAAATGATGCAGCTCCTTCTCGAGAATGGGGCTTACACTTACCTGTCTGATCACCGTGGCAACACTCCTCTCCACTGGGCGGCGAGGAAAGGCAATTTAGCTGCTGTCATTCTGTTGTGTGAGTCGGATAGCACCACCGATGTGAAGAACATGAGCAACCAAACACCGCTAATGGATGCCCGCAGACATGGTCACTCTGATATTGTGCAATACTTGCTTCGGTACGAGGCCAGTGAACAAGTTCAGCCAGCTGATGGAAATGCCGCCACATCTATTGCTGCTAGTTCCATGGCACGTGGCATCTCTGATTTTGTGTCCAGTTTTTTCATTGTGCATGACTAAGCGATTGTTCAATTCCATCATTCGTATAAAAATACTCCTAACTAGAATATTTCCTTCGTCGGTGTCAGATAATGCCAATTATTCGTTACTGCCTTTGCTGCAATGCTTTGAAATTCCATGAATTTTATATGCCATATCATTATAGTGGAACACTATCGCAGAACTGTCATTTGCGTTACTGTTAGGTGTGTAGGAATTACGAAATCAAAATCAAAAATTGATTAAAAACAAAAACAGATTTTGATATTTTAGGAAACTCAGAAACCAGAGGATGCAATGGGTGAGGAAAGTAAAAGTGCTAGGCTCTCATGTATCTCTACTGAAGGTAAGAATATTACGCGGACGGATTATGCACTGGTTTCGGAACCAGTCAATTAATGGTGCTTTAATCAGACGTTAAATGGGTGCCGATGCGATACAAATCATTAGGAATTTTGACTAAGTTTCTAATAACCTGTTTGATAACATGAGGTCTGCGGTCCACCGTCATATCTGCCACTTTTATTTGCCAGAATTCTGAATTCGATTTGACGTAAATAACAAATTTGTCCCATCAAAGAAAGTCAGCAAACTGTAGGTGCGGAACGAGTGTTGGCATCTTTGTTTGTTACTGCATTTAACTCCCTACAGTCCGCACAGCCATTGACTTCCGCCACTTTTATGCACTTTAATAAACTTGATTCCATAATTCAGCCTCAAACCAACTTGCTTAGATGCTCGGCTTTTATTTGCAGAGTTCAGCTGCATCTTCCTTCAGCAGTGAGACGGTTGTGCTGGTCTCAGAAACTTGGTAGAATAAAAAGACACCTCCTGAAAAAGTTGCAATGGCTTTGGCGCTGTGCAAATCATCGGCACTACACATCACGTCTCAAGGCAATTCTAAACACAAATATTTTCCTTGCTAGCTTCTTTAGCTATACGAATCTGCATGAACAGCACTTATTCTGCAACTGAGTTCTATTTCTCACCGAGCCTTATTTTGTCAGATGTAAAGCAACTCCTGCCACATGACTGAGGGTAGGGAGGGACAGAATAATGGGCTTCCAGTTACAGATTGAACGGTCTATTTTACATGGAGCAGAATGGAACAGAATCAAACGAAATCCATGGAAAGAAACTGCCATTTCATTTTGAAGTATAGTTTAAAGAGATGCGAACCGTATGTACCTCTTAATGTCTTATGGTCGCGAACTTGACTAGGTCTAAATGCAATTCGGTCTTCGTGCAGCAACGCTCCTCGACCACACTACGCGGTGGATCTGCACGTCTTCTGTGGGTGATTATCCGTTCGAAGGTTTTGTTTGCAGGAGAGCCACCAAGGACTCATTTTGCTATAAGTTGGAGAGTTCTCGCTTATTCACAGTGAGCTTTAAGCATTTTTTCATGAAGATAAACAAAGTCCCTGGTGAGCGTCTACTCATTCTGCTCCATAAAGAGGACTCGATATAATGTATGCCATGCTGTTATGACTTTGTGTTCGGAATGATTCCTACGATTTGTGCTCAAGGTAGTGGATTTCGCTACAGAGCGTTGACGTTATGGAACCTTTATCGCACTTGAAACAGAAATAGCGCACCAATTATAGGGCCCAAGTTAGGCTTTAAAATCAGTGTTGTCGCTGATAGAGGATAGGCTGATGCACACTGCCGCAAATGGAGTGGTCTTCTTAGTTGCCTTGCCCTCTTTTACCCCAAGCTTCTTGAACGAACAAAGTGATTTGGCAAGAGCACTTTTGTCGGCAATCATAAAAGAAGTGAACTGCATTTCTAACTTTCGTCTGTCTTGAGCAGATCTGACGACGTCTCCGTCTTCAGATTTGCGCTCAGTGAATTCTTCTCGCTGATGAACCCTACTTCAAAGAAATGTGCATTCCTTTGATGTCAGGTTTGTAAACCATCTATTTTAGCCTAAAATAGACGGCGTAGCATGATTCGCTGACAATCATTCAGTCGTTAAGCAGAAATTATTGTTGCCATTATGGTTGCTGCTTTAATAGCCACCCCTAAAGTCCTAAAGCATCTTCAAATGATGTGGATGTCATCATCGCAACGCCATTTAGGCTGAATGCTGTGTGCCTTTGGCGACAGATCACATAGACTTTCTCTGCTGTGCGTTTGTCAAACGACTAAGTCTCCGAGTCAAATTAGTAGTCCTTAAGCTCTTAACGTGCTTCAATAGTGTTCATTATGCCCGTGCATTGCGGCGTGTTTTGTCCGTCAAGAGCTCTTGACACTAATCACTGCTGCGGCAAACCTTGCGACTTATTCAGCTAAATTGCGCTCAGAATACAAGTGTAGATTATGATCCTTATATTATTTTATGTGGCGCTTCGTCAAACTCCCTGGTTGACAAGAAGTTAGGTTTCCTCAAATGTGAGGGAAGGCACTCTTTTAGTCTTCATCAAGACTACATTGATCCCTTTTGATCTGGAAAAATAAAGGTGTCGCAAAGCAATCAGCTCACTTGTGTCACGAATTTTTGTAGGGAAGAAGAGACAAACAAGGGTAGTGCTGCAAATATGGCAACTTTAATAAAATTTATCTTAGGCTGTTGACTCCATCTCTTAAAAGAAATATGTAATCCAGTACAAAGCCATGTAATAGTGCCTCGTAACAATTAAAGGTGGGAATTTCGCAGACAGTTATGATAAAAGTAGCACAAGTGAATGAAAACTGTTGATGGATTGAGCAGCTTTCCTTAACATAGAGTGCGTATTCATTAAGGAGCATTCTTAGGATCTCCGATAACAAGCGTCAGCTCCAAGGGTAGTCAGTACATGTTTGATTGGATCACGAGTTAATAAAAGGATTGTAAAAGACACTCGGTTTGATTCAAGTCGACATATCTTAAGCAAACTTGTGCACTTTCTCCTGAGTTTGCTTGTTGCGTTGAATGTTCTTTTCATGTGTGGAATCGGCTGGAGTATTTTGCAGCGGCACCAGCTATCAACAAAAAATGTCCAAAGATGCTTAAAGGGCTGATAACTCGTGGGTTGTTTGTGCAGTACCTGTGATATTAGAACCGGTCTCTATATGCTTCTTATCCTTATCGGATGGCCTGGCCGACTTAATTTTGTAAAATGTCCAGGGCTTACTGCTCGTTTGGCACATTGACACAAACTACACAAACATGTCTGCATATATTACAAGATGTGCACGCAGACCCTTATTAAAGACTATCACTTAAATAGGCGTTACGCTTCTTTGGACGTGTCTTCGGGTGTCAAGCAGACAGGCCTCGCCGCCGTATAGATCATGGAAGTGCCATGAATCGAGAGAAGAAAATAACTTGCTTCTTGGCGGCAAGTGCAATCCAAAAGCATGATTTTAGAGATGGATGGGGAGTCAAAACTCATGGGAAGTGCTAATTGTATTTTATTCCAATTCGTCGTCGTCACACACGGGCATAAGAAGTGAGTAAAGTGGTGGCTATTATCATTGCAGTAAGGTATGCGTCCTCTTCCACATCAGTCATTTCATTGTTAATGTCTTCATTACTATGCCTAATGGGTACACGGTTCATTAGTAAGGGTGTAAGACTGCATACGTAACGATATCATTCGAAGACAAATTCCATCTCTTCCCTGACACATTCATTATTCTCATCCAAAATGAATGACATTTCGTCAACTGTGCCTTACGTTCAGTTTTGTGTTTGGCCTAATTTCATCATTCACTTCAGAATCGCCCTCTTGATCAATATTGGTTCAATGAAGTTATGGTAAATGCTCTCGACACTTGCGCACATTGATCCCCTCGTTGCGAAAATATGCGAATACTTTTCTTTGATGCTTGTGGAAACTACACCGAACATGCTATGGGAGCTCCCTTTTGTTATTTTGCCACACATGGAGATTCGAATGTCCGCGCCTTGTTTCACTTGATGTAGACAACACCATCCAAATTCCTAGTCAAATTTTTCATCTATGTCGGATAAATCGCTTCAGCGATTCGCTAAATAAATTTGAACATTTTGCTTGATGAAATTAGCAAGTGACGCGTTTGCTGTCTAAATGCCGGAAAGCACGTTACACACTGTGAACGCAATCTTAGAGAAACAAAGTAATGAATTGTGCATCAATACGCTCCAGTCACTGGTTGCGTTTAATGCGACTGGCGATCCTGCTAAGTTTCCTTAAGACTTTGTTGTGTGATAGACGATCTCGTCTAGACTGTAGGCCATCAGACATCTTTACTTCGTTATCCGGTCAAAATATCACCCGCCGGCATACAACAGTAAGTGCACTCAAATGGTACGTGATAATGCCTCGCTAATCAAAAAGGCCCTTTACAACCCTTAATTGCTCTTGAGACATTCCATACCATGTCTAACATCGAGGATTCCAAAATCCTAAAAGCGGTCTCTAAATTAGCATGATTTTGTAAAAAGGAGAATAAAATGATCATTGCGCCTACGAGGCTGGCAGAAATCAACCATACCCGAATCGTGGTCCCACTTCGGGTTTCAAATTATGACCAAATTTGCACGAGCAACGCTGCAGACTGGTCGATCGGCAAACACGGAACCGATGCTATTTGCAGGAATTGTACGCAGGAGTTTAGGGCAATGCTGACTAGGCCAACAGTGATTTTCCCACACTGCAAAAGTAAGCAAACAAGGCCTCGAACATTGCCAAACTGAATAATGTCATATGAGCTATTAAGGCCCGTGGTGCAGATTTCTTCGCAAATATCATTACCTGCTGCTAAGCTAGTAAATCATGCATATTAAATATATTATAACACAGCAATATGGTTTGCGGTTTCTAGCCTTCCTCCATTCAAAACAGTCATAAATAAATTTAGTCAAGCCTTCTTATTACTTTGCGAGGGGCAGAAACAATGCATCCAGCCTGTCGATTGGTTTATGAGAATGCGGCAGCAATAGTGATAAACTTGCAGAATATGCTAAAAGGCTTATAAAATAAGGCGTCGGTGACAAATTTAGCAAGAATTTTAAGGAAGCGTGGAGAAGGAGAACGAAAAATTAGAAAAATAAATAATATGTAAACACACGCACCTTGGTTGGAGCCAAGAAAGTTATGCTAGGGACAGCGGTAGACAAAATTATTTTAATAAAGGCACTACAAAACAAAGGGCGGAATACGCAGATTAAGAATGAAGAAGAAAATCTCAAGGAGAGATACATCAGGTCTCACCATCGCGCTACCGCGGAGAAACATACATTGAGAGTTAGTTTGAACGGCGTGTGCCCCACAGGCTCAACAATTTCCTTTACAGAAAATGCTGAATACACGCTTTGCATTCATACAAACAAAAATCGCGAAAAACTTTGCTCTAAGAAGTACCTTTACGGTTGCTTAGAAAAGTAATTGCCTTTAGCATCCCATGCCTTGGAATAAATGGGAGGGCAGGCGTTGTTAAAAGGTCCTAATTAGTCCCACTTTACCACCGTCACCCTCCGATCTACTGAATTAAAAAAGACACGGGTTTGACCCTCTTGTGCACATTTTTAAGCAACGCAGAGCCTACTCACACTAGTGAGTTTTGTGGAAGGTATATGCGAATTGAAGTAGGGTAAAATTGAGGGGACATGAGATCAAATTGGGTAATGCGTTGCCTTCACGGACCAAGCACCTTATTCAGGCCACCTTCCACTTCGATAGCACTTGGCGACCAGCTGCACGCTCCGCGAAAGAAGGGTTGAAGGATTTCAGAGGCTGCTGACTCACGAACATTTCCCACGAAATTATCTTACGATACTCCAGTAGAAACACTTACCTTGATGCAACACTGGCAGCATTCTTTAAGGATGGCCATATGATGCCTTCAACTCAAAACTCGCGCCTAACAGTGACACTTTTGTACACAGATGCTTCTTAACTATCCCTCATGTATGTTTCGATCTTCAACTTGACAATCGTGCCAATCGACGAAGCCATCATGGTGATGCTGAGTCTCGTCGCCAAATTTAATTGTGCTTGCCAAATCATGATTTAATTATTATTCTTCCATAATCCATTCAACCAAATTCGTACAACGTATGTGGTTAGCGGGCTTCAGTTCTTTAATAAGTTCACTTCTGATAGCAATGATGCAGAAAATCTTTCGCTTTAATGAACTGAATAGGGCACCGTCGAATGTCTAATTCTTGATCGGAGTGCCGAATCGATGT
The DNA here is from genome assembly GCA_036345935.2 of Taenia hydatigena. Lineage (NCBI taxonomy): Eukaryota > Metazoa > Platyhelminthes > Cestoda > Cyclophyllidea > Taeniidae > Taenia > Taenia hydatigena. The sequence goes on along the minus strand of JADWOT020000002.1, from coordinate 10,184,818 downwards.
TCTTGGGATCTTAGCAACAGCCTCATGAACCGATTCGAAGCTTTATCCCAAGGAACCCGTTGAAGATTGACCAGCGTGCGTGAGGTCACTAAATGCATGAACCTTCTTAACCCCTTTTGTCAATCCCCTCACGTTAGATGAACCTATATCACAATTCCAACCATGTTTCGTGTAATAATCGCCAAATGCAGCAAACAAACCTCCAGGACCCAAGACCATTACCCTCAACAACAAAATTGCGTTGGTCCCTCCTGTAGTGACTTGTTCTTGATGATCTTGAACCGTGAGCTTGCAAACTGTCTTCCCTTCTAGCAGTCACTTCACCACACAATTAATGTGAAATTCAGGTGGTACCTAAATTTTACGACACAGTTGAGGGTTGACGTCTAGTCTATCTCCTTTCCAAGTTTGCAACGCATCGACTCACTACTCCACCCGTGTGCTGCAAAAGAGATCATAACAGGTCAGCTGAAGCAATCGAAATGAAGGCGACGTACCATCATTTGCGTTTCGAAATCACGCAGGATGTGCAATGCGATCCCATTGTTTGTCAAAGGGGTTGACACAGAGAAGGTTTCTAATCCTACCTCCTTCTGCAATCTACTTTAAGTAAAGAAGTAGTAGCGAGCTAGTCCGTTCTTTATAGGCAAGCACATTTTATCGTCCATGCAGCCATGAATTCACTTCGCTAAACTCGGGATAAGTCATCGCGATCTAACGCAAATGAAGAGGGCGGTCGCACATTCCAATGGCTTGCGTCCTAACTTGAGCATGTCAGAGTAACATCTAATTCATCGGATCATGCAATGTCCTCAAGGTCTTCTCGTCTGCAAAACAACGATGCGCTCGGGTCATTGCACTTCTCCACATCACACGTGACCTCGCCTCGCATCAGCTCTTCATTTCTCCATCGCTGCATAAAGCTTCACACGTTGCTCTGTTTTGTAAGGAATTTTAGGAATTAGCCTCAACTATAGCATCATATCTGAGCAGGGTCGCAATACCTATCGCTGGAAGACATGATTCAAATCCGAAGCAGGTCCAATACTATCAAATATTGCGACTGCATCCAGTCTCGCACTGGTTCCTCTGATTAGGAGTCACTGACCAATGTCATACGCTTATCGGTGTCTGGCAGTATGTTATGAACAGACCCGAAGCAATCCGAATGCAAGAGCAATTTAAAAGTTCGGCCACTATACGCAAGCATTTTTTCACTTTGCAGGTGGCCCTACGACTTCTGCTACTAAAATGACGCTGATTAAGCACATATTTCTAGTGATCGAACAAATTTCTCAGTTGGACGAATTTATGCACAATAGTCGCGTTAGAAAAGCTGCGTATCTATAATTTTGCGCAAAAGTATTGACAGGCTAATAGCAATGACTCAACTGGCAAACTTACGCAGTAGGAAAATGAAAGAATGGTGTCAGTCTAGCCTAGGAGACAATTTTCGACAACAGAAAATGAGACAGTTTTGCCATTAGCAACTTATTCCGAATTGGCACCACTATCTGTTGCAACGCATATACCAGAAAAGATTCCCTGATGTTTTCTGATCCACGTAAATAAAAGAGGCAGCCGATGAAGGTGAGGACTGAATTACTTATATCAGCGGGATGTTTTTCGAGGGTCCAGGTCAAGTGAACAAGTCTGGCTCTCCATGCTGGAAATGAATCGACTTCCTTGTTGTGAAAACGTTTCGGAAAAACGCACAGTTACATGCACTTTGCATGAAAACGCGAGGAAACTTCTAAGGATGGGGAACGAAAGAGAGAGTTACAAATTTTTCATTTACAAAGTGTAGCAAAATCATAGCCAAGAAAGGTTGTTCAATATAGAACCGACTTTAGGTATGCATTTCCGTAGTCCAAGCCTGTACCACGGATTCAAGCAAATGGTCATCTTCATGCAAGTGTCGAAGCATCTCTGCAACGAGCATTCCCGTTTGGATCGCGATCATATGTGGCGTTGCTGTGGAAGTGGAATCCGAAAGTTGTTTCCTATTCTTCTGTTAAAATCACCGCAAATTATCTCATCCTTATCATATTCCTCTTCTAAGTCTTGTCAAAGCCCACTGCTAAAAGGCGAAGACGAGGGTGGGTCTCATTTAGGGCTGATTTAGTTTTCCGCAGTCAAGATAATATTTTTTGGCCTTCACTGAAGTCGAAGTTGAACATAATGCTAAAGTAGATGAACTACTGCCCGAGTGCATTAGTTCTGAGGCTACCAGCGTGGCCTTTAGTCAATGCTGGTTAGCAAAAGCACAAAAGCGGAGGCATTTATGGTACAGTTCTTCTCCATTTGTTCCGCATAAAAGATGCGAAATTTAAGGATTCCGATTACCCTCATAGAGTTTGCCTGACCACCAGGTGCGAACTCATCCTATCATCTTCGATCCTAGTTTGTCAGTGATAGCAGACTGTAGAAAGGTCCGTCGCAAGCAAAGCAGATGTGCTAACACGGCAAACGCTGAAATAGACGAGAAGAAGCAGCAGATAAAGTGATTACCGTCGCGCAAACTCACCAGGTGTAGACAAGGCTTTAAGCCGGATCCTAAGTAAATGAATACACGCGGGTCCAAGGCAGAGGCATAGGTAACTTACGCTTAGAAAATTCGGTGATGGCGACAGAATGTCGCGTGAAACGTCTAGGACAAATTGTGATTGCTTGCAACGACGTCGAAGGCAAAGGAAATGGCTTGATAATTGTGTTAAATTTCACCAAGAAGGTATCCAGGAGAGACTCAATTATTGTGCACCGTGAATGAGCTTACCTAGGACCGCTTAATAGCAAAAAGCCATGTCTCATCCCGTTGTTCGTATTCAGGACTTAAGCAAAAATCCTCTTTGAAAAAACAAATTTGTCAACCTTAACTTTTGATCGCTTAGGCAAGAACGAGAACGATTAAAAATCATTCCCAACTCAATTTTTAGGCGAAGACGCCACCTATTCACGCAATGCGAGCTAAAGTGAGAAAATCATTGGAAGACAATGACGAGGCTGTGGCGAAATATATTCCACCCGGCTCCAAAATCGGGATTAGAAAGCGATGTAAACAAGAGACGAAATGGAAGAGCTTTTCCGAAGGTGCGAATTGCATTGTATTTCTTTTAAATAAATCTCCTCACAACTTGCCATGTGATTCTCAACCTGAAGGCATTTAACACTAAGAGGCGTGTCAGTGCAACCACATAATTGGAGTGCAAATTTGCACCCACATCTATAAATCGAAAAATTTGCTTCCAGGATTAGAGATGTTGTTTTCTTCCTTAGCATGAGAAATGGCTTTAAACATACTCTAATAAGCGTTTAGCTTACACATCGGCAATGTAAACCACACATTCAAAAATTCAAATTCTTATCCCGCAGAATGGAAAACCGTCACGGCATAAATTTGCACTAGTGCGTCCGTTTAATGATATGTCAGTGCAAAATATGCTTTATTGTCACACTACGCTTAAAGTGATTGTCAGCAGGCTCAGATTTTATGCCTTCGCCGTCCGTATGCACTGCTACTGTCGTCTGGATCATGGATTATGAGTACATTGCTAATGTTTAAAGGATTCTGGTACATGGTAAGCAAGGAGACTTCACCACTTCCCGCTATTGGTCCAGCTGTGTCAGTGGGCAACCAACCTCACACTTTACTCAAGAATTTAGTGAGATGAAACAGGACAACCCCAAGTAAGGAAGCAAAGGCCGTCAAATCCAATGTCACGTGACGCATCTAAGAAACCCGAAGTATAGCAAAAGCAGGTTAGCTGTTTTAAGTTTTGCTAGCAATAAAAGTACACCCAGTTAGTCTCAAAGCCCAAGATTTAAGTATTAGATAGCAAAGCTATAGACTTTCCTTTTCAACAAAATCAAGTCGATCAATTAGTGCACATCAGTGCGTCACCAGTAATAATATAGCCAAATAAGAGAGCGATTCAGCGAACAGGGCCAGTGAAGTTAAAATGTTGTGAGAACTGCCAACGTGAATTCAAAGCGCAGTTTGCAATAAGAGTAGCGCCTAACGTTACAAAGCTTTCGAGCGGATGGTTTAGTATGGCACACCGGCCCGTCAGTGGTAGGTGTAAGTGTAAAAATTCTACACCTTATTTTCCAGTAGTGTGTGGGGATAATTTGGACCCAATTAATGGAATGCCAGATAAGTGCAGAATCCACCCACTCACTCTCGACATTAAATTCACATTGGTATGTGTGTTGGGTGTAAGTGTTAGCAATGCTACAACTTGTATGCCACCGATCATTAGTAGTCAGAATGCATTCTAATCGCAGTGTTCAACTACGAAACTTAAAAATAATGAAACGTCTTTAGCCGAGACAAGTGCGAGGCATGGAAATGCTTACAAACTTGCATCTGGGTGGGAATGGAATAGGAGTCGGTATCTCACAATGGTCGCATTTGGAGCAGCATCTCTTCCATGAATTGCCTTCCACGACACATCCAGTTCAGAATGCCTAACTCGATCTCCCCTCCAGCGAATTAGGTCATGTGGGTGTAGACAAAGCTCAGAGGAGCCAAGTTGCTTCTTATTCGAGGGCACTGCATGACTTTATCACACCACCCGTCTTGTACTGCAAATTTTGATCAGGCTGTCACCTCGCACCGCAAGTATTTCAAGACAAATGCTTCTAGCTAAGAAAAATATATAGGTTTGGCAAAATATTGTGCAATTAATCATTAGACTTCGTTAAAATTTGCCCAAGCACACCGGAAAAAAATTGATTTGAGGAAACTTGACCCAAATGCCAATCTGCTTAGTCAACTGTTTTGCCTTCGTCATTTCAATATTCAAAGTCTTCTAGGTGAAATACTAAGTCATGTTTACCCTGTAATAGCGACTACGCACAATTCGCTATTTTGCGTTTTGTAGCTTAGGTCTCAACTCAAAAGGAGCTAACATCGCATTTGTGGCAAGTGAGGCGTAAAAAGGCTCCGATCAAATTTAGTGAGTGAATGCTCGGCTCCCACATAAATGCGTATTGTGGAACCCTTAATAGGCAGAGACAGGTCCTGTTGGAGATTATCACAGTCCTCCCTGTGCGCCACACCGCACGCGCATGCGCTTAATTCATTAATAATTTTAACAGCTCTTTTGTTTCCAAATGCGCTTTGATCATTGGCCGCATTCATGCTAGTGCCTGATTGACACGATGGCAATGCCAAAATACACTTTTCATTAAAGACGGACAAAGTTTACATTTGTGGAAGCCATGAGCTGCTGAGTGTTTGGGCGGATCAACGAGAGTGGTGAAGAATCGGTGAAAAAGAATCGGTAAGTGCATTTTGTGGGGAATGTTGCATGATATTTTCTAAAATGTTACCAACAAGTGTTTAGCTAAACATGCCTTATTCAGGCGGTGTCTGTTCAGCACAACCATTTGGCGCATTACCGATTGAAGATGGCATATGTTTAGTCGATGGAAAATTTTATGACAGCCCATATCACCAAAATAGGTATGTCTGATTTTGCTCATTCGCATGCATTTTGACCGCTATTTGAGTTATTCAAAGTATATAATCAACGAATTATTTCGTAGAGGGAAATGGGACTCGTGGTAGTACACAAGCTTTAATCGTGTAGAGTGACGGTGTTTCAGATGCCATGTAACAGCCTCAGATGTCATTTGGCGTAAATATAAAAACAGAATCAAAACCGTTTACTTTATTCCCGGCAAGGTCACTTCACCCCTCTGCAACAATTGTTTACGATGCAACTGCATTCTTCCTTTGTCAAAATCGGAATCTGCGCTCAAATCAGTGTGTCTGCGTCGTCTAGATGCCTCTTTCGGCATCCAACCGTAGCTTACTAAGCCTCTGATCTGTTTGGCAGCCAAGTATCCAAATACCAACATAGAGTACGGATTGTTCATGCGGAAAATATTGCAGAAAACATAATTTAATTTTCATATACCAATAATTTGGTCTGTTTTTATTAATTTCTATTCCTGTTATGGGTGGGTTTTTTCTTTTAAACGAAGGACATGCTGTTAATCCTCGTGACTAATTAGTCTTGGTTATATTGCAATACTTGGCATGGTTGACCGTCAGTTTTGGTCATTTGGGTGGCCATATTGCCCTTTCCCGTTTAACTAGCCTCCAGGTTATGCCAGCAGTCTCAGTCCCTTTGTTAGCCAAATGCATATTTTGGCCTGGTTTCATGCTTTCTTTTGCCTTTGAAAAGGTCTTGGGAAGCTGCATTTACAATAGCATGAGGATTATCGGTGTTTGGTACGAAAACTGTACGAATTTAGCTACTAATAGTAGCTGATCCCGTAAAACGTTTTTGCGCATCTTCAAACTTACTTTTATCATTAAGTCTTCACCAGGGAGGGTTTACGGGTGCTTTTTCGCTTTTTATCAGTGCAGCGCACAAATGCATGCAAAGCATGATGAGTCTTCTGGGCCAAACGAATGCGTAAACTAGGAGTGCAATTCCTGGATATGCGGTGGTGACTACTCAAGGTGATATCACGCAATGTTGAGGGTCTATTAAATGGGCTTGAAAAGCTTTCATAACATGCAAAATTAAGGTATTTTATTAGTCCAAATGGTTAGATATTAACAGAGTTCAGCCTTCCACTGCGAAAAAACAGAGTGTCGGACATATGATTGGTCAAGTGGTATTCTTATGAAACGCTATGACAAATCTTGTAAGCATCATACCTCACAACAGGGTGGAAATGGGTGCATCTCGCATAAATGGTGAATGACTCTAAGTTAATTCCCTCTCTTGAATGGGCGGCTTAGTCACTTAAACACAATATTGAAGAAATGACTGCCAGTTCGAGAAATTACGCATTTTCTTTGGCTAGAAACACCAGTCCTTTAGACATTTTAAAAAGACAGTTCTTTGAGTTTTTGTACATATCCGCGATTAGCGCTAATGATAGTCACATACACTGCTCCTTGAATTCATTACCATTGCTCCCTGTTGCCGTTGTTCTGGTGGTGTTTAGAATGGTCCTTGCAATGCGCACAAGCCATCCGTTTAGGCTAAGGATTCGAATCGTGACAACTCCGATCGGTGCAGGTGCGACTTTGAAGAGATTTCGGCTTAAGCTTTACTTCTATTACTAAAGAATTAGTTTTTACCCTTGAAAGTAATGTGTACTACTTCAAATCCAAGAAACTAGAATAACCATGTAGGCAGATGTGTCATCCTGTACTTACCCTCAAAATATTATCTTGCATCTATACCGCTTACAAACGTTTGCGTTTCATTGCATTTTGCTCACGCAGCTTTTTATTGGCGCATCAGCACTGCCGCCCATTTTACGTATGCCTTTAAAACTGGTGCTTTTCACGTAAGCGCTCACTAATCATTCGCTCGACTTGCATAATGCATCATGCAAGTGCAGCTACTTCTTGAGTGAAATCGTGATTACGCGCAGGCAGGCTCATGCGCATCAAGGCAGAAAAATTAGACCTTTTTCGACCCTAAGTTTCGGTGTCTAATGATGAGTTTTATAAATTTTCATTTACATACGAAAGTAAACCCAACTTGTTTATCTACAGCATGACCTCTTTTGACCAGTCAAGTGTCATGGTTGTTATCAGCACCAGAAAGAGCCACCGACATGATTGTTTGGCATTTTACGCCCTCCTCTGCGCGTTAATCTTGCTACCTCTCTCAAATTTGGGGTTAATTTGAAGTTCAATTCATTCGGTGCATTTATATCCTTATTTGTCATTTACAACAAACCCCACTTCGCCCACTGGTATTGGTCTTCCTTGTTTATGTCAAAACGGAATTGTCACAGGTAAAAGGCTCCTTTGGAAGAGGGATAAGATGCGATGGAATGGATGAAACAGGAGAGACTGGTTATCATGACAACTACTGGATCAGCGAGGGTGTGCATTGTGTCGATTGAGTCTGAACAGTTTTTTTTTCAGACGAGATCAATGTGCTAATGCCTTGACCCAAATTGCAATGCTTCCACGACTCAAGATGAATTGAATGATTATGAAAACCTCTTCGTTATTATCCACCTACGGGATGAGCTAACTAGCAAGTGTTGTTTTGATGTGAATGGGATCTTATATTGACGTCGATAAAGGAATTGGCTCAAGAGATATCAGTCATAGTGGGCTCGAAAACCTTCCTTAACTAATGATTGAGGGAACCCAGTTATGCAGCATAGAAAGTTGGGATTAACTTGTTGCTTGTTCGCAATCTTATGCAAACCATCCTGGATGATTCGTTCGGTAAACAAAATGTCGGTTTCGTGTAATAGGCTCTGTCTTCATGGTAATCTTTGTGTAACCGTGACGAAATCCAATGCGCTAGTGTGAGGTTTAATTACATGAATGATAGGCTGCAGAAGGCAAGATGTGTTGAGGCCCATAAAAATTGGCTCAAGTGGTTCTTCAGTACGCATTTGAATTAATCCTGGGATTCTGCGGCTGCGAAAGCTTAATAGTAGCCACTTTTTAATCATCACGCCTGGCCTAATATAAACTTATGACCAGCTCACTTACACCACCTAGCATTTGCGGAATTCCAAAAGAGGAGGGTAGGACTTTATTTCACTATGAGGCATAGCCAGTTTTTTGCACTTAGAATTGCAAATTTGTATTTGATCCGGTAAACTTAAGTTATTAGACTTCGTGCTGCATTGTTGAAAGGGAAGTCAATCGCAAATTTCTACCTTCTGCTTCTGATTCCTTCCCATTGGAACGAGAGAAGGATATAAGATATGAAATTGCGCATTTAAGCAGTAATTTAAAGATTTACGTTTTATTGAGTCAAAGGACTGGTTTGATTTTATTCCCTTCTCCCATTCGATTTGTTCTTTCTTAACCGTATTCTGGCAGTGTTCAACATTTGTCTGGCTTCAACGCCAGCTCCGTTAGGCTCGAACTGCACTCCCCATCTTTTGCGCATTTTACAATGACGACTTAGACTTGTGCAACAAGTCCTGCCGCTAAATGCCAAGTATAGCTTGATTAGGTACAAACTCTTCTACTCATTCCGAGTAGTCCACAAGGACCCCGAGTGGCCTTAATGGAAGTGCCAAAGAAGGCTTATGATCACGTAAATGTCACTTTGGCAGTATGGTTTACATTTGAAAAGGGCTTTAAACGCAGCCAGTCTCATATCGCATTTAAATTTTGTCTCGAAGCTCATAAATGAAGCTGGTTACCAATAAGAACTGTAACTACTTTGTGAATTTACGCAGCATAGAGCATAGGGTTATGCTTAAGATTGCATATAAGGCCAAATGCCTGTGACCATTTGGAACACGTGTGGTTAAATTTCAATAATACGGCGCTCGCTTTTCTTCCCCAAGGCCTGGTGGTCCTTAGCCTGCCTGCAATAACCATAGCTTCCAAACAGTTTTGAAAGTCATATCCAACGTCACAAAATCGCATGATGTGGGAGGCTAATTTTGGTCACCGCCTTGTTGGAACCACACGTCACCCACATCTACGTCACACAAATTAGGCATGAAAACTGGATTACTTTACCGCGACGGCAGGCATTATTAACAGTCATTACCTGATCAACCACAATTTTGATACGACTGCTCCAATTATGCATTTTGAACCAAAGGTCATACCAAATAGTGACATGTGATGGATGTACTTGTCTCGTAATCGGCTCTTGTTCATTTTCTAAGAACTAAGTACAGCGCGATGAAAGTGATTCGCAACGATTGGCCAAAAGGTGGCGATTTTTAAGGCAAGCAAGATATTTGTCAACATGTGCCGTCTTTCATTTCTCAAATCCTTAAACAATACCGAATCGCGTGTACTATTTTAGCACTTTGGGTTGATGGATGGATGAATAGCGACTCCAATTCCGCAAACCACATTCCTGCTCCTCTTCCATTACTACTAGTAGGTTGTCAAATTATAAGTATTCATTCCTTCATCTCTAATGCCAGAGAGCTGCTATCTCCGTTCCTATTGCCCTACTTGTTTGGCCTCTTCGGCCGCTAGAACCCAAGCCGCTGCTAAAAGTGTCGGCTAGTGAGCAGAATATTAGTATTGCCGCCATTCGTCTCGGCAGGGTGCCACGTGGAGTGATGCGGTTTTCCACATGCCAGGGTTGGACTCAACACTCCCCCTTTAAATCAACTTTCGGGCCATTTGTATTTGCACACTCCACGAAGTAGGCATGGTTCTGAGGCCAAATCGAAAGTAATTCAGCAAACACGACCCGACTCGTAATAAATCCCCACCAAAGGCAACACATAGGCAAACTGAGGCATGTCTCTTTGGCAGGAAAATTCACCGCCACACCCACTAGTGGTCGTATCGTCTAAGTAATGATCCCATCTGTAGTTGGGTGCTGCAACAGATCAAACTCTTCTTAAAACCGTAAGATGCAACTCTCCTTCACTACCCTTAATGATATAGAACACACGCAAGAGTAAATGTGCCACGCAGTGAGGAATGATATCCCTATGAAAGCGAAGACCACATCCTTGCCGAGCCCAGTCAAATCATGAAAATGCTAACGCAATGACTGACACTGCATTTCAAAAAGAGAACGAATAAATGTACGCCTCCAGTGTTGGAAAAAATTACAAAACATTAAAAATCGATACAAAGAATAACAAGTCTGCATGCTCTCAACTCACCTTTGGCTTTAAATACTTTTCTGACCTTACTGCAATGGCGGCAAATCGACAGTTCTTCTTATAAATTCATCCACGCTTCTATTCATTGACTATGAGCCAACTGGTATGAACGCGGACAGACACTGAAACAATCCGTTTTGTAGCTATTCTGAGTCGCGGAAGAATAGGCACTCACTTCATGATAATGTTTGGCCCTCAATATTTAGTGAAACTATCCATACAGATTAGAAGAAACGCAAAACTACACATCACGCGGCAGGACACATAAGCCATTCATACACCCGTGACCTTAAACGACCCTTGTGTCTTGCTTATACCCTGCATGGAGGAACAGTCCACAATGAGGAGGGAAGGAGCAAGAAAACTCTCAAATGCATCTATTAGTTCTCTGATAAACTCTTTGATACCACCTCTGCCAATAACGACAGTGGTGAGTTCGAAGGCCCTTAAGTGCGGTCTCAATAGCTTCCTGTGAACCCGTTTCGACGTCCACACTCCTCCGTGTCATTATCACCAGCGCCGACAACGATGCCAGTTATTGTTGGCAGGCAGCCTCATGATTCCTTTGCTGATGACGACGAAGAAGTTATGAAACGTCCCAGCCAGTGTTGCGAATAGTGACAGTGACGCAGCCAGTGTTGGTCAGAGGCTGACTATTGCAACACAGAAATACTGCACCGATAAATTTTGCGTACGAAATTGACGCCTAGTACTACTCACTCATATTCGCATGCCTATCACAACGTGATGCTCTGGAGGAAATACAAATTGCCTTTCGCCGAACTTGGGGTCGGCAATCAATTCATTACTATGCAAAGTCTAGTGCTTGGCAAGTTCTCACACCTCATTGACCACAGTGACATTCTCCCTTATTCAAGCAGCCCCCAAACTACCTGCCTTGCTACCTAACGCATAATTTTAATTACAGAAAAATCTAGACATTTACAGCATTTGAACTCACAGAATGTGGAGCCACTTTGCAAAAGGCTGAGAGATTATAGAATTACACTCACCTACATCGAGGTATCTTTTATGCTCATTACTAACCTTGTATTTTCCATGCACTGATCGTGCGATATCAAGGAATATTCATACAAGTTCACTGGTGTTTTCAAATTTTGTAATTTAGCAAATACATCACAATCCCACCTTATAAGACATGCAAACTTAAGCCTTAGAGCTTCGCGAGTGCAATGCTTTGGTATTGTGGCGCGGAAATTTGGGTAAATTGACCTCGTCCTTAAAAAGCTTACAGCTAGCGCCCTGTTTTATAAAATGCATGCTGTATAAATGCACCCTTGGTGACTGGTGGTCGGAGGTTGTCCGCTACCAGCTGAGCGCATGCTGTCGCTTCTGAAGGCGGATACGAGGTCCCACCCTTCCACAAAGTAGGAGTCCCAAATCTGGCAATACGAGATGACTTTTGCCAAACACTCCCGCTAATTTAAGAACCTCAAGGAGGAGACAGAAACAGGAAGCCTAACTAATGCAGGCTTTTTTGTAACAGCTGCTAAAATCCATTGTATAATAATCCATTAAAGAAAATTTCTGTAACAAACGCTTGATTTGTGTGCCATTATTTCGATTTGTTTGAATGTAATTCTACAAGTGATGACATTTAGAGGGTTAAATAGGCAAGCGTATACCAGTCAGACAAAATCCAGCATTGGAGTGAGATTCATTTCGGTATTCTTCAGATCAAGCAGGTGGAATCGAGAGATCATTACACATGCGACACTTCAAATTTCGGTGCCTGTTTATTAGCCATTTAATGGTTGCCATGCGCTTCATTTATTTTTTAATTTTGTTATCAGTGTTAGATTAGCTAATGTGGAACACCGATCAAAGGAAGGCATTTTCAGTTGTGTGGTACTGGAAGTGGTTTATAAATCATTGCAACTTTATGTGAGAATCGGTGTCCGTCTTCAAAATGCAAATTAGTCGCTCTGACTCGTTATGGCTTGATGTAGTTTCTTTATTAAATTTAGAGGGCTTACTATCAAAAGTTAATGCGGTTAATTGGATGCACTTACCTTTTTAAGATCATTAGTAAACACACCCTGGGTGAAGTGCTGGCATCGGGTCAGTGAGTACAGAGTTAACCCCTTTCCAGTTCATGTATAAGCATGCCTTTTCTGATGACAAAACCAACTTAAGTTTTGGTGGAGTTAATCTTGCTGACCTAGTACTTTATCTTCTACCATTCATATTACTAAAGCTGGCAAAATATGTAGCAACCTTGTTTTGGCAACTTATGCAGCCCTTCAAGAAATGCTCAAAGGTTGGGATACATCCATACAAATCAGGTGGTTTACTTACAGAGGAAATATGGTCATGTCCTCCTCCACCTAACACGCACACCAATCTTTCCTATAAATCTTATTAATAGTGAAGGTAATGTACGGGGCACCGAGGTGCGGTGTCCAGTTTAGTGGCATGGAAGATAGTTTGTATCGGTCTTCGTAGCGTAATCGATTAGCGCGTTGGGCTTTTAACCGTAAGGTTGGTGGCTCAAGCCCGCCCGAGGGCAGAAGTACTTTGCGGCGCATCTCACCTGCTCTGCGGTGCGAAATACCCATGCTGCGCAGTGGGCGACGGCATGCGATTGGTGTACATTGCAGTCGCGTTAAACAGTGGCTTCTGATGCATTTTTGCACCGGTTGAATACGTAAGCCGTGCAGTTTGGTGGCGCTGGCGTGGCATGGTCTAATGTGAATTCTTGTCATCGAATGAACTAAACATTTTGCAGTTAACTTTACGAATCAGAAATTTTTCACTGAAGCTTAATATGGTTGATTAAATGCATTTGCGTTTTAAGGCCATTAATAAACACATCAGTGAGTACAGAGCTAACCCCTTCCTAGGTGACGTATAAGCATGCCTATTCTAAAGACAAAACCCTACGCAAATTTTGGTGGGACTAGTCTTGTTAACTTGGCATCCCATCTCTTATCGTTCATATTACTAAAGTTGCCTAAATGTGTAGCGGCTATGTATTGGTAGCGCATGCGACCTTTCAAGAATCGCCCAAAATTGGGCCACTTCTGCGCAAATCAGACAATTCGATCATAAAAATTAAATAAAATTAGGCCATTAATTTGAGGCAGAATTTCACCTGCCATGATTTTGAAGTGAAGACGCTGCAGTCAATGACTTATTCATGGCCGACCGGGGGATGAATGTAGAATTACTGGCTATGCGAGCCGATCTTTTAGGGAAGGATTTTTTAATAATTGAATATATTTTAAAGATATGTAATAGCCGCTAGATGCCGGTATTTACGTGCGCATTGATTTAAAACATTTGAGTTCCCATTTACAATATTGGTAGGAGGAGACTTCAATAGGGATATCTTTAATGTTAATGATTATGAGAGGCCGGGTGGGGTGCAACCTATGTGCTGGAGCCAAAAGTGCTTGCCGCAGAACTGACTTGCAAGTGGTCTTTGAGCTTGTTCTCTACAATATGCAAAAGCAATCACACCCCCAAGCACACGCAACACGATAGGTACACTAATAACTGAATCGGCTGATCAGCTTACGTTGGTCCGCACAAAGTCCCAGACTCTCTAAAGTGTCTACCTAGCTTAGCCCAAAACGCAGCGATTAGCTGTTTTAATGCTTCCTCTGAGTTGTTGGGGGTGTATCAAGTCAAGAATCATAGCAAGTTGGCCTATGCGAGATGATTGCAATGGAATCCATGCCTTTAAATGCCTCGTAAGTCACCCGCACCCTCAAGACTTCGGTCGCTTGTTGGTGTCCTTGTTTATGCCTAGTGAATGCGACCACTTAAAAGCGGATTACTTTGCTAATTGAAAAGCACATTCTTTCTTACCAGGAAGAAGCTTGATGCGTAGACCGTATACGTAGAGTCAGTAGTGGATATATTCCTTCCTAATTTCGCTGTAGCAAGATCGGTGAACCACATGAATCAGCCGGTGCATTACTTTTGATGTGTAATTGAAATGAATGCAAGGGCCGACAAGGTTTTATAAGAATGAAATAATTATTGGTAAGTGTTTCGCAGGTTACAACTTCTTGTCACACCGTCACCTGCCCGCATTCTTGAAATTCTTGAGACGTTGAAGCGCATTTTTGCAAACTCTGCTAGTTCATCCTGAAAATGGTGAGTAAGTTAATACAAAATGAAGAGAAGTGCAACACAGCGTGGGCTGTTCGTCACCTTCAAAATGGGTAGGTACTTTAGGGGCTAACTAATGAAGAGAACAAAACAAAGTTGGCGTAACTATACATAGTTCTTGGGAGGTGAATTTTTATGGTCGCATTCAGTCTTGGTCCAGCTAATGATATGCAAATAATCTTCCAACAGATCTCAAAACCTTAGACCGTAAAATTCTGCAATACATGGAGTGCTTGCCTAACTCTTGCTGTCTGCTCCATCGTGCACTCAAGGAAAGGCTGGTCTCTAGACCATGCCAGCAGCCCCACCCCATTCAGCATGTTATACGTGCATTTCTCTCCATATATACGGATGCATATATGGAGACCCGAGACCTTTTTAGAACAGCAGAAATTATAGCACTTGGACAGAATGCATATCTCTATCATGCGTTAGGTNAATTTCAGGTGTTAACGAATGCGGTGCTCCAGCAATTAACCAAAGCTGTAATCAAATATGAAAATCAAACCACATGATATCGTTAAGCGTGAGCACACCATAAATTCCGTCTTACTAGCAGGAGGGTGCACTTACCCTTGCAGTTGCAGATGAGTCTCAAGAGTTAGTGCCTTCTCAGCACCTATGGGTAGAAGCGAATGTGAGGCGCGGTTGGAGAAGCATTATTTGCTTTGGATAGTAATGAGTGTGCCAGAAACGTAATCGAATTTATTTTTAAATGGTATCTTTAGGTATACAGTTTTCTAATCTCATCATGCGTATTAGCGAAGACATTAGAAATAAAATACTTGACGATGAAGGGGGACATGTGCTACTGCATAGATAACAGCCACCACCATATCCGCTTCTTTTTTCCGTATGTGCCGTTAACGAGTTAGAAAAAAACACAAACAACACTTTCTATGACTCCCAAATTCCCTCTCCATCAAAAAACCATACGTTTGGATGGCGCTTACTACCACTATTGTCTCTAAGGCGTAGAGGCTTTCTTGCTTGACCCTTAAAGGCAAGTTCATAAATGCATGGTACTTATCTAAGTGATAGCCTTTAAAATGGCCTGCGTGCACGTCCTGTAACATGAGCAGACATGTTGAAGTGATTGTTGTCAATGCGTCAGCCAAATCATTCGAATGGGAGTAAATGCATACAGATGTCGCTCGTAAATCACAAGTACTGCACAAGCATCTCTAGTCACTTTTTCAGGCGATTGACACCACCGTGCAAAATTTCAGCCGATTCTTTCACATAAAAAGAGCATTTAACCCGGCACGTAACCCTAGGAATTTGTGAACAAGTTTGCGTGAATTACTTAAATCAAACCGAGTATTTATGCAATCCTTTCAAACCTGCGCAGACTTCTGCAAGAGCTAAAGCTAGGACAAGGGGAAGGGACGGAACGGAAACGATTTTGCTGTTTACTTATTACCGGAATCCTAAGAATTCTTTTCGATGAATACACACCTTCAATGGAGGAAGCTGCTCAATTCGTCAACGATCTTTTTTGCTTTTTGGTACTTTTATCATAACCGTCTGCTGAATTCCCCCCTTGCATTGCTATGAGACACTACTATATGGCTATGTACCAGATTACATATTCCCTTAGGGAACTGGTAGCAACAATCCAAAATCAAATTTTACTATAGTTATTATAGTTCCAGCACTATCCTCGTTTGTTCCATCTTCCCTGCTACAATCCCTGGTGCGAGCGAACTGGTTGCATTGCGACATCTTCATCGTCTCAGATTAAGAGAAATCAATGTAGTCCTAATGGGGACTGGAAGGATATCTTACCTCACATTTGAGGAAACCTACAATCTTGTCAAGCAGAGTTCGACGAAATGCCGCATAACGTAATGTAAGCATTAAGCTATGCAACTATGTTCTAAGTGCAATTCGGCAGACAAAATTTCCTGGCTTCGCCATAGCAGCGAATAGTGTTGGGAGTTACGGATCGAAAAATCAAATGGATCTGGTCTCACTCCGATATTTACGCCTTATAAATGGCTGCAGTTACTAACACCTTCGCGTTTCATCTATACCTAACTTGGAAGTCATAAGACGATCTAATCCAGTGATGCCTGCAGGATGAATGAGGTCCATGGCAAAACTACTAAGCAGACATTAAGGAATGGATGAATGGTGAGTTCAATAGCAGAAAACTGCTACCAAATGGCGTCTGTGGATGTCAGTTTGATAGTACATCTTCAATCATCGTGCTTTTGCTATAACAACACATCAGCGCTACTATATGGACGATGCCTTCAAAGTGACTGGAGATCGTGTTTGCAGGACTGCCTACAGTTCTCTTCCAATACAACTCAAGTCCTGGCATTCGGGTTCGAAATGGTAAATCAAAAGACGGATTAATTAAAATGGCTCGAAACTACCTCTTGTAAGATGACGCGACGGGCGACAAGTCCAAAGCACTGCAGCAGCAACAAAGGCAAAGTTGTGGGGAGGGAAGATGTAGCGTTCTAGACCTCTCATTACTCAAATGGCGAAACGATCTACATGCCCATTCTCCCTCGCCATTATTGCCACAGTCAGCAAGCAACAATGGCAGCCTGCTGATGGCATTAGAGAGCCCTTAACAATCATGACTTGCGCATTGTGGAGGCGACGATGGATGCGGCTGACTATTCCAGCACAGAAATACAGTGCTGAGCGACAAGGCTGGCGTGCAAAGCTAGCACCCTGTGCTGTTCATTCATGTCTTCATGGCTATCACGAAAGGCTTCGTAAGGAAAAAATCACCCTCGTCATACTTTGGGTGCGCAGCGAATTTAGCACCATGTAGAGCCGAGTAAGTGGCGGGCTGACGTCCTCACTGCTTTCAACGCATTAGGCCTCACTGCCACATCCGCTTCTTATCAAGGACCTTGAGGGGATTCGGAATCTCCTATGGGTCTAAGCATGAACACAATATTAAAAGTAGCCTTGACTTGCACGTTTTTTGCTATTGTACATTAACTCTAGTGGTAATGTTCCTGTAGTATCAGCGATCTGAACGCAGGATCCGCCATAAAACAACGGTCAAGAGCAAACACTTGCTTTATTAACACCGTCACTATTCTTGCAGTGTTGTGAAGCTAAAAGCAAAAGAATACCATGAAGGGAATAAAAAAGACTAGGTGTTTAACTGATGAATTTCCTTAGTTGCCACATTTGGCTCAAGTAGCGCTAAGCTAGCACGCATTCTGGCGCAGATATGCCTTTGGTATCATGGATTTGCAGTGTCGACTGTATCTTGACTCCGAAAGCACAAGTACCCCTTTGGATACGGCCGATCTAAGAAGAAAATGAAAGGACTGACCATGCGAATCGACCGTTTGGGGAGGAGATCTTAGAATATTGAAGAATATTCTTGAGATTGGTAGTAACCACTATAAGCCGGTACTTACGCGTGCATTGATTTGAATATCATCGAGTTTGTATCCACGATATCTGTAGGAATGGGTCCAACATCGTCATCAATTTGGACGAGTATGAGAGGTCAAGTGGGGTATAATGCATGTGCTGGAGCCAAAAATGCTTGTCGCAGAACCAATTTGCTAGTGGTCTTTGAATTTGCATTCCGTGCCATGTAGAATCGATCACACCCTCAAGCCCACGCAGCACGATATGCACATTAATAACCGAATCGTTTAATCAGCTTACACTGGTCTGCACATAGTCTCAGATTCTCTAAAGTGTCTGCTTAGCCCAGCCTGAGGTACAGTGATTTCCTTCTTAGGGTAGTAGGAGTGTATCAAGTCAAGAATCACCACAAGGCCTGATGTGTGGACCGGATACGCAGACGCCGTAGTGGATATACTCTTTTCCATTTTCGCTTCAGAAAGATCGGTAGACCGTATATATTAATTGCTGTATTACTTTTAACATGTAAATCAAATGAAAATGAGAACTGACAAAACTTTATGAAGACGAAATAATTGTGGATAAGTGCTCCGCCGGTTGTAGCTTTTTGTCACACCGTTGTCTGTACGCAGTCTTGAAAATCCTGAGACGTTGAAGCGCATTTCTGAAAACTCTGCCAGTTCATCTAAGAAATGATGAGTAATTTAATGCAAAATAGAAGACGGAGACCTCATCAGCCACCCTCGTGCTGATTAAGACTTCTGGACGCAAACACCAAGATCCATGTTTACCTCTATCACGATTGTTAATAAAGTTACCCTCACCAAATCACTCCGTTCTTATAATGTATGAGAGTTAATGAGAGAGATAAGCGAGGATGCTTCTCGACCGGTAGCGGCGCTAATTGGTCTATCCTCTATTAACGACGTAGGAACTTTGAACTGGCTTGAACCACTAGAACTCTCCATTTATTTACATTGCCAGGATAGGTCTAATAAGCCTTGCGCTTTGCAACCGAAATCGGTCTTTTCTGAATTGGACATCAGCATTATCATATGCAATAAATTAGCACATTTCTGCTCAACGTATCTCTCTACTCTTCATAGAAGATGGCGAGCAGACGCCTTAAAGGAATCCAATCCCTAAGTACCAGAAATTGGTCGGGAGCCTTTACTATATAAAGGTCATATCGCCCGGGCACGCCATCAGGCTTACAACGATGTTGCATCAGGAGCTGATTTACGACGCCACGATTTAGCATTCCGAGTCAACGATCAAATCAGTTGACATCATCTTGTTCGAATCTTGTCTGCCTCAAATCTGCTCAGATTCATTGTTCTTAAAATCACCAAAAGGTGTAAGAACGCTTAATCAGTGGACACTAAGTTGGATATAGACGGGCTAAAAGGCGTTCCAAGAAGAAAACAGAACATGCCGATGCGCATTTAACGCAAAAGTGAAGGCTTTGCTCTGCAACGATTGTATCATTACTGAGTCGCGAACCGAGTACTCCATGAAAAAAAGAAAGGAGAGAAACACGTCACTTACGAGAGTGTCGGATTTTGCTGATAAATGTCAGAGAAGTGCAACGCAGCGTGAGCTGTTTGCTATCTTTAGAATAGCTGGATACTTCAAGCGTTAACTAATAGTGCGAGAATTCATATTAGGGGAAGAACAAAGTTGACGAAATTATACATATCTTAAAAAAGGAGGTAAATTGTCAGTCGAATTCAGTGTCAGTCCAGCTAATGGTATGCATTCACGTGTGCTCTTTTTTACAGGAATCCTCGAAGAGATATCAGAACCCTTAAGCCATGGTTATGCTTGAGGGTGGTTTCTGAAATCCTGAAATTGTTTAAAGGGGGTTTAGTTGTCCATTTTACCAACTTTATACTAAAACGCTGGGTTATAAGCACCGTCCCTGCATCACTTTGAGTACTAAAGAGCTGTACAGCGTGGTACAATTTAGCCCAACAGCTAGTCAAAAATCAGCGTTAGAACCCACCAGTGTTGTTGATCCTATTTTACAGAACAATTAACGCATTAGTGCTAGAGTTCAAAGGGACCTTACCTGGTGTGATCACGAATTCAGACGGGAATCATAAACTTAGTGGCCCGACAACTGGTGGTCTGCACAATAAATGCATAAAATTGCGCTGATATGTGCAGTCAGGTGACTAATTTTTTACTCAAAATAAGGGTGCTTTCTCTGCAAATCTTTATTTAGCAGCTATTTTTGCAGGGCATTTGCTATTTCAACTTCGTAAAACGAAAAAGAAAGACCTTAGTAAGATTGGAGCTTTAATGGAAATTGAGTAGAAGGTTCATGGGTATCAAAGCTTCAAGGTCCGTTCCAATCCAACTGCCTTGGGAGGCAATTGACGCTTGGTGGTGACTAACTGGGAAATGAGGTTTGTTTGGTTTCGCCCACGTGGGTATATGCTACAATGTCTTGCAAAGTAAACGGGAGAAAATGGTTGCTTCATCCCATCGCATTCTTATACTTAATCTCGGTTTCCCATTCGCTTTCTTATTAATGGCTGCACCTGTATGCGTAAGTGATAATTTAGGTAAATAGAGTACGGTCTCTGAAGAATTAACGATTTCGTTTTGTCCTCCAACGGTATAATTTCCATTTGTTATTTGACACTCCAACAATAAACGCAACCATGTGGTAACTTGATGAAGTGGCAGTCGTCTGGAATAAGACCTTGGGCAAATATGCGCATTTAGTTTGAAGTCAGGTTACTTTCCATCACAGCATGTTTGCAGTCTGCTTCCTTGTAGTAAAACAAACAACGCAATCCATGCCTTTGCGAAGTCATCTTTGTAGCATGTAGGTGATCCCTGAATCCGCTGAGTGTTTTCCAAAACCAAGTGGCATGAACGAAGAAAATCAGGGTTCTGAGTGGGTCTACCAGGAACCTAAACTTGAGCGTTTTATGGTTCTGAGACTCAAATTGCGCTAAATTTCTGCGCATAGCGCTGCATCCAAAAGGTATTTGCCTTGATCTAGGTTGCCAGACAGTTTAGACAGTCACGTGTTTTTAAACCAATAAATTAATCAGCTTTTAGCAATCGCCTATTCGGGTTAACAGCGGTTATTCGATGCTGGTGAAATCAAGCACGCTGTTAATTGGAAGAGGGGCCGGTGTTGTTGCACTAATTCTTACCGATCCGAGAGTCAAATGCATCGATATTATAAAAAAATGGAACGACGCCTTGTTAGGGCGTTTCATGTCAAAATTGGCAGACACTTTCCCGCCATTTGTTTGACGGTAATACTGACTGACTAAAAATGGCCATTAAATGGGCCACAGTTGGTTTCCGATCATCACCTTCGGCGTGATCTAGGGCGCTACCAATTGCAACTGAGCAATTCTGTGCTGTACCATCAAAAACAGTAGTACCCGCAACAGTAGTCGATAAAGGTAGTTTGATTTCTCGTTCACCTGCAAAACAAATGCAACCAGCACTATCGACCAGTATCCGTCTGGAGCGTTAGTGTAGCAGTGATAATATTTTTCACATTCCATTCAGCAATAGTCCTCTCTTAGTGCTAATAACGTCCTCTCAGACAGCACACATAAGCACGATCGTACTCCTCAACATAGACTATTTATCTTAGTTAGTAGTTAAATGCCGCTGTCATTAAACAAAAAGAATCTCCATCGTAATGTGCACTTTCTTCGATTTCAATGTGATGGCGGACACTACCCTTACCTAAACGGCGGAGGTGTCTACACCTCCCTTAGAGCTTTGGCCCAAATGTGTTATTCTATCTGCCCAGTTCCCCACTTGGGATCTAAACTGCTAAGAGAAATATAGACCAGGAGAAATGAGTAGATGTGGTGAAGAGAGGTGCCATATACATGTAAATCATCCATGACAATAGGCCTATAAATGATCGGGAATTGTCCGCATATGTTTAATTGGTGTAAACACATTAAACCTATCGAGTTCTGATCACGAAGCTCCACCTGTTATGAAATACAGTTCCGAAGTCAGGGAACAGCCAGCGGGATTTCGAAACACAACTCGGAGAAGCGGGATCTAATCGTCCGTCTAGGAATTCTGAATTGTGACACCGTAAATCAGCTCCTGATGCAACATTATTGCGAACCTGATGAGTTGTCTGGACGATATGACATTCATACAGCATAGATTTTGGACCAAGTTCTAATGATCATGAATGGGGTTCTCGAAAAGCGTCTACGCGTTGGTTTTTATGCGAAGTGGGAATATCTAGTGCGACAATATGCTAATCTAGTCTTCAGCATGATGCTGACGACTACTTCAGAAAAGACCGAGTTCGGCTGGAAAGCGCAAAGCTTGTGGGACTTTCCCTGGCGATGGAAACAAAGAGTGAGTTCGGTGGTTCGAGCCAATCTTGAAGTTTCGTAGGACTTTAGCAGAGGATGGATCATCTAGCGCTGCCGTTGATGCAGCAGATTCCTCGTTTATCTCTTTATTTTGACTCATACCCTATAAAATTAGAATAATTTTATGAGGATAAGTTTATAGGCAATCGTTCTTAAGGCAGATAAAGGCCATGGCATTTTCGTCCTGGAATCTTGATCACCACCAGGAGGGTTGATAAGGTCTCTACCCTCAAATCTACGGTCAGTAATCACTTTCCTCCGCTAGGGTACATTCTAAAAATGTTATCAATTTGATGTTGAAGTTTGAACAAATCGCTTGTGCGAGCCGGTGATGATGTCATAGCAGGTTTCTGAGACAATTCCACAAACTTTATCCAGGAAACGTTGTTGTCATTTGTTCTATTCGAATGGTCGAGGTAAACTGCTGACGTTTTAATAAACATATTCTAATGGCAAAATCCCTCGTACACGCAAAATTCATTATTTTTGTTCACGCAGCAGTTATTTGGAGTGAAGGAGAACAAGGTTGCTTACGTGGTTCTAGTTTAGCGCAAAACGAGACTTCGCTGTGTGTGAAGAAACAATTGAAATAACGGGATAGGGTGCAATCCTTGGTTCCTTGTTTATGTGCACCATTTTTGCAAAAGTATTTCGAGTCTACTTTGTGGCACACAAAGTTATGTAGTGTAGTCTACTCTGCAACCTTGACCGCCGTTTAAGGAAAACCAACATAAATATGTGGGAGGTGAAGCGTGACAAAGCCTCCATTTAAATGCTCTAAATAAATGACAAGCTTTTTGCAATGCATAGTGGACATTCCAAAGGCAGAGGAATAGACCGTGTGGCATACTGCATGGCATGAATCTGTTTCTCAATTATCTGCTGCCCCAACTATTGTTTAATAAAGCGTGCTTATTTTCAGCGGTGATTATTATAATTAATGCAATAGTAGCGAAACCCATTTAATCTAAGAAGAACAAAGTTAGGGACTGTGGGGTTCTCGCATTGTTGGAAAGGCGTCAGGACGATTGGACGCATCGACTTATCGGTTTCGTAAACACTTATCAATTATGGTCGTATACTTGTGCGAATTCTAAAATAGAGGTATAGAAAATAACGGTTACAAAAATTAAACAATTATTTGTTTACACATCTTTTCAGCATGCGTATTCTGCAAATAAACGACGATTTTTGGATGTAGTTTGAGTAAAGGTGGAAAGTACATGATCAGTATTGTATTTTGGAGTACTTCTTGCCAACAGGAAAAGGGTGTGTTCATTTATATTCATTTTCTTCATTTTGCGCCCAACATTAAAATCACCAAGTTTGCGATTGCTCTTTATCAAACTCATAATCTACGCACACTGCTAAAAATAAAATAAAGAAATCTGGCTCATTCATTTTAAACTGCTCGAGACAGGTTTTATGCTAATTTTATGCATGCAGGCTTTGTTTTCACCTTGTCAGCCACAAAAATGAGCAACACTGACATGGTCTCAACAAGCAAAATGAACTATTATTATTGCTATAGCACGTCAAAATTTTGTAAGTGTAAGTGCTTTAAGCTTATTAAAAAGACGTACAATTTCCACCGTGCAAATGTTTAGTCACACGAAATATAGCCCATTTAAAACAGTCACGGAGCAATTAAGCAAATTCGAATCAGTGGATTTTTTGGTTAGCAAAGTCTATTCAAAAAATCTCGGACGCCAACAGTTCCTTCATCGTGCCTCGTATCTCATGACGACAGCAAGCCTTGTAAACTTGCTTTGATTCAAGTGGAGCCAATCACTTCCATGCTTGTTGCGGGCGGCAGGAAATAGAAATATGAATTAAAAAGTTTTACTGAGGACGAAGAGCTGAGCTCACTTTTCTCGGTAGTGTTAGGCCTCTTCTGCATGTTCATATCCTTTATAACGGCAGCAGCATTATCTGAAATTGAAAGAAGCTAAGGAACATGGGAAATAAGCGCAACACATGGTCTACTTGTAAAGCAACAATAAATTTCCTTCATTCTCATCATTAGAGCTGCACGCAAACTCAAAAGAAGACAACTAAAATTCGCTGCTTCAAATATTCTTCTACTCGAATCTTGCAACTTCGCTAACTCTCTCTTCGTGAATGTTGACAAACATCATCTTTAAACCGCAGTGGTTTCTCGTGCTAGGATTTCACTGTAGTCTAAAATATATTCTATCAAGTCACAAATATGCACTGCTTAATTTGCATCATGAATGGTGTAGCAAAAATGGCAGCTAGACATACCGATCGTTCCCTCCACCGATATTTTGCATCGTCCAATGTTCCCGACGGCTTGCCAACAGCACGAGAAACCCACGGTCCCAGACTGTGCTCTCTTTTAATTAAGTGTGCGTTCTGCTGCTATGATGTAACGCCAAAATTAAGAACATTTAATGTGGGGGAATGAGGGTAACAAATGATCGACAAATGTAGTTGATGGGAAAGGCACACAACATGGGCTGTGCAGTGCATCGTGGGTGATGTTAAACATTCCCAATTCATGCATTCGTTAAATACACATAAGAATTTCGTGGAAGCAAATTTACGAAACGTTATTCCTAGCATACTTGTCAGAAACATAAGCATATATTGAGAGAAAAATCCAGTTTATTATTAAAGAAGCCTCATTACTTCTAACTTAAATCAATCTAAAGGAATCCTGAAAGGAAACCAACTGAATTTCGCTGTGAAAGAAACCAGAACACTGCTCATTCAACCTATGAAGTAATGCCGAATGCACGTTCAAAATGTATTCACTTTGCGCTTCAATTACTTTGGGCGGTTCTGCTCTGTAGAACAAGCAAGTCCGTATACTTAGAAGTACTTTCTTGCAACGTCTTTAATAAATGCAGAACTATCGTTATAAAAGGCGTTAATGCTCATTTAAGCCCAGTTAAATGAACCGCATTTTCCGTGAAAGCTGTGGCGGCTGGCTGTGAATGGTCTTCGTTGCAAGCGATTCATGTACATCAAGTTGCGGCGATTAGACTTATGGAAGCATGATAGCTGGTGCTTGGGAAACACACGAATTTAATCTTAGCAGCCATGCTTGCATGTCTGCAGCTTACATAAAATGCTAAGTCTATTCATGTCTTGGTTATAGCACAAAATGATATTGTCATCACGAAAATTAAAATTAAAGGAATGGCTGCACACCTGAAATTTGGGCGACGAAGTAAGAATTGCTGTGGTCTTCGGGAGGGCACCCTTATATGACTCGCGAAATGCGTTGGGTGCTCCCATGTGATATTCATCCTAACTTTCGCAATGTGATTGGTCTATTTGGTGATTTGATCTAAGGTGATAACTGTGAGTGACCGAAATTCTGCCACAGAAATGCTAGAAATGCTTGAAAGCAATTTTAGTGGCTACAGGAGCATTTTCAACAACTCGCAGTGTCCATCCATAAATGCATGCTGCTTTGTAATTGAAGCCCCTGAGACAGGCAGTGCTGATTGACATTAAAAGCGACAACTGTTTAATGGTGCAGTATGCCCTTAGGAAATGGCAAAACAGCCGTGATGCACCGACTAGTTTGCAAGTTTAAACGATTTCGGATTGACATTGATCGACTTACTGTTGCAGTAAACACCGAGTTTTGCTTTCGTTGGCTAGCACTACTGAGGGCGTCCACAAGGCCGCATTCTGTTACATCTCACAGTGTTTCAAGACAATCGAGTTGGCGAAGCAGTTTAATTGATTGTTTGAATGGTTTGTGGAATGATTATAAGAAAAGCAACAATACAAGGTGAAGAGAACGAGAGAAGAAGTAACCAGAGCATAAAAGCTCATTTGAAAGGATTCGCGACAAATATAGATGCTTCACTACAAGCATTTTGACCTGAATAACTCGGGTCTTTCGAAGCCTTAATAGCTTACCGCAAAACTGATTTATAAGTTACAGACAATTGTGCAATTTATTCGAAAAACTTTTATGCGATAATACAATGCCACTCAGTTTTCCAGCAAAAACACTCGTCTCTTATTTACGAATCCAAGCTCAAAGCGAGTGCCCTTGTAGCACCTGCAGATAGCAGAGAGGTTGCACTGAATGGCAGGTTGACAAGGCTTAAGGTCTTCTCAGAGAAATCGGAAAATAAATTACAATGCAATCTACCCTTATAACCGTGCAGAAGAAGTATGGATTTTCAAAGACTATCGCTACGCTGTGTTTGGATCAGCGTGAATAAAATTGTGGCAAATGGGCCCACGGATGACAACGACCATGGCCATTTGTAGCGAATGGACCTTTAACTCTCACATTACCGCTATGAGCGTTGATTGCATGGAGCCTTGTTCTGAGAGGTTGTTAACTTTCTTCAGCATCTTTTATGAAGATTAACGCAAAAGCAGGATTACAATTAGTAACGGCTGCAATGTGGACGAATTTTCTTGCAAGATAAGATCGCCAAATTATTTAGACTACGATAGAAAAATACGAACTATGATGCTTTAGTTATAAGAAATATGATTGACGTTGAACATCTTGGATCCTATAGCTATGCGGTACCAACTTGACCGTCAGACATCTCAAAATTAAGCGCCCATTTCGTTCATTCAGGGAGGGATTCTGGCCTACAATTAAGCAAGTTTTATCACCGACTTAAGGTCTGTCATTTTTCTTAATATTTCTTCTTACTTTTGCTGGCAGCTTTTCTGAATTCTTCTCATGTTACCTTCCTCCATATCTCATACGCGACTAATTTTGCATGTTTTCTTATTTATATTAAACACGCTTTTATCTCTGCCGACATTGAAGAGATTCCATTACTCACCACTGTTAATTACCATGTCGACGAGCCAAAATGTTTTTCTCTCAGTCTGTTCAGGATTGGCAATATCCGGCAGAATTCTACCCAATTTCTGGTAATGCACGTTTGAAGATGCTTTGATAACGGCACCTTTCTCAAATTATGGATGCGACCAGTAAAAATATTCCTTAGAATAAGAACTTAGGCAAGTAATATAAGTTGTCACGTCTTGCCTACCAACATATCGCCCAAGCGTTCCACTTAGAGGGTTGATAAATACTAAGTCCAACTGTGGTCGTTCGTTCTGTGCCAAAGTTTTCGACCTTCTTATTGCCTATTTAATCGCTAAGGTTGTCGCGAACCCTTATATTTATCAGGCAGAAGTAATCTTATTAAGGCTATGCTTTGATAAAACAGCGCAAAGAAAATTAGGTTTTGCTTTAGAAGCAACCGACTTCGTAAACAATGCAGACCGACGAAAACGTGACCTTCTTTCGTACTCAAAACACAATCTCCTTGAAGAAAGCCCTGCCTTTGGTATCATTGCTGTTTATGCGGAAAATAACGAACAAGAAATTTAGTAACAGCCAGCAAGAGGCAAAATAACCATGGATGACAATAAGAGCTGCAAGGATTTATAGCCGGGATGGCGGGAAAGCATCAGAAAAAACCATTCATTAATGTAAACTGTCAAGCCGGATTTTGTTTAGGCCATGTGATCATAAATGATCATTTATTCGACTGTTTAGCGTCACCTGAGACATGCTCAATAATTTTGATCCCAAATCATAATGCGGATAGGCGATCCTTGCAGATGCAATGGATAGTTTAGAAGCGAAGATTTTAACCGGAAGGAGTAATGCGCGGAATCATAGAGGTAATGGTGCATCTTGTCGCGCCAACATTTGTCTCAGTGGCTGCCTGGACCTCAGTACGTCCCATGCAAGCAAAACAAGTCCCAAGCATGTCAGATTATGCCGGTATTCCTCGAAAATGCGCGAAAATGCACCACAACACCCTCGTTTTAACTTTTTCTGGCCCTTAAAGCCATTCTTAATAGAGCGATGCCAGTGTGGTTGGACGCAGACTTTGCAGCCTTGCACCTGCTCTACAATGAACTGCGCATCAAAATCAAAAGCACACTTTAGCGCCAACTTTACCAGATCTACGCTGCTAAATTTTAAAACTGCGCAAATGGCAAGAAAATCGCAAAGGCTGCTAGTGTAATTAGATGACAGTTTAATTGTTTGAAATTAGGGTCAACTTTACTGCAGCCTATTCTCGCATATTCCTACAAAAGGCATCAAATCAACGTTGAGTGCGGGCATGTTCGGTGCATGCTCTGTGAACTTGTCACTGCAAAATAAATAGTTCGGCATTTATGCAAACGAAAAATGTGAATGGTTTTGCTTCACGAATTCATTTCGACGTAGATTGCCCACGAATATTTTGCTACAATTCCCTGCGCAGCACCTTTATCCAAAATACTGCGTGCGCCTGTTGTTTGTGCTTCCGCTGAAATTTCAGCCGGTCTAGCAAAGCAGGAAATATGCATTTCTTCGCAGCAGTACTCTTCATGAATGCAGAATATATCGGCATCAAGGTTGCGTGTTTGTTCCACAAGATTGCTCTCCTCACGTTTCCTGGGATTCATAGGTCATGGCGGCAATAAACTCACTATGGCCATACGGCTATGTGTAACCCGAGTTTTCAGATTAAGGGTCTATTACATGCTTCGCGAACTCGCCTTCACCCATCGTAGCAACCACAATTCTCTCTGTGGAATAGAACAATCAACAGAAAACGATGACGTTTTAACGCATAACCACAAAATTTAAAATTGTAGCGTCTCAGAGCAATCAATTGACAGAGTTTGTACTCCATCTTCATTGCCTCACACGCTTCGGCTCAATCTTGAGATCCCAATGCGATCTAGAAAACTTTGTTGTCGCCTTCTCTTGGAATGTGGCGCGGTCAGAAAAGTAGTGATCCAAAGCCCTCACCGACCTTCAATTACAGCTAGATTGCTTTACAAAAGTCAACGAGACAAGACACTCTGCGGGCGACCATTATGGCATATTCACCTAATGATATGCCCCCGCATAACATAGGAATGAGTTTCACCTTACAGCCTATTTCACCGGAAGCATTTCACCTTTTCCATCGTTTACGAGAGGTGTCATAAAGTTACTCGCCAGGAACCCCACTCAAGTCATAAATGTGCCTTTGCTAAATCGCCACCCAATTAATGATTAATGCGGTTAACAAGAGCGGCTTATCACAGAAGACAAAAATGAAATCTTTGTTTGAGGTGGCTTACGAGTGAACTAAGTGCAATTAAGCCAATATGGGTTCCTTCCTTCCATGAGCTATCCTGCTCAGACAGAACCTGACTGGCTAAGCCTAGACTAACTTTAAATTTGAACACGTTATAGTAAGATTGGGATGGTGGTATATGCAGCATAAGTGACGAGAACACTGCTTCATGGGAAACATGTAGGCGTACAATCGTAGAATATTCAAGTGGTTAAGGATAATTTCAAAAAATGAACCAGCTCAACACGTTGCGTCTATCATGGTTCGGCCAACTTTCTCAGCCTTTACTGTCCCTCTCTTTGGGAGTTCTTTCTTCCAAAGTGGGCTTTACAAATAATCAGGAAGACTAGAATCAGCCGGCACAAAAAAGGGTGCAACAAGTGACTTTTAATGTAAGAGTCCGTTATCATTGGCTTGGCTCTACGATTCATAGCGAATTTACATACACACGATTCCGAGTTATGCAGAATTTTACTCTGCCAAATCAATGCATGCATATGCTCCGAAGCCAAGAGAGACTGGAACCCCACCGATGTCGATCCTTCAGATGCTCACTTTGCACCACATAACACTCATTTCATGAAGGAAAAAGGAACTATGGCTGTCAGGCTTCCCATCACCCACCCAACAATTCTATTTCTTCTCTATTTTTGCCGACTAATAAGAAATTAAAACTCAGGCACGGAACTTCTGATCTGCGAATACGCCCATATATCAAAAAATCGCGTCTATATGCAATCAAAATGGGGAAGAATGCATTTCACCGGCCCTTGTCGTCAAAGATTCGGCAATGGGTTGAGTGAGATCTGAAGCATTGAGCGCCAGAAAGCACCACCGAGCAGTCTTAACCTCCTCCTTTGTAGTTCTGTGCAGTTCCGCACGAATTAAACCTCAGAGCATTCATAAAAGTGTCTGTGGCAGAACAATCGTTTTGAAGACCGCCGCTACTTTCCTCGATTATGATCGCCCAGCTGAACTTTGTCACCGCTTTTTCTCTCTCATTTGCCCTTCTCGATGTTCTCGACGTTCACGATCGGCACAGTGACTTGGATGGCTACTGTCGCCCCAAAAGTGACTGAGGAATAGGATAGATTCAGCAACAAGAATGGTTTTACAGGCAGTGCAAATGATTCCCATGTGGCTAGAATACGTTCAATAGGAGATTGATAAACATTCCAAGGCGGTTAAGGAACAAAAGAAAATAGTGGTATAATTCGTCCGTTTTAACAACGGATTCAATTCAACATCATCGCATTCCACACCAGTCGCAGAGGCATTAGCATAACTTTGGTTCATTCTACGGTTAACGTATGCTTACAACTCAAAGCAGTAAACATGCGTAAAACACGAACTCCTACGCGAGACACCATTCAAAATAACACCGATTCCAACTATTTTTCGTAGTTTCATTTTGTCCATTGTGAAATTGGAACAGTTGCAAATGAATTAAAGTGCGATTACACATTGAAGAAACGATGCCAAGTAGCGTGCTTCGGTGGTCTATTCAAAACTTAGCATGGAAGGCCTAATCAGTTGCAAGAGGGCATCATAGCGAAAGTCTAGGACCAAGGCTAATGCAAAATGGATCCACAAGAAGCGAGGGGCGAAATCAGGCACATTTGTTTGACTCCGAGACCCATCGAATATGTTCACTAATATGGCCAGCTTGAGGCTAGTCCGAACCTGCTCCTTCGTCCATCTCTGCGACCCGTCAGTCAGCTTTTGGCAATGCGGCAGAAAAAGTCAGAGCTAACTGCTGCTACAAGTAAAGGAAGGCTGATGCCCACTCCGAGACTACTATATTATTTCAGGAGGGGAAGTAAGCGCAGAAATAACTCGTAACATGGCGTTGCCAACGAGCAACTTGCTCACGAGCATTTAGGAGACGATCATTCCAAGAACCTTATTTTAATCATAATAAATACCCACAAATCCGCGGTTCAGACAGAGCTCTAAGTTAAGCCAGTCGTACTCAGATTTTGTCCTGTTTCCCGTTTGTTAGTTTATAAACAAATGCAACCGCAGAAACAGCCGACAA
>JADWOT020000002.1:10090170-10153117 GCA_036345935.2 Taenia hydatigena | reverse complement strand
TGCGACACTTCAAATTTCGGTGCCTGTTTATTAGCCATTTAATGGTTGCCATGCGCTTCATTTATTTTTTAATTTTGTTATCAGTGTTAGATTAGCTAATGTGGAACACCGATCAAAGGAGGGCATCTTCAGTTGTGTGGTACTGGAAGTGGTTTATAAATCATTGCAACTTTATGTGAGAATCGGTGTCCGTCTTCAAAATGCAAATTAGTCGCTCTGACTCGTTATGGCTTGATGTAGTTTCTTTATTAAATTTAGAGGGCTTACTATCAAAAGTTAATGCGGTTAATTGGATGCACTTACCTTTTTAAGATCATTAGTAAACACACCCTGGGTGAAGTGCTGGCATCGGGTCAGTGAGTACAGAGTTAACCCCTTTCCAGTTCATGTATAAGCATGCCTTTTCTGATGACAAAACCAACTTAAGTTTTGGTGGAGTTAATCTTGCTGACCTAGTACTTTATCTTCTACCATTCATATTACTAAAGCTGGCAAAATATGTAGTAACCTTGTTTTGGCAACTTATGCAGCCCTTCAAGAAATGCTCAAAGGTTGGGATACATCCATACAAATCAGGTGGTTTACTTACAGAGGAAATATGGTCATGTCCTCCTCCACCTAACACGCACACCAATCTTTCCTATAAATCTTATTAATAGTGAAGGTAATGTACGGGGCACCGAGGTGCGGTGTCCAGTTTAGTGGCATGGAAGATAGTTTGTATCGGTCTTCGTAGCGTTATCGATTAGCGCGTTGGGCTTTTAACCGTAAGGTTGGTGGCTCAAGCCCGCCCGAGGGCAGAAGTACTTTGCGGCGCATCTCACCTGCTCTGCGGTGCAAAATACCCATGCTGCGCAGTGGGCGACGGCATGCGAGTGGTGTACATTGCAGTCGCGTTAAACAGTGGCTTCTGATGCATTTTTGCACCGGTTGAATACGTAAGCCGTGCAGTTTGGTGGCGCTGGCGTGGCATGGTCTAATGTGAATTCTTGTCATCGAATGAACTAAACATTTTGCAGTTAACTTTACGAATCAGAAATTTTTCACTGAAGCTTAATATGGTTGATTAAATGCATTTGCGTTTTAAGGCCATTAATAAACACATCAGTGAGTACAGAGCTAACCCCTTCCTAGGTCACGTATAAGCATGCCTATTCTAAAGACAAAACCCTACGCAAATTTTGGTGGGACTAGTCTTGTTAACTTGGCATCCCATCTCTTATCGTTCATATTACTAAAGTTGCCTAAATGTGTAGCGGCTATGTATTGGTAGCGCATGCGACCTTTCAAGAATCGCCCAAAATTGGGCCACTTCTGCGCAAATCAGACAATTCGATCATAAAAATAAAATAAAATTAGGCCATTAATTTGAGGCAGAATTTCACCTGCCATGATTTTGAAGTGAAGACGCTGCAGTCAATGACTTATTCATGGCCGACCGGGGGATGAATGTAGAATTACTGACTATGCGAGCCGATCTTTTAGGGAAGGATTTTTTAATAATTGAATATATTTTAAAGATATGTAATAGCCGCTAGATGCCGGTATTTACGTGCGCATTGATTTAAAACATTTGAGTTCCCATTTACAATATTGGTAGGAGGAGACTTCAATAGGGATATCTTTAATGTTAATGATTATGAGAGGCCGGGTGGGGTGCAACCTATGTGCTGGAGCCAAAAGTGCTTGCCGCAGAACTGACTTGCAAGTGGTCTTTGAGCTTGTTCTCTACAATATGCAAAAGCAATCACACCCCCAAGCACACGCAACACGATAGGTACACTAATAAGTGAATCGGCTGATCAGCTTACGTTGGTCCGCACAAAGTCCCAGACTCTCTAAAGTGTCTAACTAGCTTAGCCCAAAACGCAGCGATTAGCTGTTTTAATGCTTCCTCTGAGTTGTTGGGGGTGTATCAAGTCAAGAATCACAGCAAGTTGGCCTATGCGAGATGTTTGCAATGGAATCCATGCCTTTAAATGCCTCGTAAGTCACCCGCACCCTCAAGACTTCGGTCGCTTGTTGGTGTCCTTGTTTATGCCTAGTGAATGCGACCACTTAAAAGCGGATTACTTTGCTAATTGAAAAGCACATTCTTTCTTACCAGGAAGAAGCTTGATGCGTAGACCGTATACGTGGAGTCCGTAGTGGATATATTCCTTCCTAGTTTCGCTGTAGCAAGATCGGTGAACCACATGAATCAGCCGGTGCATTACTTTTGATGTGTAAATGAAATGAATGCAAGGGCCGACAAGGTTTTATAAGAATGAAATAATTATTGGTAAGTGTTTCGCAGGTTACAACTTCTTGTCACACCGTCACCTGCCCGCATTCTTGAAATTCTTGAGACGTTGAAGCGCATTTTTGCAAACTCTGCTAGTTCATCCTGAAAATGGTGAGTAAGTTAATACAAAATGAAGAGAAGTGCAACACAGCGTGGGCTGTTCGTCACCTTCAAAATGGGTAGGTACTTTAGGGGCTAACTAATGAAGAGAACAAAACAAAGTTGGCGTAACTATACATAGTTCTTGGGAGGTGAATTTTTATGGTCGCATTCAGTCTTGGTCCAGCTAATGATATGCAAATAATCTTCCAACAGATCTCAAACCCTTAGACCGTAAAATTCTGCAATACATGGAGTGCTTGCCTAACTCTTGCTGTCTGCTCCATTGTGCACTCAAGGAAAGGCTGGTCTCTAGACCATGCCAGCAGCCCCACCCCATTCAGCATGTTATACGTGCATTTCTCTCCATATATACGGATGCATATATGGAGACCCGAGACCTTTTTAGAACAGCAGAAATTATAGCACTTGGACAGAATGCATATCTCTATCATGCGTTAGGTGTTGGAGGTACTGTTTCGGCTCAGGGACCAGCTCACCAGACACAAAGTGGTCACATGC
This sequence comes from Taenia hydatigena, assembly GCA_036345935.2. Classification (NCBI taxonomy): domain Eukaryota; kingdom Metazoa; phylum Platyhelminthes; class Cestoda; order Cyclophyllidea; family Taeniidae; genus Taenia; species Taenia hydatigena. The sequence continues at coordinate 10,150,212 of JADWOT020000002.1, read as the reverse complement.
AAAAGTGATAGTCAAACAACAAATTTATTACGTGCATTCACCTCTAACTCTAGTACTCGAAGACTTCCTTAAAGATAAAAGAAGACACAACACTCGGGCAGAACACGTGCGTGTTTTGCAGAGAGAAAGGGTTAGGGCTGCAAGCACAGTCCAGAAGTCAGCCCATCTGGCGAAATCAAGGTGGCCAACCAAGTGACTCTTAACGGGAACCGAGGGTCACGCATGCAATAAACGCATTGCACTAGTATTAGCCTTCTTTTCCCATTGGAAAAATCTCGCGACTCAATACGCCCCGCTAGACAAGTCTAGGACAATCTGTTTTGTAACCTTGGTGGGTCAGTCGCGACAATGTGGTCAAATGGAAGAATGATTTTGGCGGGCAGGCCCTGAATTGTAGGGATGTCATATTAAGTGAAGCGAAAAGCGACATCCGAAACGGCAACTACAGAACCACTGCTAAATGCACTCAAACCTTCAGTCCGTCTAACAAGAACATCCATAGCTACATTATACCCACTGCAATGTTTAAAAAACTGTTGCTTCACCCTCATTGAGCGTGATAGTGACAGTGGTTCGATAGCACGATATCTTTGCGACGCAGTTTAACACCCTCGCCCATTCTGGTGAAGTCATAAGATAGAAGAAATAGAAGAACCTGTGAAACAAGTGGGCGAGCCGAATGTTCGACTTATCTGCGCAACAGTATTCGCCTACGGGCAGCTACGCGCGCCTCTGAGTGTCGTTAAATGAGGTGCGGCTCATCACGTCACACTGTAATACATTGAGGCTCACCGTATAATAATGCTGTGAGTGGGTAAACAAGGGGATATTAGATGCGCCAGTTCAGTTCCAAATGCGATCGCTGATGCAGTCGAGTAAGTATCGTGAAGCTAACAGTGGTAATTACAAGACGATGATTGCTTAGCGACATCAGCACACAATGTTAATACCCTCTTCAACACTGAGACTGTGTTAATAACCATGCCAGAGGCATTACTGGGCATTAACAAAGCGTTCGCGAATGAAAAGCAGCAACCCTCACAGAGATCACAATTCGTGCTCAATTAAATCAAATACTGCAAATTTGCGGACCATGAGAAAGCATGTATAGACGCAGTGAAGGAACTGCGATCGCAGTCAAAGATGCTGCTGAGGTGATGTAGATTAGAAAGCATGCCTTACACGCAGCGTTCAAAATTTAGGCGCCATAGAAGTTAAGTTGGGATGCTACAGTGTAATACTGATCTTCACATCGCCACATGGTTCACCTCTAGGCGCTGTAAATCTGGCAAATGTGAGCATTGGGTATGGAATCGCCCTCAGGCATTAACACCTAACATCTTTATCTTATGAACGGAGAAATTCTTTCCAGATCAGGTTCAACATACCTGATAGGTTGGTATAAGTGCAGGCTAGTTTCATGAATGTGTTGTGACTTGTGAACGCAAGGTATTTGTGGATTAACGATGAGGCTTCACATCTGCCTCATCTTGTTGGCTGCCCCCTCTTTGGCTAAAGGACCCTCAGGAGATCGTGCTAAGATACTCTCCGATACTTGAATTTGTTCAGCGCAAAATAAGGCATCAGGTGATTGCAAGTGCTAATTACACTGTAGAGAAGTTCTCCTATTATTGTAGTTCTTTACGCCGTCATGGTACAGGAATTTTGAGATTGGTGGGATACGGATTTTATACCATTCCAACACACAGAAGTACTGTGCTGAGTGACAAGGCTAGCGTGCAAAGCTAGCACCCTGTGCTGTTCACTCATGACCCCATGGCTATCACCCCCGTCGTTCTTTGGGTGCGCAACGACTTTAACACCATGTAGAGCCGAGTAAGTGGCGGGCTGACGTCCTCAATGCTTTCAACGCATTAGGCATCACCCGCCACATCCGCTTCTTATCAGGGACCTTTAGGGGATTTGAGGTTGTCAATAGGTCAAACCGTGAACGCAATATCATAAATAATCACCAAATCACTCCGTTCTTATAATGTATGAGAGTTAATGAGAGAGATAAACGAGAATGCTTCTCGACCGGTGGTGGCGCTAATTGGCTTATCCCCTACTAACGACGTAGGAACTTTGAACATTGGCTCGAACCACTAAAACTCTTCATTTATTTACACTGTCAGAATAGGTCTAATAGGCTTTGCGCTTTGCAGCCGAAATCGGTCTTTTCTGAAGTGGACATCAGCATTATCCCATGCAATAAATTAGCACACTTCTGCTCAACGTATCTCTCTACTCTTCATAGAAGATGGCGAGCAGACGCCTTAAAGTAATCCCATCCATGAGTACCAGATATTGGTCGAGAGCCTTTACTATATAAAGGTCATATCGCCCAGGCACTTCATCAGGCTTACAACGATGTTGCATTAGGAGCTGATTTACGGTGCCACAATTCAGGATTCCAAATCAACAATCAAATCCCAATTCTGCGTGTTTTGTTTTGGAATCAGTTGACATCATCTTGTTCGAATCTTGTCTGACTCAAATCTGCTCAGATTTATTGTTCTTAAAATCACCAAAAAGTGCAAGAACGCTTAATCAGTGGACACTAAGTTGGATATAGACGGGCTAAAAGGCGTTCCAAGAAGAGGACAGAACATGCCGATGCGCATTTAACGCAAAAGTGAAGGCTTTGCTCTGCAACGATTGTATCATTACTGAGTCGCGAACCAAGTACTCCATGAAAAAAAGAAAGGAGAGAAACACGTCACTTACGAGAGTGTCGGATTTTGCTGATAAATGTCAGAGAAGTGCAACGCAGCGTGAGCTGTTTGCTATCTTTAGAATAGCTGGATACTTCAAGCGTTAACTAATAGTGCGAGGATTCATATTAGGGGAAGAACAAAGTTGACGAAATTATACATATCTTAAAAAAGGAGGTAAATTGTCAGTCGAATTCAGTGTCAGTCCAGCTAATGGTATGCATTCACGTGTGCTCTTTTTTACAGGAATCCTCGAAAAGATGCCAAAGCCCCTCGGCCATGATTATGTTTGAGGTTGGTTTCTGAAATCCTGAAATTGTTTAAAGGGGGTTCAGTTGTCCATTTTACCAACTTTATACTAAAACGCTGGGTTATAAGCACTAAAATCGTGACACCGTCCCTGCATCACTTTGAGTAATAAAGAGCTGTACGGCGTGGTACGATTTAGTATAACAGCCAGCTAAAAATTAGCGTTAGAACCCACCAGTGTTGTTGATCCCATTTTGCAGAAGAATTAACGCATTAATGCTAGAGCTCAAAGGGATCTTACCTGGTGTGATCACGATTTCAGACGGGAATCATAAACTTTGTGGCCCGACAACTGGTGGTCTGCACAATAAATGCATAAAATTGCGCCGGTGTGTGCATTCAAGCAACTAATTTTTTACTCAAAATAAGGGTACTTTCTCTGCAAATCTTTATTTAGCAGCTATTTTCGCAGGGTATTTGCTATTTCAACTTCGTAAAACAAAACAGACAGACCTTAGTAAGGTCGGAACTTTAATGGAAACTGAGTAGAAGGTTTGTGGGTATCAAAGCTTCAAGGCCCGTTCCAATCCAACTGCCATGGGAGGCGATTGACGCTTGGTGGTGACTAACTGGGAAATGAGGTTTTTTTGGTTTTGTCTACGTGGGTATATGCTACATTGTCTTGCAAAGTAAACGGGAGAAAATGGTTGCTTCATCCCATCGCATTCTTATACTTAATCTCGGTTTTCATTCGCTTTCTTACTAATGGCTGCACCTGTATGCGTAAGTGACAATGTAGGTGAATAGAGTACGGTCTCTGAAGAATTAACGACCTCGTTTTTGTCCTCCAACGGCATAATTTTTATTTGTTATTTGACAATCTAACAGCAAGCACAACCATGTGGTTACTTGATGGAGTGGTAGTTGTCTGGATTAAGATCTTTGGCGAATATGCGCATTTAGTTTCAAGTCAAGCTATTTTCCATCAGAGCATGTTTGCGTTCTGCTTCCTTGTAGTAAAACGAACAACGCAATCCATGCCTTTGCGAAGTCGTCTTTGTAGCATGTAGGTGATCCCTGAATCCGCTGACTGTTTTTCAAAACCATGTGGCATAAATGAAGAAAATCAGGGTTCTGAGTGAACCTACTAGGAACCTAAACTCGAGCGTTTTATGGTTCTGAGACTCAAATTGCGTTAAATTTCTACGCATAGCGCTGCATCCAAAAGGTATTTGCCTTGATCTAGGTTGCCAGACAGTTTAGACAGTCACGTCTTTTTAAGCCAATAAAGTAATCAGCTTTTAACAATCGCCTATTTGGGTTAATATCGGTTATTCGATGCTGGTAGAATCAAACACGCTGTTAATTGGAAGAGGGGCTGGTGTTGTTGCACTAATTCTTACCAATCCGAGAGTCAAATGCATCGATATTTTAAACAATGGAACGACGCCTTGTTAGGGCGTTTCATGCCGAAATTAGCAGACATTTTTCCGCCATTTTGTCTGACAGTAATACTGACTGACTAAAAATGACCATTAAATGGACCATGCCTGGTTTCCGATCATCACCTTCGGCGTGATCTAGGGCGCTACCAATTGCAACTGAGCAATTCTGTACTGTACTATCAAAAACAATAGCACCCGCAACAGTAGTCGATAAAGATAGTTTGATTTCTCGTTCACCTGCAAAACAGATGCATGGAAGATCTGTTTTAGGTTCTCTCATGGCAACACAGGAAACGCTACCAGCATTATCGGCCATTACCCGTCTAGAGCGCTATTGTAGCAGTGATAATATTTTTTACATTCCATTCAGCAATAGTACTCTCTTAGTGCTAATAACTTCCTCTCAGACAGCACACATAAGTACGATCGTACCCCTTAACGTAGACTATTTATCTCAGTCAGAGGTAAGTGCCGCTGTCATTAACCAAAACGAATCTCTGTCGCAACGTGCACTTTCTTCGATTTCAATGTGATGGGAGACACTACCCTTGCCTAAACAGCGGAGGTATCTGCACCTCCCTAAGAGCTTTGACCCAAATGTGTTATTTTATCTGCTCAGTTTCCCACTTGAGATCTAAACTGCTAAGAGAAATATAGACCAGGAGAAATAAGTAGATGTGGTGAAGAGAGGTGCCATATACACGTAAAGCATCCATGACAATAGACCCATAAATGATCGAGAACTGTCCGCGTATGTTTAATTGATGTAAACACATTAAACCTATCGAGTTCTGATCACGAAGCTCCACCTGTTATGAAATACAGTTCTGAAGTCAGGAAACAGCCAGCGGGATTTCGAAACACAACTCGGAGAAGCGGGATCTAATCGTCTGTCTAGGAATTCTGAATTGACACCGTAAATCAGCTCCTGATGCAACATTTTTGCGAACCTGATGAGTTTTCTGGACGATATGACATTCATACAGTGTAGATTTTGGACCAAGTTCTAATACCCATAATTGGCGTTCCCGGAGAGCGTCTCCGCGTTGATTTTTATGCGAAGCGGGAATATGTAGTGCGACAATATGCTAATCTAGTCTTCAGCATGATGCTGATGACTACTTCAGAGAAGACCGAGTTCGGCTGGAAAGCGCAAAGCCTATGGGACTTTCTCTGGCGATGGGAATAAAGAGTGAGTCCGGTGGTTCGAGCCAATCTTGAAGAATTGTACGAGTTTAGCATAGGATGGACCATCTAGCGCTGCCGTTGATGCAGCAGATTCCTCGTTTATCTCCTTATTTTGACTCTAACCCTATAAAATTAGAGTGATTTCATGAGGACAAGTTTATAGACAATCGTTATTAAGGCAGATAAAGGCCATGACATTTTCGTCCTGGAATCTTGATCCCCACGAGGAGGGCTGACGAGGTCTCTACCCTCAGATCTACGGCCAGTAATCATTTTCCTCCGTTAGGGTACATTCTAAAAAATGCTATCAATTTGGTGTTAAAGTTTGAGCAAATCGCTTGTGCTAGCTGAAGATGAATGTCATAACAGGTTTCTGAGACAATTCCACAAACTTTATCCAGGAAATCTTGTTGTCATTTGTTCTATTCTAATGGTCGAGATAAACTGCTGACGCTTTGATAAGCATATTCTAGTAGCGGAATCCCTCGTACACGCAAAATTTATTATTTTTGTTCACACAGCAGTTATTTGGAGTGAAGGAGAACAAGGTTGCTTACGTGGTCCTAGTTTAGCGCTAAACGAGACTTCGTTGTGTATGACGAATCAATTGATATAACGGAGTAGGATCCAATCCTTGGTTCCTTGTTTATGTGCGCCATTTTTGTAGAAGATTTCCAGTCTACTTTTTGGCACACAAAGCCATGTAGTGTAGTCTACTCTGCAGCATTGACTGCCGTTTGAGGAAAACCAACATAAACATGTGAGAGGTGAAGCGTGACAAAGCCTCCATTTAAATGCTCCAAATAAGTGGCAAGCTTTTTGCAATGCATAGTGGACACTCCAAAGGCAGAGGAATAGACCATGTGGAGGGTATTGTGGTTCTACTCTGCGTGGCATACTACAAGGCATGAATCTGTTTCTCATTTATCCGCTGCCTTAACTATTGTTTAATAAGGCGTGCTTATTTTCAGCAGTGGATTATTATAATTATTGCAACAGTAACAAAACCCATTTTATCTAAGAAGAACAAAGTTAGGGACTGTGGGATTCTCGCATTGTTGGAAAGGCGTCAGGACCATCGGACGCATCGACTTATCGGTTTCGTAAACACTTATCAAGTATGGTCGTATACGTGTGCGATTTCTAAAATGGAGGTATAAAAAATAACGGTTGCAACAATTAAACAATTATTTGCTTGCACCTATTTTACCATGTGCATTGTATGAATTTACAAAATATGTGAATAATTCTAGCTTAAATAATCATTGCGCATGAACAACGAGTTTTTAAATGCAGATTGAGTAAAAGTGGTAAGTACGTGGTCAATAGTGTGTTCTAAAGCACTTCTTGCCAAGAGGAAAAAGGCATGTACATTTATATTTGCTTTCTTCACTTTACACCTAACATTAAAATCGCCAAGTTTGCGGTTGCTCCTTATCAAACTCATAATCTACGCACACTGCTGAAAATAAATAAATCTGCCTTTTTCATTTTAAACTGCTTGAGACATGTTCCATATTAATTTTATGCATACAATATTTGTTTTTTACCAATGTGCATGAAAGTCATGATTGAGGGGTTATCAATACTTCCTGAGGAGAAGAAAACTCCTATTCCACAAAGGCCTTTGCATGCTTATGGTGCAATGGCCTCCAAAACACAGCCTCATCTAATCAGTTTTCTCCTCAGGGCTGTCGTGGTAAGCGTGGGGTAGAGAAACCCTCAACTCACTTGCCTTGTTATAGTTTGGAAGCTTTGCTATAGCTGCTTGCTACCAACGTGCATGAGCGAGGAATAATGGGCAAAAGCTTATGAGCCCAGGATAATTGGCGAGACAGTGAGGTGTTGAAGGCAATGCTGGTCGCCCTCTTGCAACTTCATAGAAATCGTCATTCTGCCTAGTCTAGGTAATAACGCTCAAAGCTCTGGCACGGAGTGTAATTGGAGTAGCCAGTCTCTCTGCAGAGGACATGATTGGTACTGTCTCACAAGCTCTACGGAAAACGTCGGGGCCTCATCTCTACCTCGAATGTCATAGCATCTCTTTACTGCCTTCCAGTCATCGAACCAGGGGAGAAGATTTCTTAGAGGCGAGTTTAGTGATGGTCAGAACGTTATTTTCGTGATCAATATTAGTGTGCTTCATATTGCTCAGTTCGGATAAATTTATCTAAGTAAAAGTCCACACACGCTGAGGTGTGTGCTCCTTCAGTAAGGACGGAATACCTTTGGCCTAGGGACTTGTGCCGCACAAGAAGTTTTCATTAAAACCCAAGTCATTCCTTTTTCAATATTGCGACATTTTATTTTCGTTTAAACGGTCCCAGACTTTTTTCATTGAATAACAGGTCATATTTTGGGTCGATTCATTAATGCTTCGTAATTCTGAACAAAACCGTCAACTTGAATTAAAGTCCTTACATGGAAGCGCTCCGGGTGCCTAAAATGGAAATATAATGTAAGCATTACAATCTGCGCTTACATTCCAAGTGCAATTTAGCAGACAAAAGTCACTAGATTCGCCATGGCAGTGAATAGGGTCGGGAGTTCTTGACTGCCGAAACATGCTTCAATGCTCGGGCATAATGTGCACTGTTAAAATAGAGAAGGAACTTAGGGAAAACCAGTATGACTCGGAGGCTTAATCGCTTGGCAAATGTAGAGCAGAGGAAGTCTAGGCGACCCGTTACCAAAAACACACAGCATTCAGTCTAAATGGTGTTGAAATGACGGCATTCGTATCAATGAAGAATTTATAGGGTTTGAGATGTGCCTATTAAAAAGCAACAAAGTAACTCAGCCATATACGCGACAACAACTTCCGCCCAAGGGCTGAACAGTTGTCAGAGAATGATTGTATGTCGTGCATTCCAAGGTAAACCAACTGGATTCAAAACCTGACATCGAAGGGATGCACACCTTGTTGATTTGCATTTCACTAGCGAGAAGCGTTCATTGAGTGCAAATTTAAGGACGAAGACGTAGTCAGATCTACTCAAGATAGACGAGAGCTGAAAATGCACCTCAGTCCAATTACGATCGTTGATAAAAATGTCATTACTAGATCACTCCATTCCTTCGTAAAGGTTGGGGGTAAAAGGGGAAGATAAACGAGGAGATTGTTATATTTACAATAGCACGCATCAGCATATCCTCTATTAGTGATGATGAAGATATTAAAGAACAGCCCAGACCATATAATTGATCCTTCATTTCTGGTCCTAGTGCCAAAAAGGCCCCATAACGTCCGTGCTGTGTAGCGAAGTCTATTGCCTTTCGCAGTGATTGTAGGAATCGTTCCAAACACAAGCCTAAGCCACACACCACATCTTATCTTGACTCGTCTTTAAGTATTAGGAGTGGTTAGAGCTTACTGTAAATAAGCCAAAGCTCTAACTTCCAGCAAAATGGGTCATTTGCGGCTCCTCCATAAACGGGTTCGCCAAATAGGTAATCGTCCAAAGAAGACGTGCAGCCTCAGCACGCAATGTGGTCGAGGAGTCTTGTCGCATGAAGAGCGAATTGCCCTGACAGCTGGTCAAGTTTGCGGCCATAAAGCACCAAGAGCTGCTTGCGATCTCGCACAAAGCATCCCAAACTGATGATTAGATAGCACCTATTTAAGCTATACCCCAACATCAAGTGACGGCTCCTTAGATCTTGTTTGCCTCTATTCGGTTCCAACACATGCGCTCAGACTCCATGTAAAATGGGCAGTTCATAAAGATACGTCTTTATCTTCATAGCTGCCAACTCGCAGCCCATTCTTCTGGCCCTCTTCGTCCTTACTCACATGGCCGGGGTCAATTTGCGCTTGACAAAATCAAGTTCGGTGAAGAGGTAGAAATCAGTAGCAGAATGAATGCTGTTATTACAGGTGCGTATAGCCAAAAATGCTAGCAAATGAAATTAGTTGTCTTGAGGATTGCCTTGAGATGCGATGCTTAGTGCTGATGTTTCGCCTAGTGCCAAAACTGTCGCTACTTTTGCAGAAGGTTTCGTCCTCTACTACTAGGCTTCTGAGATCAGCACAACCATCTCACTGCTGAAGGAAGAAGCTGCCAATATCATCAAAGATAAGCCAAGCGTCTAATCAGGGTTGCTTAAGGCTAACTTATGAAGTCAAGTTTACTAAGAAATATAATATTGGCAGAGCCCAGTGACTGTGTCGACTGTAGGAAGTTGAATGCAGTTACAGACAAAGATGTCGACCCTCGTTCCACAACTACGGTTTGCTGATTTTCTTTGATAGGACAAGTTGGCTGCTTTTCATTAAATCTATTTCAGAATTTCGACAAGCAAAGGTAGCAAATACGACAGAGAATCGTCGACCGTATAGTATCGAAAGGCTGCTAAAAATTAGCTAACGTTCCTTTTAATCTGCAGCGTAGAGGCACCTTCAGCGGCTGACTCAAATGCCATTAATCGACTGATTCCGAAGCTTGTGTACAGTGCATCCGGATAATATTCTCATCTCCAGTGGAGATGCTTGAGGTCACAACACTTTCGCTTCCCTCACTTATTACATCTTCTGGTCTCTGCGTTTCCTAAACCATCAAAATTCGTTTTGAGCTCGATGATATAATAGATAATTTCAGTTTGATGCTCCTATATACCTGGCGGTAACGCAAATGACAGCTCAGTAAAATGTTTATTCCAATACTATGCTATGTAAAATTCACGGAATTGGAAAGTACTGCAGCACAGGCAGCTAAGAATAATAGGTATTATCTGACATCGATGCATGAAATATTAATTTTGGGAGCATCGTTTTCGCAAGTAATGGAATCGAACAATGTGCTAGCCATGCATAATGAAACAACTAGGCACAAAGTCGGAGTTGTCATACGCCATGGAACTAGGAGCAACAGATGCAGGGGTATTTGCATCATCTGACTGAACTTGTCTATTGGCCTCGTGCCGAAGCAAGTATTGCACGACATCAGGGTGACCATGTCGACGGGCTTCCATTAGCGGTGTTTGATGGTTCGTGTTTGTCACATCAGCAGTGCTATCTGATTCACACAGCAGAGTGACGGCGACTAAGTCACCTTTCCTTGCCGCCCAGTGAAGAGGAGTGTTGCCATGATGATCACACAGGTAAGTGTAAGCCCCATTATCGAGGAGGAGCTGCATCATTTCTATATAACCCATTGCCGCAGCGTTTATGAGTGGAGTCGTCGTAGGGTCTTCTAGATGGACGTTGGGATCGGCCTGGAAAGGTAAAGTACAGTCGAATGTGATGCATTTTTAGTGTTGCTCATGCCAAAACGGTAACGTTTTCATACAAATGTTGAAGCCCAGACTCATGGTTGCGAGTGCTATTGCTTAGCAATCGAAGCGCTTGGCTAGCTGTAAAATTGCAATGAACAACATGTTCGCTGCACGTCTCATCATACAAAGGAAACAATGATGGGCCGAAGAACAACTCACGCCTTTTTCCAGTAGTTGACCAGCAACTTGGAGCATATTGGAGTCTACTGCTTGAGACAGAGTAATTGGGGTAGTATCACCACCCGAAGGACCAGCTACCAATTGCAACTTCTAGAAGAGGAAGAAATGAATCGGTATCTAGGTCGGGAGGTTTGAGCAGAGTCAGCAACCGTGAAAGCAGATGAGGCACCAATTCTTGTTTGAATAATACCACACCAAATAAAATTTGCGGTAGTAAACTTTTGGACTTAATGCAGCATTTTTTATTAAATATGGCTGTCGCCACTAAAGCAGTGCTGTAACAAATACCCAAGTAATCTATGTACAGAAAGGAGGATTCGCATGCATTCTAGAGCCGCCAACACTTGCTGAGTTGCCCTCATGGACGAAATGGTCGAAGATTCAATCGTTTAAGACGCGTTGCTAAGTGACCTCACAAATGCTAAAACAAAACAAGCTAGCATGAAAACTTATAGGGTGAAACGAATATAAGCCGAGCGATAAATGATTTTGTGATCGTGGCAACAGTTCTTACTCGCGTGCCTAGGATGCCGATCTATCTACCGTTTCAGAGCATCCTTAGAAAGCAATGCTGCGATTTTTCCAATCGATTTTGCCACCTGCATGGGCTCGAGTAAGTCGAATTCGCCATGTATGAAGAAATAATTAATTTGCTTAGCTCCAAAATGCGCTCAAGATGAACAATTGACTTGCGAATGCAGATTTTTCTCCTTTAGATTATACCTAATTTAAACTCACACCCTCCATCTAACTAATGCATATACATTCGTGCAGCTGAACGTTCGTGTAATCAGTTGCTTCTGGATGCGTGCCAGTATGTCGCATAGTTTAGTGAGCACCGACTTCTAGGATTAGAGGAGAGTTAGTGCTTCTGCCATTTCAAAATGAGATTGTTTTCCACCTCAACTTTGTCTGATGTGTCTTTGGTATTAAATCACCAAAAGGAATGCATAAGTTTACAAACGACGACATGAACTAATGAGGTCTCAAACGTCCTTGGAGGTCCTATATTTTCATGGATTGCTCCTATAGATGTGGTTTTGCTTGCTCTCCTGTGGTTAGGGTTAGTTTAGTGTTGACTACAAGCGCTAAATTTGCCGCACACTTTCTTCGGTTATCATACGTAAAATATGCTCGTTTTTCTTGCTCTACACATAGTCGTCAGCGCGTTGATTTTGTAAACATTTTATTACAAATAACTGCGTAGCATTGTCCTTGCAATGAAGTTGTTCCATTCCATTTGCATTGGCGTATCTACAAGCAGAGATTGTAGTACACAAGCTTTAATCGCGTAGAATGATATCTGGTTTGTAGATGAGTTTGAAGGAGTACAAGCCAGAAAGTGGTGATGGCTGCTGCGACGCAAAGTAGAGTGTGGGACTTAGAGTGACTCAGGAGGAAAAATGCAATTGAAGGCATATGAGGACTGATGATGAGTTTCAGATGTGCGAGGTGCAAGTTTAGAGTGTATGATTTTGCACCACCTTACACAAAGAACTATTTTAGCTGTCGAGTACACCCTCTCACCCATGTCCATCTCATACTGTCTGTCCGAAAAGAGTGGAGAGGTTCCCAAGGCGACAGACATGGACTGAGTCAGTTACGCGTTTGTGCAAAAAATGGGTAGGTAGTTCCTTGCAGATTCAATTTAATCGTAATGCTATCGAATGCTAAAGGCGCCATAGGCTTTGAAGACTGTAGGAATGCATTGGAAGAATGTGAAATAATTCTTATGTTGGTCCATTGGGAAATTGAAAAGCTTTAAATGCTGTAACCACTTAATTCCACAAGGGGAAAGATTAGGCTAGCATGCATTTTTCCCATACCAATATCTTCACACTCGATTTGACCGATGCACTGGCGTACTGCATGGGTAATGCAGCGTGCTAAGGGCATGTCGACTACAGTAGGCAATTCAGTGTCCAATCCGTGGAAGAAAAGGGTTCAAAAATTCTGCTAAAACAGCATACGCGATTCGGCATTGTGTGAGATTTTGAGGAATGAAAGACGGCGCATGCAGGAAATTGCCTTGCATGCTTTAGAAATTGCCACCTTTTGGCGAATCGTTGCGAATCACTTTCATCGTGCTGTACTTAGTTCTTAGAAAATACACGAGAGCCGATCGCGAGACAAGTGCATTCATGAAATGTCATTTTTTGGTATGGCCTTTGGTCCAAAAGGCATGATCGGAGCATTCTCTATCGAGATTGTGGTCGGTCAGGCGATAACTCTTAATACTGCAATCGCTACGAAATAACCCAATTCTCATGCCTGATTTGTGTGCCGTAGATGTGGACGACGTGTGGTTCCAGCAAGGCGGTGATCAGAACTAGCCTCTCAGATCATAGGATTTTGTGACGTTAATATGCCTTCTGAAATTGTTTGGGATCTATGGTTAATACAGGCATTTCGCCTTATATGCCATCCTAAGCATAACCTCATGCTGCATGCTACGTTATTTACGAAATAGTTACAGTTTTCATTGGTAACCAGCTTCATGTATGAGCCTCGAGAAAAAAATTTAAATACGATGTGGAACTGGCTGCGTTTAAAGCCCTTTTTAAATGCGTATCATACTGCCAAAGTGACATATACGTGATCGTAGGCCTTCTTTGACGCTTCTATTAAGGTCACTTGGGACATTGCGGACTGCACCTAATCAAGTTATATTTGGCGCTTGGCATCAGAATTTGTTGCACAGGTCTAAATCGTCATTGTAAAAATATGCAAAAGATGGGAATACTGTTCGAGCTTAACGAAGCTGACATTGAAACCAAACAAATGTTGAAAACTGCTAGGGTACAGTTGAATAAGACCACATCGAACTTTAGGTCCTTAAGGCACTTTGTAATCACACTAGTTAGAACACATTTATCAAGAGTGCACAAGCCTGTCAATGCAATCCACATGACGCACCGGAAGCCTTCGATCCCTGCAGAGGAAGCGAATCTCCGCATCACTGTTCAAATGCGTGTTTTCATATCTTACATCCTCCTCTCGTTCCAAGGGAAGAAACCAGAAGCAGAAAGTAGAAATGCGCAACTGACTTCCCTTTCACCAACGCAGCTTGGGGCCTAATAACTTAAGTTCAATGCATCAAATGCAAGTGCTGACAAATTGTACCACTTGAAATTTTCCGAGCAGTTATTAGCAAACGGAACAGCTCAGAAGACAAAAGCATTCTAATGAAAAAACACAAACTCAGTGGATTGACATGATTAAAACAGACTGGAGACTCTCATTTAGGACCACAATTTGACTTCATGAACCTGCCTCATATCTCTCGCGCCATGTAGATATTCTGTTTCAAATCAAAGCTTTTCATAAGATCCATGTTAAAAAACATTCTTTTCTTTAATTTCATAGCTATTTAAAAAATTAACAAAAATTATTTATGTAATAAAGTGCAGGTTATTTAGACGGATCGAATTTTTTCGAACAGCTGTCATCTGGGCAAGACAAATCGTACAGTGTTCGTCGAATGAGGAAGGAAGGGAACGCTGACAGCCAAGTAAGGCCTACCTCACTCATCTTCCTTGCCCATTCAAACTCTTCCGCACTTCATACGTCTATTTTTACGTATTCCTTGCACAAATTTTCACTCCTGTTTGTCCATTTCTCGCCTTCTTTCTTCTTCAATTCCCTTCCCCTACTCACATCCTCCGAGTAGTAGTGGTGGGCTTACCTGTGCATTTGCCATCCCTCTCCATCCCACCTACCCATTCACTCATCCGCATCCAGTTGCTAAGCACACTTATTAGTCACATCACCCCCTGCTACCTCTTCTACCCCATCACCACCACCGTCACTGCTTATAACCTATTAGTAGAAGCCCTTCTCTCCTTCACTCAATCGCAATATAATTTGGCATTAATCTCGTCCTTCCCTCTTACTTTTTCTGCTATTGTGAATGGTTAAACATTCAAAGCAATAATCCGTTCAAATGGCTGCTTCTTCTTTTGGTGCTGTTTCACCCCACATTTTCGCAAATCATCCGAACCATCACACATACGTGTCACGTATATATATATATTACATATTTACCATCTTTACCCTAAAACCTCGCCATCATCACCATTATTCCTTTTGTTTTAAGAAAATGCATACGCCGGTGCGGTTTCTTCTGCAGTTTATCCAACATCTCTTTTAGTATAACTACACCATTAACGCCACCGCTTACTAAGCCTCAGATCTCGCATTTTTGTTATTCAACTTTTAATAAAAATAAAAATGGGTTGGCCGGTATCCGCTTCTATCGAAACATCATTTTGTTTGCATCAAGTCTTATTCCAAATTTTGTCTTCCCGTCATATATATGTGCCACACAAACACTCACATTTATTCGCTATTTCTCCCCTTCTCTGCTCATGCAGCAAACAGTTCTTGTGTTCCTTTTCACAACACTACTAACAAATTTTGCTTTTATCCAAGAAATGCTGCAGTCGGATGCTCGCAATTAACTTGACTACAGTATGATTAGTGTTAGCGATTCACCCAACACAGGCTTTTCATTGCGTTCCCCACCTGTAATGCGCTTTGCTGTTGTTTGTTTCTTTCTCAGTATTGCTTACGGTCACTTGGGTGGCCATATTTAAGATAGCGTCGTCTCAGCATAGCGCGTGATCCACAGTCCAATCCGACCACCTCCTCCTCCTCCTCTTCTTTTGTCACTTCCGCATTGAGGCGCGCATTCAAACTCAACCCAGCCATGCTGGCGCATGCCTTGCAGTGATACCCTTCCCATTTACGAGGCCCTCCCACAGTTCTCCACCCAGCACACACCTTGCCTTCATAGAAATAATACCAATATGAAAGGTAATGCACGGAACATGCAGACACGAGCAGAACAGTTCCCATAAGCTTAAGCCTTTCTTCATCTTGCGATCGCAAGTGCACAAACTTCTACGGTATTTTTACAAAAAAAGGCTCATGTTCCTTCCGATGCAATCTTACGCGATCCATCAAATCCATGTCAACTATGCACTTTTTTGTGGGTAGAGCATATGCACCCACTATCCACCCGATTCGACGAAGGTAAATGGCAATGCCACAAGCACTCTTAAATGACTTCAGTGTGCCTTTACAAACCAAGGGGAGCGCTCATGCTTAGACGCAGTTGTGCGCAACTAAGTTGTCAAGGTGATGCCATACTCCAGCAATGGGATGTGCATTTATGCTAGCGAAAAAGGCTGCCATACTGATAATGTTACGCCTAAGAGAACATTGTCATATTGTATTAAGAATCTGTGTATACGTCTTCTTTCGAATTAGCGCTTTAAATTTGTTATGGATTGCAAATAATGGAACTGGTTATAGCATTATACTCTGACATTAGGTTGGACCGAAGTTACTAACGCCAAAGTTCCACTCCTCGCCTGCGCAAAATTGCCTCCAAATTTCACTGAAATTCGAATTTGAAGTCATGAGGCTATCTAATTTAGTGATACACGTGGGGAACAACGTATACGGCACCAATTACTGATTAGACACTGAAGGGTGAATGAGTGGACTCGAAAGCAGGGGTCTGCTAACAAAAGGCGTCTATGGAGGTCAGTTCGATGGCATCCGTCCAACCTCTGTGCTTTTGACTCCAAAATGCACCAGCGCTTCAAATATTAAGTGGGTGTGCGCTGAAGAGCCAGTTCGCGGATGCAGTGTGGCCGATGCCTTCAAAGTGATGGGGCAGTGTGCTTATAGTAGTGCCTACACTTCTCTTTCATTCCAACTCAACTTATGGCATTTAACTTTGCAAAAGCAAAACAAAAGAGGTATTGCGTGATATGACTTAAGGAAACGCCTCTTGTAAGACGAGAAAAGGAATGTCCCATTTAACCCAAGTTCCGACATCGCGAGAGGCGACAAGTCGGACGAAAGTGCAGTGCCATCAACAAAGGCGAGGTTGTGGAATTGAGGACATAGGACTTAACACCCCTCATAAACTTTGTAGTGACATGATCGACAGCCCTACACTCCCTTGCCATTATTGCCACCGTCATTAAGCAACGGTGGCTGTCTGGCGATGATGCAAAGTAGCCTCCCATAACCGAAAATTGCGGGCGGTGACAGCAGAGGCAGTTTACTCATGTATCCATGGCTATCATAAAACGCTTCCTGTGGAAATCGCTATCGTCATACTTTGGGCTCGCAACGCTCTTGTCATCATGTAGGGTCAAGCGATTGGCTGACTGTCATCCTCCCTGCTTTCAACGCATTAAGCCTCACCTACCTCATCCCTTCCACACCTCCTCATTCGAGTGCCGAGTGACCTCGCATGAGACACCCAAATAACAGTTTGAAACTCACAGACTTCACATCATCAATTCAACGCTTATCACTGGTGCCACGCCCGGGCAGGTGGACGAAGCTGAGATACAATGAGACACTGAGTGAGTGCTTCGGTTGTGTTGGCAATATTTGCTTCCCTGCCTGTATGCTTTGCACGTGCAGCTTGACAGTGACCAGACAGCTGACTTTCAGATGGTGAGACGATTAATTAAATCAATTGCTTAGGCCGCATCCTTAAGCTAAGCCTTCCAATCATGAACCTAGCTGGACGCGTTTCGCAGCTGTATTTTTCACCGCCTACTTTTAATTTGCCATTTTGGTAGCATCGCTGGCTTCTGTTTGCGCCATTTCTTATCGCCTGGACTATAGCGGAAATTATGAGCATGGTGACGAGAAAAGGTAATTGCTCTCCTTTGCACACGTCTCTACTAACGCCAACGACATGCAGGTTACCTAAGTTGCAGTGGAGTGTGTCACGAGGCAGATCAGACAGATGGTCCTGTCAAGGTAGTTCGGCGTTGTGTCCATCTATTATTTTGTCATACAAATCTTAACAAAATTATTTGTAGGCAAAATGTGGCGGCGAATGGAGCTCTAAGGAAGGGCAACAGCAAGGGAAGCAGACGTAACACACAAATGGCGTGCTATTAGAGTGCGAGGTCGCGCCTATTAACCGTTGCAGTACTCCCTTTTCAATGTCCTATATTTTTCTGCTTTCTTCCACTTTCATTTTGCTATATGTCGCTTATGACATTTCAAATAAATGACACTAATGCGCATTTCACTTTGCGTCTCGTGTATTAGAGATTGATTGCATAGAGTAGAACTGGCGACTTTTGTCGTGATGTGCATTAACCATTGCAGGACTCATCTCACTTGCTGCTTTTAATCGTTGTCTGCTGTTCTCAACGTATGGATTGCAGTGGCTTCGTAAGATAAGCAATGAAGGGATTCACGTATTTTGTCCGTGTAGGTCATTGTACTGGGATCCAGTGTATGCAGGCATTTCCGCTATTACGTTAAGTGTTGAATTAATTCAAAAAATTAGTTGTGAGGTTTGTTGATGACAGATAGGCTTGCTACAAACGTGTTTCATTTTCAGTCCAACTAGACATTTATTGCTGTTTGCTCATTTTTTCAGGCCGTATTTGTGCTAACCTCCGTGTTTGTGCAAAATGGTATGGCGTTTGCTTTCATATTGCTTATTCGTAGCCACCGTGCAATATGTTGGTTTTGCGATGAAATAATGATGCTTGCGAAACGGTATACAGCCGACATTTGTCTAATTCTTTTCGACAGAATGATAATGCTTCTTATCTGGTTGTGTTGAGATCTTCTAGTCGCACCGTTAGAAAAAGGCATCTTGGACTGTGCTTTATGCTTGCATTTCAGTCGCTTATTATGGCACGAAATACTGAAGAGACTAGCATTGTAGGCCATGCTTCACAATTCGGAACTCTTGATATCAGGCCACCATCGTATTTCAAGGTGTGTAAAAATGGTATTTCGCCTGTTGCTACAGATCCTATGTCTGGAAGGAAAATAGTCCCTAACAAAATTTGTTATTTGTGCAAATTTTATACAAATGAAATTGTTTCCTATGGGACAGCACAAATAAATGCTCGTGAAATTTTGAGATAGGAAGCGTCGATTTCGATTTAACTATCTATTTCTGCTTCCCTTAGGTGTAAACAGCTGCTCCATATTTTCCTTAATCCAATTATTTCACAATTTCTCTAAGCTAACTCGTATGAGAGAACAGAATTATACGTCTATGCACGATCGCATGATCAGTGTGAAAGTAGTTGCAAACTATGGCTGGCAAAGGAAGTTTGAAAGACACTGAAGTGCATCACTGCTGCATGGACTCCTCCACTGTGTTGTGAAATCGCAAGTTCGAAAATTTCACTATCGAACCAGATGTTTTTGTCATTCAACAAAAGCAATGAATTGAGCAAGCGGCTGCTGAGTAGTCGATACTTCTGGCTCTGTAGGTGTCAGTGATCAAAGATTGGATGGGTAATATGTCTCATGCAAAGGAGCTTTAGCTATGTTCATGTCTAACTCGCTAGTTGGGTTTGTAAGGCAGAGAGAGACGCAAGGGCAGGGCATGGTTCGTGGCTTTGAGATAATCTACGCAGCAGTTACCACTATTATCGATCTGCACCGCGTTATCTTCATTTAGTTTACCAAACTAAATGCAACTGCAATTTGACAGAGCGATTTCTCATACCCTCTTCTTAGATCTCTTACAGTCTGGAAGGCCTTGAACATTAAAAGCTACCTTTGGTGTTGCTCTAATCGAGAATAGCATCTGTTACACAGCGCTTTGTCTTGTTGATTTGTTCTGTGCAACCAGAACAATTCGT
Source organism: Taenia hydatigena (assembly GCA_036345935.2). NCBI lineage: Eukaryota > Metazoa > Platyhelminthes > Cestoda > Cyclophyllidea > Taeniidae > Taenia > Taenia hydatigena. The sequence goes on along the minus strand of JADWOT020000002.1, from coordinate 10,130,508 downwards.
GAAGATTGTAACGTATACAAATCTGGAAATAAGTATAAAGTGCGTGCCCGAAGAGTCTGAGAAACGTAAGTGTACGCTGTAGGGCCACCAGTGCAATAGTTGAATTATGATTCGATGGCAATGACTCGCCGCGACTTGTGCTTGATGCTGAGGGAACAAAAAATTGCACGTACTTTGGATTTAATCATGGTTTTGAATGAAGCTTCTTCTTTCTTTCTTCATTTGGACAGAGGTACTAGGAGTCGATCGACGAGTTACAGCAAGTTGGCCCCGCTGCTATCGTCACAGCACATCCCACGCAGCCCTATTCATGTGAGAATGTTATTATGCTTTAGACCATCAATCACCATTTAATTAGTTTCACAGAAAACTGGCACTTTCCCATCCGCACCCAGCTAAAATTGTCGCAATTGTGTTTTATTTTATTCAAACTCAAATGCTCAACAAAATGCTGATCAATTGCATTTGACATCAACATAGAGCGCGACAAATAAGGAACATGTGACACTGTGGCCCATGACTTTGTGTCAGATATGCCACTCTCATTTCTTAGATATTGCATTTCGTTACGATGGTTACCGTTATGTATGCTTGACGAATGACCAACTTATATGCGATTGTTGTTACTTAAAGCCACTGTGCACGGGATTAATACAGTTGTTTGCGCACTGAGAACCACGCGCCATAAAACCTATCCGTGCTTTGAAAGGGAAAGCAGTCTTCACTAGGAGCTGATGACAAGTGCACTTTTTGCAAAGGCCGAAGTTCACGACACCCCACCGGAGTGCAGCATATCAATTTTGAAAGGCTGTTAGATCGAACTCAGGCGTGATGCACACAAGTCAGGGCATGTTGCTTTGTCTATGCTGCAGAGGTCGAGGTAGTTTGCAACGTTAGACTTCTAATCATATCTTCCTTGGATGGTACCAACAACAATGATGCTGACTTTTATCCCACATCCACACCAATTCTACCTCCACCGCACGAAATTAGGAAAATTTCAAGCATAATGTGTCAAAAAAACACATTAAAACTTGCTACGCAGGATAAAATTTGAGAGTAGCGCTGTTAGTGGGGCCAAACGTTACATTTAAATGTAAATCCGTTCAATATGCCCACCACATCCAAAATTGTCTAGCCAGCATTAAGACATTTCGGATGTGGCATGTCAACAATGGAAGTACTTATGCATTTAATGCTGTAAACCGATCACTTTTTCATAGGGTAACACAATGTTTCGCCTACTAAAGTGTAAAACACAATAAATAAGTCAATAAATATTCCTTTGTCGCATACATTTCTCTACTGCTTGGTCCTACAGCTAAGAGAAATCGGAAAATAGTGGATGATATCCGACCAGCAAAAATGCTTTGGATGCGTCGTTGCCGCATACATGACCCACTCAGATTGTCACACAAGTGAAGTGGTTATCACAATTGGTGCTTAGTAAGGAGCTTTTAAACCGTTTCTAATAGCATACGCTTTAGAGGAAAAAAACCTCAAGTCTTAACAATTATTTAAGATCTTATTTTGGCAGTAGCAATAAATTTGTTAGCGCTGGAGAGTTGTTTTCGTGTTCCTTTCCGTTTTACTTCTTGGTGCTTCGACTGATAAGCAGCGTCGCAGTGGAGTCAGCGTAGCAAGCACATTCGACATCTTTTGACAGGGGTGTTTTCTTCTCAAAGGGATAGTACCGCTGCTAATATTATCACCACAACATATTCTGCTGGGTGTGTAAGTCCTGAATTGTTCCCGCACACTGATATTGGGTGAAATATTCCAAGTTTCCGTTGGTGAATGAATTAGGCATTCATTTTGTAGCAGCAACAGGAGGACCAAGTACAGAAAGGCCTTTGCTCCCGTCATTCCTCAATTGAAGCCACATTGGTCCTGACTTCGTTGAATTGGGTTCGAATGTTGGAGAATTGGATAAGCACAATACAGACGCAATTGGGCTGAGAACAGTGGGATTTACTTGCTTCTACATTACTGTTTGTGGACGGAGATCCAATTCGACCTACAATGCGATGGTGGAAGTACTGAGCATTGTGAGCCTCGTTTTCAACTGCATCGAGGTTATTACAGAGTCGCAATTGCAAGACTGAAACGTGCAGCTATAATGTGTAACTACTTGTTTAATTCCTTAGGATACGTTGAATTTATTGCGGCTCATTAGCTGTTAGTAATTGTTGCATTGTAGTTCATGATTGCTTCACGCGTGTGTGTGTTGCGATACCCCTGGTGTCATATCCATTTTATACAACGACGTAAGGTGGCAGTCACAGCATAATTTCCATGATTTGCTTCTCGGAAGTTTAAGTTTTGTCTTTACCACCGACAAGGCATGTTCTAATGCACATACGTACTTTATAGTTTTCGAACTGATTATGAGATGGGCTCTGTTATTTTCTTATGTGGGCTAGGTTGACTGGTACCTGAACATGCTTACAGAAACAAAAATATTTTCTGGTCCTGAAGTCTTAAATGCCACTCTCGGCTGCTTCATGTCTTGACGCCATGAACGGGAAAGGTCCACAATATGCTGGGATAGAGATGCCTTAGAGGGACACATGATGAGTAATGGGTTGCAACCTACGAAGGCAGCAAAGATTGGAATCTTAACATGTTATGGCAGGATAACTGAATGCACTAAACCGCCCTTTATAAGCACTGCATCATACGTGCACTCATATCTACAACTGGAACAATTTGCATCCGAACGTATTTCCTAGGAAAATAATGCACTGTGTGTTTGTAAATGGTTACAAAGGCTGTACAATCTGAGAAAAGGCCCTCTGAAAAGCACCGATAGGGAAAGTCGTGCGCTACATGGTTCTGACACTGGAAGCAGTTGGAGTGCTTCAACTTAAGAAATGGCCATTACTAGTGGAAAAATCAGTACCATCATTCAATCGTATAGCCGCATTGTCAAAGACACTTCACAAATATTACTAATGGCGATGTGGCGGAAAAATGCCTACCAAAGACAAATGGATTATTCTCGCAGGGTTCATAACGCTGGGACAAGCGCTGTTGAAATCACTTTTTATGTCATGTAGAATGCGATATGAGAAGTGAATTATGCGAGAGGTGTTGAGGACTTAAGAATTAAATAACCTTAATAAAGCGTCGTGATGAGGATGATTAATCATGGACCACGGGAAGCAGTTGCTGAAGGCAAATAAGCACAGGTTTACTTCGATTAGCCGAAACGCTTTTCAATTACTTAGGGACTGATATCGAGGGGAGAGATTTATTAAATTAAATCCTTAGGGCAGCAAACCCAATGCGCCCATATATTCATTCTTAGCGCATAGAGCAGCCAGACAATCAGAAACCATGCAGCTCAATCTCATTCATTCTTTGCTGTGGGGGAAATGAACTCGCATGCAAGATTTGAACATCTTTCGTACAAACAAAAGGAGGGAACTTAAAACTGAAAACATCACCTATGCATACTTTATGGAATGCGTTATGGATGAGAGGCAGCGATCAGTAATGGAGCAAAGCTTTCTTCCATGGTCGCATATTTTGAGCTGTGATTATCCTGCAATATATACGCTTTTGGCATTCGCACTGACTTGCATGTAATTAATGATACTGCGTCGTATGCGTTCACAATGCAACCATAAAGAGCGAGGTAAAAAACGTTAACAGATCAGATAACAATAAAATTAGCACGTACCAAGGAATCAAAAAAGGATTCGTGCATTGAAGCCGCATATTCAAGCATGCCATTGGGCGACGACTTAATAAGTTTAGTTCGACTAATAACAAGGCTTGTAATGCTCGTTCTATCCACTGCGACACTGCAGGTCGAATTGGGATCCAGTCCTTAAGAGTGGCGTTTTAGCTCGAAGCGGAAGCAGGTGATTTTCACTTCAGTCAGTCTAACTGCATCTTTGTGGTTTCTACCCAATTTCCTGCATCTCAGCTCTATTTAATGAAGTCAGGACCAACGTAACTCCATTTGAAGAGTGGTGAGGGCAAGGTCCTTTCAGTGCGTGGCTCTTTGATGCTGCAGCGAAAAAGCCGTTGCTGAGCAAGCTTCTATGCAAAACACTTATTCTATTAACGAAAACAGCAAATTTGCAACTAACACTATGAGGATCATGGTATCGAGAGGGAGAATGCTAAGACTTATGCTGGCCAGACGTAGCTAATGTGTGCCATCTGGGGTTATGATTAGCGGCTGCTATTCTCGACACGCAACCGCATATAGTAGCTACATATTAGCAGGCATGTTATTTCGGAGAAGTCAACCCACTATGTGTGTCACGATCGTAGAAAGTAGCAAATGCATGGGTATTGCATTAATTTTTGATTCTTGCTTCAATAATGGAATTCGTAGCAGACGAATAGATCTGCGAATGCATGGGCTGTCAAATTATGAAACACTTAACTACAACGCATAAAGCACATAAAGAAGTGAGCATTGCGAAATAGTTGGCCACACCCTGCTAGCAAAGCAGAATAGCTAACAACCACTAATGAGAGTTGCTTTATAATTTCGCTACAATTACAACACCTACTTGGTTAAAGCAATACATTTTGCTATGGACATTCACTTCTAGTGCTTGCATTTCTCATCACCATCAGAATGGCATCTTTGAATTACTTTTTGTTGCAGTTCGTTCAGATGCTCACAAATTAACATAAAAGAAGCAAACTAGGTAGATGTGCTGCAATTTGAAACGCTTTAGTTTCCTTAGTAATCATAAGTTACCGTTTCTGGCTGGATTTCTGCCCATTGACTTGCTCATTTGGATGTTTGTCCGACATGGTGGCTATTCGACCGGCTGGTTAAAATAATAGAAACAGACAGAAGTTTATGGAAAAAGAGGTGCTCTTTTATGTAAGTCGCAGCAATTTATTTCGTGCTTTTAATTTTCTACCCGCCCAAGCATAACAGTAGGACGCACGAATCGACAACGAATGTAACACGGAATTAGCTAGTGCGATGTAGGAATTGCAACCGCGTTGACGATTTGTTTTTGTCTTTAATAGCTGGAGCAGAATACATAACATAATTTTAGTCTAAAGGCATTTCACTTAAAATTCTTCGAACTAGTGAAGGATTTGCGCGAAATCGAAAACACATGTTATAATCTGGCATAAAGAAACGACATAAGAAAACGTGCGCAGTTATCGTATTCGTAACCCACCATGTAAGTAGTCCGCAAATGCAAACCTCCGACCGCAGCAATTATTTCATTTCATCAGGCATAGTGAGGTTCCACACAGGTCTGTGTTTTGCCATGAGCCAAATTAGGGCAAAACTTGCTTTTGTAAGCAAGTGGAACAAAATGATTTGTAATTACCCATTTGGCTTACTGGACGGCACTCTTGCTAACTGAGAGGCATTATTTTACAAAACTCACGGGTACCTAAGACGAGGCTAGGTCTGACACGGCAATACTTGCATCGTCCTGTCTAATTCGGGCCCACTTTGGGATAGTGCTGATGAATCCAGAAATGTACATCTGCCCGAAGATGTCATGGCTAACAATGCAAGACAAAACTGACGTTGCTTTCCGTCGCTTTCTATGTTGTTCTCAACTACACACTTGCGGTTTTCATTAGGCGACTTTGTGGGTTGTTACCCGCACCAGCCGACATTTGCGCGTGCGATTCGGCCAGGCATTTGTGTCATTAACAGAGATGCTTCGATTAAAGGGGAAGGACAAACTAGCATGCATGACCACAATTGTCACGACCACTAACGCTAATCATTCTGCGCGCCTTTGCACATAGAATCCATGGACATAGCCGAAATTGGGTCTTCATGAATCAAGCAGAATTGTCATAGTTCGTAAGAAACTTGCAAGAAATGATTAGTAGAAACTTCATGCATCTGAAGTTGTGTTTTTACTATGGAAGCTGCAAAATTGAAAAGTGCTGCTGGCTACGGAAACGTGCACCAACAACAGTGTGTAAGAACGTGGTCTTAAAGGGCGCAAAGCTCGCTGTAGATATGGTTTGAACTGGCTTTTACCTTTGTTAAGATAAACACACAATGTTTACATGCAACACGGTTCAATTACGCGAGAAACTTAATTGTGAGGATTTGCATTGCGATAAATTATTTGCATCGCATTTATCTCGGTTAAGTTGGAAGCCAAGGAGACGAGTCTCATTTCCCTCTCCGAAATAATTCGTTGACTATATATTTTGAATAAATCAGACAATGGTCAAAATGCATGCGAATGAGCAAAATCAGACATACCTATTTTGGTGATATGGGCTGTCATAAGATCTTCCATTGACTAAACACCTGCCATCTCCAATCGGTAATGCGCCAAATGGTTGTGCTGAACGGACACCGCCTGAATAAAACAAGTTTGGTTAAACATTTGGTGGTGACCTTTTAGAAAATATCATACAACATTCTCCACACAATGCACTTACCGATTCTTTAACACTCTCGTTGATCCGCCCGAAACCTCAACAGCTCATGGCTTCTACAAATGTGAAATTTGTCCGTCTTTAATGAAAAGTGCATTTTAGCATTGCCATCGTGTCAAGCATGCACTAGCAGGAATGCGGCCCGGTCAATAATCAAAGCACATTTGGAAACAAAAGAGCTATTAAAAGTAGTAATGAAGTAAGCGCATGCGCGTGCGGTGTGGCGCACAGGGAGGACTGTGGTTAACTCCAACAGGACTTGTCTCTGCCCTTTAAGGGTTGCACCCTACGCATTTATATAGGAGCCGGGCATTGACTCACTAAATTTGATTGGGGACTTTTTTACGCCTCACTTGCCACAAATGTGATGTTAGCTCCTTTTGCGTTGAGACCTAAGCTACAAAACGCAAAATAGCGAATTGTGCGTAGTCGTCATTACAAGGTAAATATTACTTAGTATTTCACCTAGAAGACTTTGAACATTGAAATGACGAAGGCAAAACAGTTGATAAAACAGATTGGCATTTGGGCCAGGTTTCCTCAAATCAAATGTTTTTCGGTGTGCTTAGGCAAATCTTAACGAAGCCTGGTGATTAAGTGCGCAATACTGTGCCAAATATATACATATATGTATATTTCTTAGCTAGAAGCATTTGTCTTGAAATACTTGCGGTGCGAGATGACGGTCTGATCATAATTTGCAGTACAAGACGGGTGGAGTGATAAAGTCATGCAGTGCCCTCGAATAAGGAGCAACTTGGCTCCTCTGAGCTTTGTCTACACCCACATGACCTAATTCGCTGGAGAAGTGGTCGAGTTAGGCATTCCGAACTGGATATGTCGTGGAAGGCAATTCATGGAAGAGATGCTGCTCCAAATGCGACCAGTGTGAGATACCGACTCCTATTCCATTCCCACCCAGATGCAAGTTTGTAAGCATTTCCATGCCTCGCACTTGTCTCGGCTAAAGACGTTTCATTATTTTTAAGTTTCGTAGTTGAACACTGCGATTAGAATGCATTCTGACTACTAATACGAATCCCCATAATAAGCCTTCTTGTGAAGTGGGTAACAATAAATAATGTGGAAAATTTTAACTCCATTTTTCTAAGGCATGTGATGTCAGTGTTCTCCCACGTCAGATCGTTCAAGCATAGCAGCAAGCATACTGGCGATACAGCGGGACACATGCCTTTGCCCCTCACCGCGAGATCATCCCACCAACTCTTCTCTCCATCAATCTTCATTTGAGGCTTAGTCTTTTGTGAACATCCCACAGTTTACACGCTATTCTGTAAAGCAGGCAATGCACCATCCCACCTAAGTGAAATATCTACATTCAGGCGATCTAATTACGTTGGTTAGCTCTCCCAAACAGGCAAATATGCTACCATATTGCTTACTCCCACCAGCCGAGTCGGGATCCCGCGCAAAGCTCAATCTGCACTTTGTTTTTTAAAACATCCAAGTAGGCTATTCGAGAATCTATGGCAAACTACTAGTCGAACAAATGGAAAATCAGATTTTAATTGCTGTTTATGCATCCTTGTCTAAAATATCTCTTAGAGCATTTCGTTGATAAATGTTAAGGAACGTCCATCATATTGTGGACTTTTCCCCGTTCATGGCGACAAGACACAGGGCATCTGAGAGTGACACGTAAGGCTTCAGGGCTAAGAAATGCTTTTTTGTTTCTCCGGGTGTGTTTAGGTACCAGTTAACCTAGCCTACATAAGATAATAACAGAGCATATCTCATAATCAGTTCTATAACCATAAGGTACGCATGTGCATTAAAACGTGGCTTGTCGGTGGCAAAGGCAAAATTTAGCCTTCCTAGAAGCAAATCATGGGATTTATGCTGTGACCGCTTTTTTATGTCACTGTATAAAATAGTTATGATATCAAGAGTATCGCAACACACACACGTGAAGCAACCATGAACTGCGATGCAACAATTATTGGCAGCTAAGGAACCGCAATATATTCAACGTATCCCAAGGAATTAAACAAGTAGTCAAACATTAAAGCTGCACGCTTCAGCTTTGCATTCGCGACTCTGTAATAACCTCGATGCAGTTGAAAACGAGGCTCACAATGCTCAGTACTTCCACCATTGCATTGTAGGTCGAAATGGGTCTCCGTCCACAAACAGTAATGTAGAAGCGAGCAAATCCCACTGTTCTCAGCCTAATTACGTCTGCGCTATATTTATCCAATTCTCCAACATTCGAACTTAATTCAATGAAGTCAGGATCAATGTGGCTCCAATTGAGGGATGACGGGAGCAAAGACCTTTCCGTACTTCGCCCCTGTTGCTGTCACAAAACAGCGCGTTGTTGAGAACGCCTGGTTCATTCACCAACGGGAACTTGGGACATTCGCACCCAATATCAGTGTATGAAAACTATTCAGGACTTACACACCCAGCAGAATATGTTGTGGTGATAATTGGAGCTGCGGTACTATCTCTTCGAGAAGAAAACAACCACGTAAAAAGATGGTGAACGTGCATGCTACGCTGACTCTACTGCGACGCTGCTTATTAGTCGAAGCACCAAGAAGTAAAACGGAAAGAAACACGAAAACAACCCTCCAGCGCTAACAGCTTTATTGCTACCGTTAAAATAAGATCTTAAGGAAAATTGTTGAGATTTGAAGTTTTGTTCCACTAAAGCGTATATTATTAGAAACAGTTTAAAAGCTCATTACTAAGCACCAATTATGATAACCGCTTCACTCTTGCGACAATCTGAGTGGGTCATGTATGCGGCAACGACGCATCCAAAGCATTTTTGCTAGTCGGATTTTATGCACTATCGTAGGATTTCTGTTAGCTGTAGGAGCAAGCAGTAGAGAAATGTATGCGACAAAGGAATATTTATTGACTTATTTATTGTGTTTTACACTGTGGTAGACAAAGCATTGTGCTGTCCTATGAGAAATTGGTTTCACCCAAATCATTAAATGCATCAGCACTTCCATTATTGGCATGTCACATCCTAAATGTCTTAATGTTGGCTGGGCAATTTTAGATGCGGTGGGCATATTGAACGGATTTACATTTAAGTGAAGGTTTTGGCTCCATCAACAGCGCTGCATTCAAATTCTATCCTGCGTAGCAAGTTTTAATGTGTTTTTTTGACACATTATGCTTGAAATTTTCCTAATTTCGTGCGGTGGAGGTAGAATTGGTGTGGATGTGGGATAAAAGTCAGCATCATTGTTGTTGGTATCATCCAAGGAAGATATGATCAGAAGTCTAATGTTGCAAACTACCTCGGCCTCCGCAGCATAGCAAAGCAACGTGCCCTGACTTGTGTGCAACATGCCTGAGTTTAATTTAACAACCTTACAAGACTGATATGCTGCATTCTGGTGGAGTGTCGTGGAGTTTGACCTTTGCAAAAAATACACTTGTCATTAGCTGCTAATGAAGACTGCTTTTTTTTCCAAAGCATGGATGGGTTTCATAGCACGTAGTCCTCAGTGCGCAAACAACCGTATTAATCCCGTGCACAGAGGCTTCAAGTAAAAATTATCACAAAATAAGGTGGTCATTCGTCAAGCATACATAATGGTAGCCATCGCAACGAAATGCAATATCTAAGAAATGAGGGTAAAATATGTGAAACAAAAGCTTAGGCTGCCACGTCATATGTTTCCATGTTTGTCGCGCTCTATATTGATGTCAAATGCAATTGATCAGCATTTTGTTGAACACTGGAGCTTGAAAAACACAATTGCGATAGTTTTGACTAGAGAGTTCTTTCTCCGCGACCAAAAATCGGGCAAAACGACGGGGACGACGCAGAGTACTGCAAACTCTCGCTGAACGGGCTTTCAGAGGCTTCCCACCTAACAAGGTGAAAAGATGAATGGCTATCCAATTCAAAGCCGAAGTCCGATCCTTGTCCATCGCAGCGGAACTCCAGGCCATGAAGACCAGCGATCTCAGCCGACTGAATTTCACAGGTCCGCGGTGGACTCCTCCGCCTCGTATCACGAAAGCAGGTAGGCAGCACTGTTCCTTATCCTGCTTATCCCCTCATGGTTCTCTCCCATTTATGCGAGTCTTCGACAAGCTAGAGGGGCGCCCCTGCAGTTTCCTTCTTGACTCTGGCGCAGCCAATTCATTAGTGAATCCTCAAGCGTTCCCAGATCCTCACAATAAGTTTCGCACTGGTCTATCTCCACAACACTTCTCTCAGCAGAAGGAAGAAAGATGAGAGTAAAAGGAGAGACGTTGCTAAAAGTGTCATTAGGAAAAGAAACGTGGAAAGTCTAATTTATTACGTATCCCGAGTTGGTTTAAGACATTCGTGACCCAGCAGTATAAGGAAACAAATCCAGTCAGATTCTCTCCCAAAAATGATGCAGACGAAATCTGTAGAGCCCTTTTCGAAGCTGCGGGCATCTGATCACCAACTTAGATAAGCTTTGCTTCCAGTTAACGCACATCACCGATAGTGAGAGAAAGGAGCTACGCTCATTGCTTAGCAAGTATCCGAGCATGTTCGCATGGCAAGGAGCAAAACTCTGATGAACAAGCGTAGTCAAGCACACTATTGACACCGACGAGGCTAGACCTATTTGACAACCACCCAGAAGCATACCTCCGCCCCTCCTGGCCGAAGTGAACCGTCTGGTGGAAGAGATGATCAAGGACATCACCATGGGCTTCTCCAATCGCACTAGCAAAAAAAGTGATGGTAGTCTACGGCTGTGCGTCGATTAGAGGAAGTTAAATGCCGTAACTAAGAAGGACGCCTTTCTCTTACCTCATATCAACGACTCCTTGGATGCGCTGCATGGACCAAAGTGGTTCTCGACATCAAGCCTAAAATCTGGATACTGGCAAGTAGAAGTGGCGGAAAAAGATAGAGAGAAGACGACTTTCATAGTGCCTAACAAGCTTTATGAATTCCAGACAATGCCGCCTGGACTCTGTAACGCCGCAGCCACTTTCCAGCGCCTGATGCAGACAGCACTGATTGGGCTTTTTCCGAAACATTGCATAATCTACCTCGATGACGTCCTCGTTTTTGGTAGAGACATTCGTGAGCATAACGCCAGTCTCAAAATAGTCCTGGACCGTCTGCAAGATGCAGGTTTGACCTTAAATGTGCTTTGTAGGCTGGAGGCGGGAAAACAATTTGAACCTCGTGGCGAAGCGGTGTGGAGACTCGCAAGAGCGTGACCCTTCCCCGTCCTAAATTCCGTATTCAGCCTTGCTGTATGATTTCCTCCATATAATAAATATGTCGAAACATGCTCTGACTTCTGCTAACAAGGGCGACCAGAGGAGGAATCCTCTGCAGTATCAGCATCTATCTATACAGATTTGGATTTCAAGTAGCACGATAGCGACTGCGGCTTACACACCATGGACGCTGCGGAAGTAAACGTCGTAGTATTATGGCATGGTGTGCGTAAAGTAAGCAATTGCCACAGTCTACCATAAAACAGCATTGAGCAATTTTCAGACATTATCAAACACACTTTGCGGCAAAGATGTTCCGATTTTTTCGCACCAAAGGACATGATTTGCCCTTAGGAATAATTGCAAATGGACTTGGCTGAATGGCGTTCCTGAGATTAAATCGTCATGCATTAGTAATGCATGCAACCTGCAAAGGAACTGTAGAGTTCATTTTCGCTGTAAATCATGGACTTTGTATTTTTGATTCTGTGGCCTGGAATAAAAATAGAGGATGTTACGCCAAATAAACAAACAAGTATACATGTTCCTTTTGGCAGTTAACTTCCATTCGCCCATATTCTTGTCGCATGCAAAAAGATATGCCAGATAGCAAAAAACTCTTCTTTGTGCGAATTGCATAATTTTGCCTGCATTTATTAATGACGTTATGATAAGATAAGTTTGCATTTAAGCTAAATACCTCGAGTGACTAACGCGCTGCTGCGTAATTCTCCACGGTAAGGAGCTTGTACGTTCAACGCTGATGTCAAAAATGCGGAGTTGCAAAATTTCGTTGATAGACATGCCTGCTACCTTTGTGGTGATAAGCAAATGAGAGTTCGTTCACATGCAGACAAAGCAAATTAAAATAAACAAACACACGCTCTGGAATTAATCAACCGGAACCCATAAGGCGTAGCGATTCGCCAGCTCAAAATGCCTTGCTTGGAGGAGGGTTTATTCCTGTTCCCATAACAATGATATTGATAATCAAATGATAAGGAAAAGTAAAAACAATGAGTAACATTACAAATTATGGCCGGATTTCCATACATTGACTAGAAACTTCGTTAAAACTTATTTAATTTGGCCAAGGTGGTTAACATGTGCCCTTCAAAACGGAACTGTCTTGAATGGGATGCATTTAAATGACGGAAAGTGAATGTCTTAGAATAAAACTGTAAGCACAAGCATAGAAAGTCTCAAACCAAAGCATATTTTCATTTTTACATGCTGCAAACATCGTGAATTATTTGCTTCAGTTATGAAGGAAAGATAAAGCTCTATTCTACCCTGAGCACGAAAATTGGAAAACTAGAGAATCCATCAGGGCATTTATGTAGGTTTGAATCAACTGATAGGAAGCTGACTGAGGATTGTATTTCCTTATTTGCGTTTTAAGACAAGTAGTAAATTCAGTGAGGACAAAGCGTTGACTGACTTATTTTACACCACTTAGGCCTAACTTTACCCTATTCCTGGGCAAATGCTAAGAGTCGCACTTCAGCTCGTAAAAATATGCGAGCATTCATTTCTATGGCGAAAGTGAGCTTTTACGAAATTTATGAAATCCATGTCATCGCATACAAGATCCTGACTTCCATTCATGAATGTCTAAACAATTTGTGCATGTATGTCAGCTCATTTTTGAACGCAACAGTTGGTGGATTGATTTTGTGATTATTGCTTAGTAGAACAAAATTATGCCATTTGTCAATGAGAGCAGAGCAAGGAGCGTAATGTAAATTGAAGCACAATCGCAGGATTGGGACCTTATAGTGCTACACTGAGGGTTTTTGTCATGATTCTTGGAGTCTGGTTGGCGCTGTTAAGGAAATTGCTGACAATGTCCTTCCAACAATGAGAGCATTTCCGTTCATTTTAAAAATATCTTAAAAATAACTTGCTTCTTACATTTACAGCAACTCGAAGTTGGTCGATTTAATTAACCTTAGGCCAGTTCTTTAAACTAATGACCCCGAATTTTTTCGCTTATTGTCTTACATGGCCTAAAAGTGCAATATGGAGCTTCGGTAGGGCAATGGACCATAATGCAAAGATGTGCACTGAGTCGCCTCTGATTCGAGGGTATGCTTTGGTAGCATCTTAACATAAACAGCTCTTGGCTGCTCTATATAATTTCTTAAATGGCTCAGTCAACAATGTTATAGCTGTCTGTGGTTGTAAACCTACGTCTTTACATTGGCCGCAAGTCTGATTTGCTCCTTCACAAATAGCGACAGTAGAAAATAGCTCATGCATATTTGACCAACGAAATGGGACGCCTACGCAACTACAATAGGCCTGAAAATCAGGTGGGATACACCACTAATGCATCACAAACATGACGCATTTAAGACATGTGTTAGAAGTCTAATGTTGTTCTGCCACATTATTGCGATTAAAGGTCGTGGAAAGTTTTCTCAAGCCATGGGATGGAAGGCACCACCATCTTGCTACCTAGAACTAAAAAACTGCAAGAGCATGGGTTAATTTGTAAGCTTACTACAAAGAGCGAGGGCCACAAACATCTGGAACTTTAAGAAAGATCATCTGGCAAACTACCAATTCATCAATTAGGCTGAAAGCCATTAGTTCCTTCGTTAAATTGCTAATTTGTAAATGAGGAACTATACTGGTGGAAGGGTCAAAATGCTCGGTCGTTCCCAGAGCAACGGTCTTAAGTCATTTGAACCAAAAGTCGCAAGGTCTTGAGCATGGAATGTATTTGGCATTTGAAACATGGGCAGGGGCTCTATAGACTCCGCCATTTCAGAGGTCATCTTTTAGATATCAATCTCATAAAGACAGTCTTATTAAAACGAGCGCATTAGCTCTGTAGAACTGCAAAGTAAGGAAAGTGAGGAAGGTCCTCGAAGAATCTGCAATTCATCAAGAGACAGTTGCACAGTCTTGCAAGACTTTTAACTATTATGCCGCGAAACAAAAAAGTCAAGTAGCAGTAGTTACAAAAACCTTACAAGAACGTTTTACCCAACTCATTCACCTTCTGTGTTGCATCGGCGCGTTCTTAACATGTGGGTATACTTAGGATCAGCAACCAAATAATTAAGCAGCAAACACAATGTTATGTTAAATGACTTTCAGATGTGATAATTATTCCATAACTAAACCAGACGGCGCTTTCAAAGATGTCATGATCATAGGCTTCATATGGGTGGCAGTGATATGCAAACAGCTATTTACTGGCTCTATGGGTTGCAAACACCAACAAAACTTAGCGTATAGTTGGAGATGAGGCGTCTAATTAATGTCAGCATGGATGTCGTTTGATCAGATGCACCTCATTAAATGGATTTGAACAGAAAGCAATTATTGTGACTATTGATGTCTACTCGTTCGCAAAATCCAACTTTAAATCCACGTGTGCGGTTGCTTTTCAACCAGTCGTCATTGTTGCATCACCACCAAATGCAGGTAAAGCAACGGTTTCATCATATCTGAAGTTATTCACGTCTTCAACGCTTCTGTTGTGAGGTACGAATCAGTAGAGTGATCTAAAGAATTCAGCAACAATATGCATCAATTCCAAATCGTCTGCAATAGATCAGCCAAAATAAGTTGACCTTTTGATTGTTACTATTTCCGTCACTGACCGATCATTTTGCTACATGAGTCCTGTCGGCCACTCGATGCGATGCCCTAGGCCAAGGCCGGTATGATTCAGGAAAAAATCAGTCACCCATGACTCAGACACTATCCATCCGTGTGTACATCTGAACCAGGTGGATTCCAGCACACGTGATCACAAAAGGCACAGGGTCGATAGTTTTGCACTAAAATGGGCCTTTATTCTCTACGTTATTCTCCCATGTGGCAGCATCACACACCCGAGTAAGCCTAAAAAGTGCCAGCATCGAGTGGATCTAGCACCATAATGATGCCATTCCATTCGAATTTTACAAAAAAGAGCTCTAAACTTTAGGTAAAGCAAGCCACGTGTAAGGTAAGCAGTCTTTGCTAGTAGCTGATATCCCGCAATACCAACGACCGAGGGACTGGTAACTCGAAGGAATAAAATGTCATTGCATGCGAATCGCATCATGAACTTAAAATCACATTAATGCATGCGTCCATCTTTTATAAGCCTTACGCTTCCCTAAGTGTGTGGCTGGTATCCTTTTAGACACAATTATTCAATTCATTTTTCTATTCGATGTTTGAATGTTAAGTAATTCATCTCCCTGGCCTTATTTGACCTATCAAGACAAACGGCTGATCACAAGGTGTAAATATTCTGAAAATTTGGCTCCTTGCTTTGTTTTACCTTTTTTTACACGCGTGTTAAAGTTCTGCTCACAAAACCTTGACAAATGAATGGATGTCATGGGTTCTCATTCTTATAAACTGGAAGTTCAATCGCAAAACCTCAGAACAGACGCTTGGATTGATTTTGCATGTTGAGACTTCGTTACTTTGAACTCCACACGATTCATTGTAAATAGTGCCAAGATGTGGTGCCACTTATTCCTTGATCCTCGGCATAGGTGCGAGAAGGAGAATAAGGCACAATTCGAGCCCAGTTTTTACAGCAAGAGCGCATGAACTTATTCGGTTCGCAATTGGGAGCTGAGTATGCGCATGTATTCAAATGAGGGTGGGAATGCCGTCGGTTCAAAAGTGTAAGCCACACAAGGGGCAATCATGAACCCAATTCTATCGCTTGCATTAGTTCAAAATATCTTTGAAACACGCGAGCGATCCTACCAACTTCTTTGCATTTATTTGAGATTAGATCACACAATTCCCAATGGGATGATTTATGAGAAAAGGTAATATCAGCTAAGCATCAGCGAGGCCACGAGCCAGGATATTTAGCAAACAGAGGATGCTTTAGTCACGTTCGTTTGCCGATTCTCTCAATCACGGTAATCGCACCTCTTTGAATCCCTGGTAGGTATACTCGAAACTTCTCTGCAGTTATTATCCGTAGCAAAGACTAAGCGACCCTTTCGTGGTGTTAACATCTACTTCAAGACATTCCGTCGAATACAGTCAGAGAATACATTCCTGCTTAACCTTAACTATGCGATGCATTCAAACGGTGGTCACGAAAGTGAAATACGATTTTTAATGCAACCTTTGGCTAAACGTTTTGCGCATACTTGTTAATTATACGATGAATCGCAAGCAAATTTGCGACTGTCATCATCTAAACACATTTAGCTATATAAAAACCTAAGTTTGATTTCTTAGTCAGTATCCAACATTTTACGAAAATCATAAGTCTATCGCACAATTTATAGGGAATGAGACATGTGCTTGGTCGCTGCAAGCAACGTCCTTTGATTTGTATTTTGAGTGGCATAAACGATTTACTTTCATACGGTGGCCAAGTTGGAAGTCGTGATTACGTACGAATCTAGGTTTAGAATCACAGACAAACATAGCAAGCCAGTCGCGTTGCTTAAATTTTCCAGCATAGACCTTTATGCAGCGGCCAGACTTGCGTATAGACCGATATATTCTGCCCATCAGTACCTCGTTACATAGGTCTATCTATGTTTAACTTCAGTAAGCAATCATTGACGAAAAATGATTGGAATTATCAGAGCAAAAAGCTTTATTGTTGGTGTTAAGATAAAACCGAATACGCTCTGGAGACTTGCACCGTAACACATGGTGCTGTTTAACCTTTATAGTTCTGGTCCATCGCTCAGGCATGGATAATTAGCGTTGCTCAGCATAGGGACAAGCATACTTCACTGATAACTCAAAAGTCAGCATTGGTCGGCCACTTCAGGTGCATGAAAATGAAAGCCTACATGTCGCCTTCGTTGTACTTCTATTCGGCGAGCATACGCTGTCGCCGCAGCAAGTGTTCAATGCATCGGATCTAATCGCCAGGAAGCTCACAGATGCTAAATAGATTGAAATTTCAAACGCCCAGATGAGAACTGTTGTTACAATCACAAAATTACAGTTGGCTCGAAAATTTATTAAGTTCGCGCTGACAAAATCATGCTTCAGCTTGTTTTGTTTTAGCGCGTTAGACGTCATTGCGGCAAGCGGGCATTAAACGATTTGACTTTTAATCAATTTGTTCATGAGAGCAAATCAGCAAGAAGCGAGTAGCTCTAGGGTGAATATGAACCCTCATCTCTATGTGCAGGTGGCTTTTGTGTTTGCTGCAACATTGCCTTTTTAATAAACGGTCTTTTGAAAAGTGAGGCTGCTTTCCGTTTAAATGTCTACTAATGCAATTTTAATTTGGTATGGTTATATCCAACAAAACTTTGCCACGGAGATTTCGTTCAATGTAAATTGCTTTAATCAGACTAATTTATGTGCCTGTTTGCTTTTCTACTTTAAAGGAAAGACGAATGGTTACCGGCCCTTCAGGTGGTGGCAGTACTTCAGTTACCTTGTCTCAAGCAGTGGGAAATAATCATGTACCTCACACCAGATTATCTTTGCATTTGTGTCCATTTCCAGGTTTATGATGCCTTACATCGCACAGACAATATGTAATTATCGCACCCCTACATGGCTTGCGATCAGTGTACATATCTTAGCATATGATGGATTGATTTTGTGGTTATTGCTTGACAGAACAAAATTGTGCTATTTGTGGATGAGAGCAGAGCAAGAAGCGTAATGTTAATTAAAGCACAATTGCACGATTGTGCTGCATTAAGGGCCTTTTGTCATGATTCTTCGAGTGTGGTTGATGCTGGTAAGGGAATAGCAGTCGAAGTCCTTCCAACAATGAGAGCATTTCTGTTCATTTTGAAAGTGACTTGCTTCTTACATTTTTAGCAACTAAAAGTTGATCGAATAATTAATATTAGGCCAGTTCTTTGAACTGGTAATCCTGAATCTCACTTTGAAAAAGTAATGTGTAGGGTAACAAAATACCTGCTTATTTTCTTGCATGGCCTAAAAGTACAATATGGAGCCTCGGTCGAGCAATAAACCACAATGCAAAGAGGTGCACTGAGTCGCCTCTGATTCGAAGGTATGCCTTGGTAGCATCTTAACAATTACAACTCTTGACTGCTCTATTTAGTTTCTTAAGTCCTTCGGCCGACAGTATTATAGTTGTCTGTGGTTATAAACCTACGTGTTCACACTGGCAGCAATTCTGATTCGCTCCTTCACAAACAGCGACAGTAGAAAATAAGTCATGCATATTTGACCAATGGAATGAGACGCCTACGCAAATAATATAAGTCTGAAAATTAGGTGGGATACGCCACTGATGCACCACAAACATGACGCATGCACGACATGTGTCAGAAGTCTAATGCTGATCTGCCACATTATTGCGCTTAAAAGTCGTGGAAGGTTCTCTCAAGTCATGGGATGGGAGGAGCCACCATCTCGCTAACCAGAACTGCAACCTGCAAGAGCATGAGTTAGTTTGTTAGCTCACTACAAAGAATGAGGGCCACAAACATCTGAAGCTTTAAGACAGATCTTCATCTGGCAAGCTACCGGTTCACCGATTAAGCTGGAAGCCATTATTTCCTTCGTTAGATTGCTAATTTATAAATGGGAAACTGAATTGGTGAGAGGGCCAAAATGCTCGATCGTTTTCAGAGCAACGGTCTTAAGTCATTTAAAGCAAAAGTCGCAACGTCCCGAGTATGGAACGAATGTGGCTTTTAAAGCATAAGCAAGGGCTCTATTGAATCCGCCATTTCAGAGGTCAGCTTTTAGATATCAATCTCATTAAGACAGTCTTATTAAAATGAACACATTAGCTATGTAGAACTGCAAAGTAGGGGAAGTGAGGAATATCCTTGAGGAATCGCAGATTCCTCAAGAGACAATTGTGCAATCTTCTAAGATTTTTAGTTATCGCTCCGAAAACAAAGGAAGTCAATTGGCAGTAGTCGCTAAAAAAACTTACAAGATAGTATTTACCCAAATCATTCGCCTTCTATGTTGCGTTGGTGCATACCTAGCATGTGAGGTTACTTAGGATTAGCAACCAACTAAGTAAGAAGCAAACGCAATATCCCTTTGAATTACTATCAATTGTGTTAGTTATTCTATCTCTAAACTAAACGGCACTTTCAAAGATGTCATGATTGTAGGTTCCATACGGGTGGCAGTGATATGCAAACAGCTATTTGACTGCAGGCAATTGTTTACCAGCTGTATGGGTTGCAAACACCAACAAAATTTGGCGCAGACTTGGAAGTGAGGCATCTGATTAATGTCAGCATTGACGTCTTTGGAGTGGGTGCACTTTACTGAATGGATTTGAGCGGAAAGCAATTGTTGTGACTATTGATGTCCATTCGTTTACAAAAGCCAGCTTTGAATCCACGTGTGGCACAAAACTCAAATACAAAACTGCGATTGCTTTCTAACGAGTCGTCATTTTTGCATCATACCAAATGCAGGTGAAGTAACAGTTTCATCATATTTGGAGTTAATCACGTCCTTAACAATTCAGTTGAGGCAGGAATAGGTAGAGTGGTTTAAAGAATTTAGCAACATTCTGCAGAGATTCCAAATCATCCGCAATGTATCAGCCAAGGTGAGCCAATCTTTTAATTGTTACTAATCCTGTCACTGATCAATCATTTTGCCACGAGTCCTGTCAGCCACTCGAAGCGATACTTTAGGCCAGGGCCGGTATGATTCAGGAGGAATCAGCCAGCCATGACTGAGGCACAAGCTATCTGCATATGCATTATTCCAAACAGGCAGATTCCAGCACACAGGATATAGAGTGGATAGTTTTCGCTCCAAAATGGGTTCCTTTTCCCCAAGTTTTTCTCACATGTGGCGAAATCACACACCTGGGTAAATCTAAAAGTGTCAGCATCGAGTGGATCTAGCACCGTAATGATGCCATTCCATTCTAATGTCGCAACAAGGAGCTCTCGAACTTTAGGTAAAGCAAACCACGCGCAAGGTAAGTCGTCTTTGCTAGCAGCTGGAATCCCGCAATAAAAACGTCCGAGGGACTGATGAATCGGGGGAATAAAAATGTCATTGCATGCGAATTGTATCATGGACTTAAAATCACATTAATGCATGCGCCCATCCTTTCTAAAACCCATGCATCCTCAAGTGTGTGGCTGGTTTCCTTTTGTAACCAATTGTTCAGTCCATTTTCCTATTCAATGTTAGAATGCTAACTAGTTTATCTCCTGAGTCTTATTTTACCTTTGAAGACAAACAACCCATTACAAGGTGTAAATGTTTTAAAAGTTAACTCCTTGCTTTACTTTACCTCCCTTTATTACATGCGTATCTAATTTCTGCCCACAAAACTTTGACAAATGAATTGATGTCATGGATTCTTATTCTTGTAAATTTTGAAGTTCAATTGCAAAACCTCAAAACAGACGATTATATGAATTTTTTCTGCTAAGTCTTTGTCAGCTTGAACTTCACACAATTATTTGTGCATAGTGCCAAGATATGATGCCGCATGTTCCTTAATCCTCGGCATAAATACGAGAAGAAGGATAAGGTTCACGTCGAGCCCAGTGTTTATAACAAGAGTGCATGAATTTATTTGTTTTGCAATGGGGAGTTAAGTATGCGCATGTATTTCCATTTAGGGGAAGGATTACCATCAATTCAAAAGCGTAAGCAACACAAGAGGCTTTCATGAATCCAAGTCTATCGCTTGTATTATAGCAAAATATTCTTGAAATATGCGAGTGATTCTGCCAACTTCTTCGTATTTAATTGATTTTAGATCACACAATTCCCATTTGGATGATTTATGAGGAAATGTTATATCTGTTAAGCATCAGCGATGGCACGAGCCAGGATACTTAGCAAACAGAAGATGCAGTAGTCAAGTTCGTTTGCTGATTTTCTAGATCACGGTGATTGTACTACATCTGAACTCCTGATAGATATGCTCGAACCCCCTCTGCTGTTATTGTCCGTAGCAGAAGCAAAGCAACTCTTTCTTAGTGTTAGTATTTACTTCAAGGCGTTTCTTTGAATACGGTCGGAGAATACATTCCCGCCTTACCCTATCTATGCGGTGCATTCAACAGGCGACCACGAAAGTAAAATGCAATTTTCCTTCCGCACAACCATTGGCTAAACCTTTTGTGCATGCCTGTTGATTGTACGATGAATCGCAAGTAAACTTACAACCGTCATCATCGAAACGCATTCAGCTTTATAAATGTCCAAGTTTGTTTTCTTAGTCATTATCCAACACTCTACGAAAATCAAAAGTCTCTCGCCCATTTTATAGGCGAGGAGACAAGTACTTGGTCGCTACAAGCAACTTCCTCTAATTTGTGTTTGGAGCAGCACAAACGATTCAATTTTCGTACAGCCGCCAAGGTAGAAGTCGTAATTACGCACGATGCTAGATTTAGAATCACAGGAAAAACAAACAGCGAGCTAACCGCGTTGCCTAAATTTTCTATTATAAGCACTGATCCAGCAGCTTGATTTGCATCTAGATCAATGCATTCCGCCTATTAGTGCCTCGTTATATTAGTCTATCCAGATTTCGGATCAAGAAGCTTTATTGTAAGTGCTGTGATGAAATCGAATGTGCTCTGGTGACCTGCACCTTAACACATGGTGCTGTTTAACACTTAAAGTTCGGGTCCATCGCTCAGGCATGGATAACTGGTGCCGTTCAGCACAGGGGCAATCATGCTTTCCTGATAGCACATCAAAAGTCCGCACTGATCGGCCACTATAAGCACATGAAAATGAAAGCCCATGTGTCGAATCACTTCTAGCGGCCTTCGGTGTATTGCTTTTCGGCGAGCATACGCCGCCGCTATAAGTGCTCAATGCATCGGGTTTGATCGTTAGGAAGCTCACAGGCGATTAGCGGATTAAAATTTCAAACGCTCAAATAAGGACGATTGCTGTTATCACACAATTACCGTTGGCTCGACAAATTCATACTTCAGCTTGTTTTATTTTAGCACGTTAGAGGTCATTGCGGCAAACGGATGTCAAATATGTTGAATTTTGATCAGTTTGTTCATGAGAGCACTTCAGCATAAATGAGTGGCTCCAGGGTGCATATGAATCCTCATTTTCATATAGAGTTCGCTTTCATGTTTGTTGCAGCATTGTATTTTTAATGAAACAGCTTAATTGTCTACCATCACAATTTCAATTAATCCTACTGACCTATGTACCTATTTGCTTTTTTACTTCAAAGGAAAGACAAATGGTTACCGGCTCTTCAGATGGTGGCATTACTTCCGTTACTTTGTCTCAAGCAGTGGAAAATAATCTGCTCTCGGTCGCAAGACAGCTGCTAGAAAATGGCGTGCGTTGTCTTTAACTCTTCGTCATCGACCAACCCTATTATTATTTCTTATTCGACACGAAGTGACTAACAAGGATCACAATGTACATTTTATAAATCCGTGCATAACACTTGCGCAGCTGGCCAAACATAGTGCCTGTTGCCTGACAATGGTATTAGTAGTTATAACGCCCAATTCTGTTGTCATTCGTAAGGTAACATCGCCCGTTCAACATAGGTAAACCAGTACACGCATCTGATCCAGTATTATTTCGCATTTTCTAGGCTGATCCTAATGTGCACACAGAAGATTCAATGACGACTCCACTCATAGAAGCTACATCAATGGGTAACATAGAGATGATGCAGCTCCTCCTCGACAATGGGGCTCACACTTACCTGTGTGATTACCTTGGCAACACGCCCCTTCACTGGGCGGCAAGGAAGGGCAATTTAGCCGCCGTCACTCTGCTGTGTGAATCTGACAGCGCAGCCAATATGAAAAATATTAGCCACCAAACACCGCTAATGGAAGCCCGTACACATGGTCACTCTGATGTTGTGCAATACTTGCTTTCGCTCAAGGCCCATGAGGAAGTTCAATCAATTGATGAACGTGGATCTACACTGGTTCCTGCTAATTCCGTGGCACGTGACATTGTTATTCCTTTGCATCTAATCTTTCATTGTACATGGCTAAGCGATTGTGAGTCCCCAATATTTGGAGAAGCACTCTCACCGATAATATTCCACGCAAGGTTGCCTAATGCTCTCTACCTTTCTTAGCTACCATATGAATTTATGCCCCAGAACTCCATGCATTTAGAGGTAAAATAATTTGACATAGAATTTAGTCAGCCCTCATTTCTGTTGCCGATAAGTGAACTAATATATCGAAGCAAAAGCATGAATATATTACTTTAATTAAAATAAGTTTCGCTTTTGCAGCACATACACGTATCGGACGATGAGGAAGATGAAGAAATTAGAAGTGATGAGCCACAAACTCTCTTTCAAGCCTTACTTCATGACAATATCGCTGCCATGAAGCGTTTGTTGGAGAGCGGTGTAGGTCGCATTTCGTATTCGTGATCTCCTGCGCTGTAAAATAAAATAGACGCCACCAAATTGCGGAGGTAAATTTGTAGGTAGTTTAAAATTATTTAAGGCAAGAAGAGTCAGCGCAATATCTTAAGGAGAGCAAAATCAGACCTGTTCTATGCACTCGTAATATAGGGTTAATGCGACTGATAAATGTGGCAGTAGCCTTTTTCCTTTTTCTCAGGCGAATCCTAACGAAAGCGATGCGAAGTCCTGGTGTCCTCTACTTCATTTGGCAGCGTATAAAGGAGACCAAGACGCATTGAAGATCCTTCTTGAGCATGGCGCTTCGGTTTCTTGCACTGACAAGATCATGAACACCGTGCTTCACTGTGTAGCCACAAAAGATAACCTGCCCTGTGTACGAATACTTCTTAAACATGGAGCTCGCCCCGATGTGCGATACTTGTATGGTCGGACACCTTTAGATAGAGCCGTTCGTTACGACCACATGAATGTAATTCGGTGTCTCATCTTTCATGGTGTCGACGAGGGCTCCAAACTGAATGAAAGAAACCAATCTACGCTTACTCTTGCTAGTGTCGAGGTATGTATTCTGCATTCGCTTTATGACATTCGCGGACACAATGGCTTTGCTCATTGCTGGCACAACTGCGCGTAAGAATAATTTTGCGCACCGCATACTCTCAAAATGGTTTAAGATGTAACGGTTTACCGAATAAATAGAGTGATATCTCATGATGCATTTATGTGCAGGTTTATTCCTTGTACAAATAGGGCGACTACGAAATGGCAAAATTCATTTTGGAGACCACCTACTCCTCTCCTTCTCGAAGCAGATGCTTGCAAGTTGCACTTGAGCATGCGGCCTTTAACGGTCACCTGCTACTGTTGCAACTGCTACTCATGCATGGAGCTGACATCAACTATTCTGGTATTTTTGTGGATCCACCAATTTTCGCAGCAATTCGTGGCCGTCGTCTGCCTGTTCTTCAATACTTTCTGTCAAACGGAGCTAATATTGAGCAAAGGGACAGTGAGGGCTGGACGCCACTTATGCTGGCCGCCAAGGTTGGTGACGTGGAAATAGTTGAACATCTTTTGGACGCTGGTAAGTGGATGTTTTTGTACACTCAAAATGTTTGCTGTGCTCCGAATTTCCTTAATTATGAAGACCTTATCCCTTTCAAAGCAACGTAGATGTTCCGTACCTTTGCAACAATAAAGCAGCGCCATCATTGATACCAACCACCTGTTTATGCAAATAGCCTCTTAATCAGGCCCATATTTGCTTTACCACTAACAATGTGTTATTCCCAACTCCCCTGTGCTCAGGAGCTGATGCCAATGCGATGACTGACAGGAATATGACAGCCTTTTTGATTGCCAATGATCATGGTCACAGAGAAATATGTGAGAAGATCTCAAGTGCTGTAGAACGTAGAAATAACCACAAATTATGTCCTGCTTCTTGGCTATGCTGTTAAATATTAATTTCATGGCAAGCAATTTCAGCAAGAGTGTCAATGAAGCCCAATTTTATTTGTTCTACTTTTACATCGTTTTGGGACTTTGCTGGATAATTGATACGATAGCAGTAGCGTATTCGCCTATTTATTTTGCTTACGTGTCTTTGAGTCCACTTACGAAGATGGTAGTCGAATAGGTAGAAGTCGAGAGTCTTCTTCCCTCGACTCGACGAATTCTTGAGCCACAAGTCATCACCACATAAATGAATGCGATTAGGTAAACTTATTTTTAGTAATCATTAGTAGTAATTATCGTAAGGGCATTCACGACAGGCCGAGGAACAATGTAAGGTCAGCCATTGAGCAGATGTCTTCTAAGTTAGCTGATCGAAGTGTGCCGACGAGATGTGGCTTTAGGAGTGCTTTGCAAATAAACTTATCAAGCACATGCTCATGGTTAGAGGCAACTAGCTGGAGCCAATCAGCCTTTTGTCGTTAGTCTGGAGTTAGTCGAACTACATTGCCCTGGCGAAAGTTGTCCTATATAAATCAGCTTCTTTAAATATTCATGGTAAATAAGTAACACTTCCTTGTCTTCCTTTTGGGCTATTTTATCTATTTTACACAGTTTTTTGGCTGCATTATTACGATCAGGTAGTTTCCTCCCATCAAATCCGCATAGAGTTGAGCCACAGAGAACACAGCCTAACATAATTCAACGTGTTAATTAAATTTCTCGCAGCAGGTGCCTACCTTTCATTTTCAGTGAAGAGTCGAGATGAGCTGGTGCAACATTGCTTCAAGTTGGTGTTTGGAATAATGCTACTAATAATGCGAGAGGAAATAGACTCCGCTAAAGGGCACAAAGGAGCTGAGGTATCCTTTGGCATGATAGATAATCATTATTAAAGTACCCTAAGAAAGGGATGGCTTACAGGTGTTGCTAGTGGTGCAGCAGATTTCTCGTTCATCGCGTTCCTTTGATTGCTTAAATCTTTGGAGGAGCAGACTTATTTGGTAATTTTTAACTTGGTGAATGCAAGTCTGGGTGCTTACGTTTTGAACTCTAGTCTACCTCAAGGAGAGCTAGCGATGTCTTCATCGCTGGCTTCTCGTTCGCTGAATGCTTCTCACCTAAGGAGTACTTTTACTGACGCACGCATCACCTGAGTATCAAAGGCGACTTGCGTCCCTACTTCTAGCTTAAGGTGCGGAGCAGTACGATTTTCTCTATTTTATCACCAAATTTTACCTAATTGACCAGATTAAATCGTCGATATTTTGTAAATACTTTCCAACCTTGTAAATCCTTTAATTAAGACAAGAGTCATTATTACAAGCCCATTCAGAATAATTGCTAGGACTCCATTAAGGATCCTTGAGACGATGATTGACAAAATTTTCACTAAGTAATTTTGCACGTTCCATCATTAAGGCAAAGATTGAGATCGCATAACCTTATGATATAGCCCTTCGGGATCCCGCATATAACTCATATAACCACACATTCGTGTGGTGGATGCTCGGCCTGCGAATGGGAGTCAAGAAGGGTATTTTAGTAGTGGAGGATGTGAGTCTTTAATAAGAGAGTTGGTTTCAATGAAGTAAAAGCACTGCTATTGCTTCCAATACGCTGCGATTATTGTTTTCGGTTAGTTAAGTTGTGTGCTTGCTTTGTCTTAACTATCCATTTAAGACGAACTAACAGTAGCTCCCATCACTTTGCAATAAAGTCGGGGCTGTCAGGAACTGCAAGAGTTCGGCTAAGAGTAATGCTAACCCTGACAATCTTCCTCGTTTCTCTAGCGATCATCCAACTTTAATGGGTATAATGCGTTACAGACCCGCATGAATGTCACAAATGATATCTATCCTTGGCAATCATCTGAACTTCGTGTTCTTGGGATCTTTCCTAAGCAGCATGATTTGCGCCTCATTTGAAGTGCGTGGAAAATTCTTCGCAGAGCGGTTTGCAGTACTGCCTTAAAAATTTTAGCTTTGCAAAAAAGGTTTTGCATTCTCCACACGTCTATATTCTGGGTAAAAATTAGTCGATCGAAAGCTAAGAAATGCTGAAGGCCAATGTCATTGGCTCCGTAGGATTGTCTGTTTTTGTTTCCTTTTTGTTCATCATGATCGGACGCCTTTTCACATGCAGACAAATTTGGTGCCATTTCTTCTTCTAGCTCGACAGTTCTTAGCCAAGTACTTAAATCTCTGCTCCTTTTCTGGCTTCTCGTCTGATCATCTGTTTAACACAAACGCACATTCGTTCACATTTCCATCCACTTTGATTTCGCTGCCCGTAAGGTGGTAACTCATGTTCTGTCAGGCCATCATTGGACCTTTACCCACTTTTCTCCTGCTTAAAGAGCTGCGACACCATATTAATAGTAACAATTTGAGCTTTGTGATCTGACTGAATGCTGAATGCTCATCGACCCGTTTGTCCACGCTTATAAGATCTAGTCGATTCTTTGAAGTCATCCGGTCAAGTCTCTGGGACACGTGAGCACCTTTATAGTAGCAATTCAGTCGTCTATCCAATCCTCGACCGCTAGTTTGCCAAGAAGATGAATATTCAGCGTCAAATTTGTTGCTGAATAGAAATAAAAGCAACAGTGGCAGCAATGGCGTGAAACTCAGAAATATTTGTGGCAAAGGAATCTTGAACATTGGTTGCATCTTGCAGTAATTGAGCACCTAAGAGCTGCTCTAATGCAAGGCATTTTGCAATACGTAATTTGGCCTGCATTAGTAGAAATTTGCAGTTTGCTTCATGAAAGGCTTTGCAACATGTCACCTAGAATGAGAGTACTAAACCAGATTATATTTTTGCTACTTTTTGGAAAGACGCCTCCTATTCTTGCTCTTTCTTAAAAGCTAACGAACAGCTTTTACACTTGCGATGCTGTAAAATTGGCGCATGTCTAATGGATGATTGGGTTTTGCATGGAGAACACCTAGGAGTTACTAACACCCACTTCCATAGAAAGGGGTCAAGGTGAAATGTGCAGTTGACAAGAATCTAAGCTTGCTACTAGCTGTCAGGTTCAAATAGAGTTTGGCGGCAAATTACTTAGTGGCTTTCACTAGCTGGTTATAATTGCGATATCCGCTTCCAAGGAGTAAAAATTCCAAAATTTTTGGGCTGCCCCATGCTATGCTGCCTGAGATATCATGGCAACCCATCTCTTATAGCATCCACCACAGTGTTTCAAACAGGCAACGCGGATTCTTTCTTGTGGGCCCTACATCAGACATATGCTGTGTACGAAAATGCTGCAGTTCATTATGCATCCACTCAATCGCATAGCCACCTCGTTATTGCACTCCATTTCGTGAAAATAGACACATTCATTGGCCGATCAGAAGCGTTGACTTGTGGGTACGCAATGGTATCTGGCGGAAAGGTGTACCATAGCACTTTAAAAATCATCCGAGTCTTGCCTTTTAGGCTCTTTTGAGGTAATCAAAAGCAAAAGGTTTCTTCCTCTGATGGTTAGGGTTGCCTTTGCGCAATCGCAAATTTTGTTGAGCTGGTGCCCTCGTCACTCGAGGAGAAACACTAAAATCCAGTGCTAATACGTGAGCGGTTGTGTCCTAAATGCTCTAAGTTGCTAGGTTATGTGAGGCATACATCAGACGCTTATTGGTGTGAGATGGTAGCGGTGATACCAGAGTCGATGTCACCACTGACAGACGCTGACTAGCACTAAAAAAATGAAACATTTGAATTCACTGCTATTAAGTGTTGCGTTTAGCTTAGTTTACCTTACCTCAACTCACTTCACCGTGTCTACGAGAAATTCCTCGCATGTATTCGCAAAAAGCTTCCTAATATGTGGCGCTCTGCACACACGCGCAGGCATGTACTGATATAGCACCCATGTTAGTAGGCCTGAGACCATACAAAGCTCAAAGCCACCGAGACAGTGACCCATAGTACGTGGACGAAGAAAAGTACTCAGGCAGCAGGATGGATATTGGACAGATACATCAAAGAATTGATGGAACTCACGGATACGGCATTAGTAGGAAATAATGCCTGGGGAGGAACGAGAGATGAGGGCTGAATAAAGGCTTCATTTGGATGGCAAACAAAGAAATCTTAGCACTTCTTGCTAATGGTCTAAATGCGAAGGCATGCGTCACGTCTCATACTTTATTCTGGGATCTATTGAGACAAAACTGGACAACTTTTAGCAAAGAAGCGCAGTGGCAAGCGGCGTATTTGAAAAGTCCGAGGCACAGCAAAAAAGTACTCGGCGTTTGCATTTTGTCTTACTAAGAGCTCTAAGCTCACCCTTCTGCACCTTCACAATGGATTTTCCCGCTATAAGATTGGCGATGACAAAAATAGCAACTGCATATTCTGCGTCAATATCAGTTGGTCATTATCATTCACTCGTTTCAGACTAAACTAGACTAGGCGATCTGCTTTACTAGGAATGCCTAAGGGCTGATCTCATATACAAATATTCAAATACTTTTCAAATGCCACCCAAAATTGAGAGGAAAGCTTTACGGTACGACAGGCTCTTTAATTTTGCTTCGCAGATATCCGCGAACACTTGGCACACGTAGGACTATCTGATGCACCTGCATCAGTGGCAAAGTAAAGATCCTTCTCTCTCTCATAAAAAGACTTTCGTTCGTTAAACTTTAGAGAGTCCAGTAACCTCTTTTTCCGTCCCATGCATCAGCATTTTCAAACCCGGCTTCATTTCACTTTTATCTGTCCTCTTTTTCTGTGTCCTTCTTTCCCGAAACCTCTTTGATGTTTTCTATTTACGAATTTTGTTTGTCCACCGGCTATCGTTCAAATCCTCTCTTAGCAGTCATTATTTGCGTTACAAAGCAGACTGAGGATAGATCAGACTTTGCTTTACATCTCATGTCTTATTGCCAATTTTCGTCTTTACATCACGCTTAATCTTCACATTTGTTTTACCACCTTAGTCCATCCCATTCGCAATGTCCCTGTTTTGAGCACTTAAATCCATTCTAACTTTGCTTTGGCAACGCAGCCCAACTTCACCCAGTTCATCGCCTATTTCCCACTCATTCCATGTCTTCATCTTGCCGATAGTCTTGGTATCTTAGCAATCAACAAAGGAACCTTCTGTATTCTTCTGTGATCTAAACGCTTACAGTGTAATATCGGGCACGGGTTGGAGGGTTGCCTGTTAATTTTTGTGTTGTGTATTTTTAAGGGATGACAAAGCGTGTACTTCGTCGACGAGCCCGTCGCACAGCAGAATGAGTGCAGATTAGTCTTTGCCGTGTTTCTTTTATCTTATTGTTAACGATCTCTTCAATGCCAAACTTCAATTTCATACTTGTTGCACCCCTTCAGTCTACCCAATATGCATTACTGCTGCCTCTTGTGCCCTCGCATGTGTGAAGAGTGAGTGCGTAAATCCATTTCAACCTCGCCTTTTCAACGCAGGCGAACGTCGACCTGGTTCCTTGTCTATTTGTCACGCACGCTATATCTTCGTCCTGCCAATAGTCTTGACGTCCTTGTAGTCAAGAAAGCAGCCTTCTATATTCTTCTGTGGTCCGAACGCTGGGAATAAGCATGCTTGCATTGTGATATCGGACTTGGACCAGAGGGTCAACAATAAAAATATTTGCCTTGTAGATTTTGAAAAGGCGAAACGTGTCTTTCATCGAGGAGCTCGAATCAATAATTCACACATTTTTCACCTTGAGGTAAAAGTTAGGTCGGAAGAGCGAGGCCTTGTGGGTGAGTCTCTATCTTCTTTGTCCGGCGTTTGTATGCTGCCTAGATTATCCGCCTGGATAATGACGTTCTTTGAGAAAAAGTGAATCACACAGCTGCATATGGACGTGGCATCTGCATTACCCCCACAGCTTTCATGCCCGTGCTCTGCACAACATGAGCTTCTCACGAAGTTTGAGCTTTGACATGGTGACAAATGCAACAGCACATATGCTCTCACTGTCTGTCATTGAAAATTATTTCGTTGCATAAATTATAAAAGGAATGCAGCTACAGCAGGATAGATACTCGCCCTTTCTCCGCTGCATTTTTGAATCGTAAGTCAAGCGTGAGGACGTATGGAAAACATGCATTTTAGCTGGTTGAAAATAGTTTGCAAGGGCCATGACAGTGGTGAAGTTCTCTTACATGGAGGGTGACATACCAGCATTTTTGAGGTGCGTTGAGGTATAAGATTGAAAATGACTAGTTATCAGGGAGTTATTCCTGTTGTCACTCAAATAAGCATCACCTTTGTGTATTGAAAAACAGATGAGAGGAGAGATCCCAGGTCGCGTGGGGGTTAGTTTTGCAGGTGTCACATGATACCTACGGGAGCAAGATTACCATTCCACACTAATTGTTACCACACAAGTAGTGGCATTTCAGATAATTACACTCATCACTGATCGACCGGTATGAGATTGATGTCGGAGGCGCATAAGTAAATTCTGCAGATGTCTCAACTCCTATCTATGACGTCTAGATTAGCCGTCCTTAATGATTGGTGGCACACGAGTTGTGGCATTGCTAGCACTCACACCCACCACCCACATACTGATGTGAATTTAACGTCGAGATTGAATGAACGAATTCCGCACTCATCGATCATTTCAATATTTGGGTCTAAATTATCCCCACACATCACTGGAAAATAAGATGTGGCATTTATGATGCCCACACCCACCACTGACGGGCTGGTGTGAGATTGATTTTGATTGTACATGAGTCAATTCTGTAGATGTCTCGAATGCTATGGATGGGCCTAGATTAGTCCTCCACACCAACTTTCGGCACACAAGTTCTGGCATCGCTGACACCTACTTAAACCTCCGACACACCGTTGTGCTTTTCAAGTCGCAATAATGTAAGTAAATGCTGCAGAGATGTTACATGACTACATTGCGTTCTAGGTTATCCCCTCACACTCATTGGCGGCATACAAGATGTGGAATTGCTGACACTTACACCCACCACCCACATGCTGATGTGAATTCAACATCGAGAGTAAATGAGTGAATTTTGCACTCATCGATCATTCCAATAATTGGGTCTAAATTATCTCCGCACACTATTGGAGAATAAGTTGTGGCATTTCTGACACCTACACCCGCCACTGACGGGCCGGTGTGAGATTGATTTCGATTGCATGTGAGTCAATTCTGCAGGTGTCTTTAATGTCATCTTTGGGGTGTAGATTCTCCTTTCAAACTGATGGTTGGCGTACAAGTTGTGGCATCGCTGTAGCTTCCAATCACCACTGGCACCCGGTGTGTCTTTAACGTTGCGCGAATATGGGTGAATTTTGTACGTCTCTAATTTGCCATTTATGTGTTCTAGATTATCCTTCGACACTGATTTCTGGCACACAAGTTGTGGCAATGCTTACGCATGGCTACACTACTGGCATACCTGCGTGATTTTAAAGACGCAAAATGTGGATAAAATTTGCAGATCTCTCACATGATTGCACCGATTGGTGGCAAACAAGGTGTGGCATTTCTGATAGTTGCTCCCACCACGGGTTAAAATGGAAGAGGCAGATGTGTGTAAATCCTACAGCTCTATCAATTGCCACCAATGCACTTTAGAACACCCCTTCACACTTATTGGTGGTGCACAAGTGGTGCATTGCTGAAACTTACACCCACAACCATGAGACCGGTGTGTGTTTGCCGTCGCAATTACGTTCGTAAATTCTGCAGCTCTATCATATACCATTGACGCGGTACATTGCTGACACTTACGTTTACTCCGAGGCATGTGTGTATTCTAAAATGCAATTATATGGGTAAAATCAGCTGTTATATAACATGCTGCCCATGCTGGCCAGATTGTCCTTCAACACATGTTGTCGCACAAATTGTGGCTTTGTTTACACGTTTCCCACCCCCACACACTGGGCGATCTGGAAGGCTGAATTAACTGTGTGAACCCTGTATGTCTCTTACTTGTCATCTGTGCGGTCTAATTTGTCGCTCCACATTGGTTTGTGGCACACATGTGATGGCATTTCTGACATATTCACCCATCACTGGCCGACTTGTGCCACACTTATTCTGCATGTAAATGCTAGGATTTGGCAGCAAAAATGTTATATTTAACTTGAAAGCAGATTCACAATAGAGCACCAGATCCTTCCTTATTATGCGTAATCAAACTCCATTTTCTCTTCAGTTTGGAAATCTCATCATCATGACCAGTTACTATCTTTAAACAGGCCTTATATTACAAAACATTTATTCGCTTGTGTCCTCGTTTCAATGCGAGTCCTGTATACATTTGCCTTTTTGTAAGAAACTGAAATTGCAAGTGTAAACGTAGTAGTTGTTTGGAAGTGTGTGAAATGCACTCACTTGGATAGCTACGCAGCTGTGACAGTCACAATGGTTGCCTTAAAGCAAAAACGTTTAGATATTTGGGTAAGTGATTGAGAGGGTGAAATGCGCGCTATTCTACTATTCAGAAACAAGGGGTGGCTGAATGGATGGGTTGATAAATAAATCAACATATCATCTGTCTATTATAATGGTAGGTTGCACAGAGGAGTCACGATTAATTAGAGGAATTTGAAGGATCAGTGTGTGCGCTTTTGTTCAGAACCTCTACTAAGGTACAATCGACGAGGCAACACAGTCAAGGTACGATGATTTGTTGCCGAAAACAGCCAACAAAGTAGACACGGTGAAATTAGTATGCACAGTGGCCTCATCTGACCACAAAATAATAGCATGTGGTATGTCCGCATAAAAGAGGGGACGCAAAGCATTGCACGACTTCACAAATGATGCCGTTATGCCAAATAATCATCCCAACAAATATGGACCCTGCAACGAGGCATGTAGGAGGGATTGACTGCGTAAACCTCCCTACCTAAGTGGACGCTAATATTCCGCCCTTAAAACCCCCTTTGCCAAAGTCTGTCATCGCGACGACACAAGTGCTTTCTGAAAAAGCTAACGCAGAGGGTTAAACTCACTAGACTCCTTATGGTTCCGTGTGTTTTGGTGCGCTCACCGCTTAGAGTCTGATGCAAGCCGTTAAAGCGTGACGAAAAATCTCATTGAAATGCATTTACTAATAATGTCGCCAGATATCCGAATTAATGGATTTTGCATCTGGCAGCCTTTGCAAGGATGTTTTATCGGAAACAATTCAGTTGCAATAACGACCTTTGGAAGCGTAAAATGTGAAGCATAATTTTGATTTGCTGAATGCATCATTTTCCTTTCTTTGCTAAATAATATTAGGCAGTAGCATTTGTGTAGCAGCGTTTAGACAACGGACTGGAGAAGGATCGCTGCCGCATTATTTATGCCATCCATCCACCTGATGACACATTTGATAAAAACCATTAAAGTCCACAGCGCATCCATGTACCGTAGTTGTCAGTCCCTGCTCAAGCATCAGCCAATGGCCAAGTTAGAGCGTCCACTAATACGAGCCAAGTCATGTGATCGTAAACGCACTCGATTCGAGAAATTCGCAAGTTAGGTGTCCGAATGCATTACATGACATCCTCACACTGCCCCAATTTGTGCTGTAAAATTCGATGGCGTTGCTGCTTTACATCGTGAAAATTTCAAGAACTTGCTGAAAATCAGCAAATTGCACAAAAGAGCACTTTATTCAAAAAAATCTGCTCAAAAATCAGTACATTCCATCATGTGCTTCGTCTTTCTCAGGGTAATTTTCAACATTTCCGCCCCATATAACGAGTCACATTTACGTTGCGGTGGAGATTACGCACTGTTTACTGGTTCCTGCTCTCCATTTTAGAGCGATAACATCGCATTCGTGGTAAATTAAGCATACGAAAGGCTCCAACCAAAATTGATTTGCAAAGGAACCTATTAAAACATGCACGGGGTATCCCTCAAGATGCAGCAATAAATCATGCCGACGATAGTTGCCGTTCTGCTATGCGTGTCGTAATGCATAGGCCCACACTTACTTCATTGCTGTCCTATTCCAACTACTATACTATTATTAGGGTAACAGTTACAAAATACATTATTCAGTGAAGACGAACTAAATCCATGCTTGCAGGGTTCTCCAGTTGATGGATATCCGGCGGGACCATTTAGCGCAATAAACTATCCGTACGAAACGTAAATGGTAAGCGATTACATTGCGATGATTTTCACTCAACTTTTGAAAAAAATTGTAGACATAAGTCCAGCTAAGCAATCATTTTATCCAGGCGGCCAAAATTCCAGGCATAAATGCATTGAAAAGGGAACTCGCAGTTGTTTGTATTTGCCAAGTCCTCTTAACCACCTTACTATGGCTGCATTATTCACACTAATACTATGCACATTCTGCGAATCAATTGCGCTTATTGGATTGGACGTGGATTCTGTTACAGCACTCTCTGGAATGATGTTTGGGCCTGCCTTTTTTCTCCGAACGAATGAATCTCGTCTTCTGCAGAGCACACCATCGCGACATATAGAAGGGGAAGTGCTAGAGGTTCTGTTGCGAATAAAACATCGGAATGTCCCTTATACTATCGTTAAGCTATGCGCCAGATGCAGCTCGAATTGGCAAATTATCACAGGTCTTTCCCGTGGTTAAGTTTGTTTATCACATTCCCATTGTGTTTCGCTATGCATAGGGAGACCATTGCAGGTCGAGTTTGTTGGTGCACATGAATGTGAGTGAAATTTTTGAAATCTGTCACGCGAAATGACGACGAATGTCTGAAAGACATGTAAGCATTTTGCTAAGACTGGTCTGTGTTTTCAGATGCATTCCGGCGGCCATTGTTTGGCAAGCAATGGTCGCCGAAACTGGCAGAGGTCTGCAAAGCTCTGCTCAGTGGGCTCTGCGTTCACGATGTCGTGGGCTGAGAATTTCAATCATAGATGTAGTTAATAGGTGTGGGTGAATGGATGAAAGGCGGTGAATGAGCACAAGCACTAAAGCATATACATTAGAAGAGCACTAAGATTGGGTTCGCACTTTACTTTCTTGCCTTTTTTTGACGAATGGCCTCTTCCATCATCGAGTGCATCCTTTCGCGATTGCAGCAGATTCTGTCGACTGGATGGGAATCAAGCGACGTAAATCCCACTTGTGCGGCTTAAAATTAACTTGCCTTCTTTTAATCTACTTCTTTCACTCGTAATTCTTCCTTTAACCTTTTGTTTTTGTGAATCTTAAACAAGCGTTTGCGCTATTGCACTCACTGCCGCTATTTGCTAAGGCGCCTTCATCCAATACTGGTGGATAGTAATTGTTGGTAGGCTAGCATTTTGTGCTCATTGAAATGTAATCGGGCTATTGATATTGCAATGTGCCAATATGCCTACCAGTAGTGCTCTCCGTCCAAGTCGCCGATGCGCATGCATCTTAATACAAGGTGCTTCTTAGGATGATAGCCCTTGGCAACCTCATCAAAAAAGTGCATACCATGCAGCCCACTAAATGATTATATGCCATGAAGTAGAAAGTGCGACCACGGAAAGGAGTTAGCGAGTGAAATCGCAAGCATTAGCTCACCAGTTGCTGATGCTCCAGGTGTTTGAATGTAATGCAAAACTCGGACATTAACGTTAAGTGCTCTAAAATGCGCAATGTATAATTTGCCAGGATTCGGTATCTCGAGGGTGATGGATCCAGATATGACTCTCCGAAATCGGAAAGCAGGGGGCCGGAGGAGTCAAATGGTGTTGCAAACAGTCTAAAGGAAGGAACATTTGACAAGCAAGAACAACAGCTGCATACAACACTATTTTGTGCTACAGACCCTCTGTGTCTCGCATGTGCTCTGGATTTGACGATTCAGAACGAAATTGTTGTCATCCCTGGATGCATTCCACATGATCCAGCGCCATTCTCTAGCAAATAGAAAATGCTATAGAGGTGATACTTGTTAATGGGGATTGTGCACGAATACCTTCTTTCGATAAGTAAGCTAGTACAAGCGCTAACGACCAGCAAGTGTTTGGCAAACTGTGCACGATTTAAAACCGAATATCTTTTAAAATATGTATCCCTACGAAAGGCCGGTGTCCAGGTCTGTCTTGAGACAATGGATTATTGGGAAGAGAACACAGAGACCGTGTGGGAGGGTATGGCATGCAGACATAGAGGCCAACGATTGGGCATGGGATGAAGGCAAATCATACCCACGCATCGTCGGCTAGTCCTAATTAGTGGGTGCGTCGTGGTGACAATCAAACTCGCAACACGTTTGATCCTATGAAATCCTCTGTAATGTTTGCATTATCAAAATAGGTTACTCCAATTCACTTTTAAGAATTCGCAATCATCGCGGCAAACTCCTTTAAATTTGAGGTCTTGGCGTCTAGCACATCCCCTTCTGATTGGCCAGCATCACGCATAGGTGTGCGTTAAATGTGATAGCGATCAATGCAGGGTTATAGCCAACCAAATGCGTGAGACTTTGATGCACTTCGTGCCTGCGCCTCCTCTCATTGGCCACTCAGCTATCACGCACGCACGCACTCGACCTCTAGACACGGTCCTTCGCCCCCGTCACTCAAGTAAGGCGGTTTCGTGATGTCTCTGTTTGCTAATCAATCTGGCAAGGGAGATGATGCTACTTTATATTTCTCATCAAAACATCTCCACTTTTACTAATTGCTTTAAAGCCAAAATTAGTGCTGAAAATCTGCTCTTCTTTTGCAGGCGTCCAAGCAAACGTCAATTTCATTGCCGTTAATTTATTTTAAAGCTTGTCAGATGACAGCCACCATGTGATTACCTTCGACGAAGCAACTTGTGGGCCTTTTGCTATGGAACAACAGAGCGAATGTCATTTGGTGAAGTAAAGCCGATTCCAATCTACCAAAAATCAGATCCCTAATCGTTTCGTTCGATGCCATGATGGCGAAAAGTTAAGCGTGTTAATCAGGATAGTGGATTTACCATAAGCACGCAGGCGCATACTTGATGTCGGCACTTGAAGAACCCACACTCGTTGGCTACGTTCCTGCTAGTCAATCCGCATTCCACACTCACTTCGTTGTGTGCAGTCGAACAATAAGAACAACTAGGAATTGTGCTAAGTAAATGTTTCAAGTTCAATTATTCTCAATCCATCTCAAGGTGACGACTCCAAGGCAAAGTGATGTAAGACTAGAGGAAAGGACATTTATTGTGAATTCACATAAAACCTGCCTGTTTAACTAGATGTTTGCGTCTTTTTCACAGGTCGCCATTGGAATTGAATGCAGCGCTGTGCTTTACTACTGAAAATGCCATCAACATCTGCTCAAAGACTAGTTTTATCCGTCTCCTCAGTGGTCGCACTAGTAATGAGTCCGAGTAGGTAATGAGGAAACATTATTCAGTAAATCTCAAACAATACACTCGTAGGGGAATTAGGTGCGATTGTTATTAATGATCTGCGATCCGTCTTCCTCACTAAAGGGCTGCATTTATCTCCTATAAAATAGTTTGTTACAATCCCTGACAGAGAAAAGGCAAAACAAAGATGATACGCAAAGGCTGCCTCCAATGCAGATGGTGTGGAAGGGTCAGCCTAAACTTCTGCTAGCACGTAATAGCACCCAATCATTCAATCATAAAGAATGAATGCTGCAAACTGGTATGCAGTCTGGTCCGAAATTTGCGCTTAGTTACAAAAACGAGCCTGTTTTTTCCATGTGAGAGGCTAAATGAATCCTTCTAAAACAGTAATGGCTTTATTTTCCTTGACCATCAATTCAATTCAATCTTAGATTAATTTGTTGTTGGCAATTGAGAGAATCAAGTTTTGAAATGGAGCACATGATATTATAATGGAGGAAATCCGATAAGCAGAAGTACTGATTTAGTGCAATGCATCGAGTGTTCGGTGAAGTTTGAAAAAAACTGATGTAGGGAACTTTAGCAACGCGTGCTCTTACTTTATTTGCATCGCAGGCCAACTGGTAATGACTTTGTTCTTCAGCTAAAACGCAATAATCCAAGCCGATTTTGCTACGAATACGGATTTTCGACATTGAAGTTCAGGTAAGGCATGCTGGATGATGCCGCTTTCTCCATAATGGATCCAACATTTCATTGGCCAATCCTGATGACAAATCGGTGCCAACGGCACAATCCTGCCTATGAATGAGCCACTTTTTCGTTTTATAATTGTAACTACGGTTCCTGGCCACCAACCTTGGTATTGCCCAGTTCCTCGGCCTCGTTTCTACCCCAACTAAATATCACGGAGAGCTAAGCACAGTCAGACCGGGAATGGACAGTCATGTGTGCATGACAGTCTAAAAGAGTGGCCTAAGGTTTGGAAGTGATAATCGTGGGAATTGAAGAAGGACGCGGATGCATTAACATTAGGGCAAAGTAAGTGTGGAATATTTGGATAATGCTGATAGGCCAGCGCAGTTACCACAAGCGGTGCAGGAATTATGGTCTGAGGTCTGTGGTCTTCTCTTAGTCATGCTCGGTGGCTCTGCCTAGCCTTTGAATTTGCTTAATATTTTTTATCATCACCAATCTTGAAACAAAATGCAACACTTATGCCATAAACTGGTAAAATGCAGATCTTCAAAGGGTTCAAGCCATTCTGACAGTCAACGTGTAATATCTGCATATGCATGCGTTTGAGAGACACGGTCAACTAGACACACTTAGGCACCAGCATCAATAAAGCAATGGAGAGGGGTAGTAAAATTAAATATTATTTAAGAAGCTCTCCATGGTTATTTTATCAGCATGACGCTTACATCGCCCAACAGCGTATTTAACCACATCCACGATAAAACCTTGTTCAAATGTCAAGAAGGACGGCAAACAGGGGTAGGACTATATTAATTGAAGTGACATCTCACAAACAGTGCTTGAGTCAAGCTGGACCTCGGCGTGCGAAATCCGCAAAAACATAGAGATCAAAATTTGGCATACACAGCATTTCAGCGGCCTGTGATTGCGGTGAATCATCAATCGAATTGTGGCACACTTCAGCAGATTACAACTGGGTTGTC
>JADWOT020000002.1:9904070-10090070 GCA_036345935.2 Taenia hydatigena | reverse complement strand
TTCGAATGCACTTCCCTATCAAGGCGAAACAGAGATAGTAGCCCCCTATGACTTTCATGAAGACTTTAATTGTTTTCCAATAAAGAACAGCATGCTCACACCTGCCTATTCGCGTCTTTATTAGATCTCTAAGCTCCTCTCTTGATAAAAGTGAAGGTGAATACTTGATCGCTATGCGGTTTCTCGCTCAACGACAGTAGCGAGCAATGAATGGAACTTAACAACGCCGGAAGATGTGAATGAAGTAAGCACGGCACTTAAAATTCGCAGGGAATACTGTCAGTTGATCAGAAATGTTTTATTTTTGATCATGCCACTGACTCACTGACTGTTTCGGGTAGAGCGATGGTTGGATTTAATCTTGTGAGAATCAGATGAGCAATTCGCCTCTTTATTGAGGTTACCTAGAAATATAAATATTTGGCACAGGAGGTAGAAGGAAAAACGAGGGGACCATGCATTGCCTTTGATGGATAAAATGGTTGACGATGGATGGGCTACCTCTATTTTTACTGGCTGCATCTCGTACACGCATTTTAAAAATCCGAGGATGATCCGTAGGCTGTCCGAAGGAGTTCGCGCTGTATTCAGCACAGCACATGAAAGCTAATTGCTGTGGCTTCCTAGTATTTCACAGTTTAATTCACCTTTAAATATGTTCCTCATTAATCTTTCTTCAGTGTGGAAAGCTGGCCATTTGCCAAATAAAAATTATGATCTGGCTGGATCCTGTCTAGCCAGCATTTCAAAGATATGACGCTTTTGCCAAAAAGCTAGCCCCCTTGCCATTGATATGGTTATGCTCATGTTGATCTTTGGAGAAGTTATATTATTTGAACAACTGGCTTTGCAGGGGTGATCTGAACCAATTGTAGTGACAGATGTCGGCATTTTGGAAGACGGTTGCGTGGCACGATGTCTCATGAGAGGAGGAAAAAGAAGCTGTCGATGGCACTCAATCATGCGTTATCCCATTGTTTGCCTTTTGAAGCGATTTAATCTTCCATTTATATGTTTAGAAACTGATAATTAATGTCGTCCATTGCGTAAACATCTTCCTCTGG
The DNA here is from genome assembly GCA_036345935.2 of Taenia hydatigena. Lineage (NCBI taxonomy): Eukaryota > Metazoa > Platyhelminthes > Cestoda > Cyclophyllidea > Taeniidae > Taenia > Taenia hydatigena. The sequence goes on along the minus strand of JADWOT020000002.1, from coordinate 10,089,006 downwards.
CAAGATTTCATGGAGCATAGCGTCCTACCAGACCTTGTCAACTATGATGCAGGCCTATAATTTTACGGTTTTTTAGTTTAGCTCATACTTTCCGTATTGTTTCAGACGATAGCTGCGATAGGCGAAATCTATTCAAAAGAGCTAATCACTCCAATTTTCGACCTATCCTTAAACACCAAAGACACATAAGCTGACGTTATTAAAAGTTGTAAGCATTTGAATGTAAAGAGAGGTTTTCTAAGCAATATCTACCTTTACCAGACAACCCAAATCCCATGAAACATGCCAAAATTAGAGTCACCCCACACTTGAACGATTCCCTCTTAGATTATGCCTTAAATAAGCAGGGTCAAGCACGCTTTCCGTGAGCTGCTCAAATGTTCGCAGGAGAAAGTGGCGTAGCTGTAGTGCTGGAACCATTGCAATAAAATGAGGATTTTTCGGCATCTTGTCGTCTCCCACCACGAGTCCAACAAGGGAGGTGCAGCTGTCTAGATGGCCAAAAAGAGCTGGCGCAAAGTGCAGGAATTGGTTCTTGGTTCACTTTTTGTTCAAGGGACTTCCAATGACTTTTGAGTGCATCTTGTTAAAGCAATCTTTTCGCCTACTTCTCGGGACAAGCTGGCGACGACTAGAGGTAAGCCATCTGCAGCCATTCTCTTTAGTTTATGTCCTTTTTCGGCCACCGAATTGCCTCATGTCAAAAAAGAGAAATCATGACCTAGAAAAATCATCTAAATTTCTACTAGCGATCTCAACCAACAGGAACGTAATAAGATCTAAATCCAAAGGCTAGAATTAATTTTTAAAGGTCTGCATGTTACGCCAATTCGTTTTCGCGAAGTCTCGCAGCTCATAGTGCTTACTCCAACTAATATGGCAAGCACCGAATCGAATGGAAAGCTGAGCAGTAAAAAGAAGTAGATGCCTTGTAACTATTCCATTCAGCTTCATAAAAGGAAGTCATCCTCTGCCTCACTGTGATCCCAATCCGCACGTTCTAGGGTGAATGACATTATCATAAGCTGAACCACTGTGGTGAAGAAGTAGTGTTCTCATCCGTCTCAGCGAATCTCTTATCAATGGGCCACCTGCATCCCTTCTGCGTGTTTCATTAATCTATACCCCATATCCAGACATTATTTTAAGGACACTCGACAGAATTCCTCCCCACGTGGTCAATCGTACTCACTTGATCCGCTTCAATGCGGATTTCGGTAAACTAGCCTGTGAGAGTTTAGAGGGAACTTATAGAGTATGCACTGTCTTAACATTCTTGTTGCTTCTAAGGGCAGTCATGTTTGAAGGCGATTCTTCTATAGCCAAGAATGACTAAATTAATCCAAATGACGCCGCATTATATTTCTTAAAAAGTACTGTTGCAGAGGTGCTATCTGGTTCCTAGATGAGTTTGAAGGAGTCCGAGCCAGAAAGTGGTGATGGCTGTAGCGACGAAAAGTAGAGTGCGAGACTTAACGTGACGCAGGAGGAAAAATGCATTTGAAGGCATATTAGGGCTGATGATGAGTTCCGGGCGTGAGGGCTGCAAGTTTAAGGCGTCTTAACGTGCATTGCTTTGCACTAAGAACTATTTTAGCTGTCAAGTACACCCTCTCACCCGTTTCCATCTCATGCTGTCTGCCCGGAAAGAGTGAAGAGGTTCCCAATGCGATTGACAAAGACTGAGTTAGTGATCCGTTTGTGCAAAAAACGAGAAGGTAGTTCCTTGTAGGTCCACTTTAATCGTTATGCCGCTCAAGGGCTGAAGGCGCCATCGGCTTCGAAGACTGTGGGAATGCACTGGAAGAATGTGGAATGATTCTTTGGATGGTTCATGGAGAAATTAAAAAGTTATAAATGCTGTGGCTAGTTAATTCTACAAAGGTAATGATTATGTCAGCATGCACTTTTCCTTATCAATGTCCTCTTACTCAGGTTGACTGATGCATACCTTTCCAAGTCAATGATGCACTGATGCGCCTCATGGGTAATGCAGTGTACTAAGAACGTGTCGTTCACAGTAGGTAATTGAGTGTTTGATCCGTGGAAGAAAGAGGTACGAAAATTCTGCTGAAATAGCACATGCAATTCGACGTTGTGAGATTTTGAGGAAGGGAAGACGGCGCATATAGACAACTACCTTGTATGCCTTAGAAATCGCCACCTTTTGCAGAATCGTTGCGAATCACTTCCATCGCGCTGTGCTTAGGCCATAGAAAGTACACGAGAGCTTATTGCGAGACATGTGCATCCATGACATGTCGCTGATTGGTATGGTCTTTGGTTCGAAAGGCATAATCAGAGCATTCTCATCAAAATTGTGATCGATCAGGCATTAATTGTTAGTACTGCTTGCCATCGCAACAAAATAACTCAGTTTTCATGCCTAATTTTTGTGACGCAGATGTAAACGACGTGTGGCTCCAACAGGCCGGTGATCAGAATTAGCCTCCCAGACATAATATGCCTCCTAAAATCGTTTAAGATCCATGGTTAATGCAGGCAGGCTAAAGATCAACCACGCCTTGAGGAAGGGAATTGAGCGCTGTATTGTCGAAATTTATCCACATGTGTACAAAATAGTCACAGGCATTTAGCCTTCTATGCCACCTTAAACACTACCTTAGGCTATATGCTGCTGAAATCATGAAATAGTTGCTGTTCCTATTGATAGCCTACTTCTTGTATGAGCTTCGAGAAAAAATTTAAATACGATGTGGGACTGGTTGCGTTTAAAGCCCTTTTTAAGTTCGCACCATACTGCCAAAGTGACATTTACGTGATCATAAGCCTTCTTTGGCACTCCTATCAAGGTCACTCAGGGACCTTGCGGACTACGCAGAGTGAGTTTAAGACTTTGCACCTAATCAAGGTATATTTAGGGTTTGGTAGCAGGATTTGTTGCACAAGTCTAAATCGCCATTGTAAAATGTGGAAAAGATGGGGAGTGCTGCTCAAGCTTAACGGAGCCGACTTTGAAACCGGAAAAATGTTGAACACTGTTGGGGTACAGTTGAGAACGAACATGTAGAACCTTAGACCCTTAAGACACTTTGTAATCCACACTAATTAGAACGCATCTATTAAGAGTACACAAGCCTGTCAATGCAATCCACGCAACGCACCAGAAGCCTTCAACCCCTGCAGAGGAGGCGAGTAGGAGAAGGGAAGGAAATCAGACCAGCTATTTGACTTAACACAACTCGGATCTCCGCATCACTGTTCGAATGCGTAATTTCATATTTTACATCCCTTTCTCGTTCCAAGGCGAAGAAACCAGAAACAGAAGGTAGAAATGCGCAATTGACTTCCCTTGCACTAATGCAGCATAGGACCTAATAACATGAGTTCACCGCATCAAATGCAAATGCTAACGAATCGTTTCGCGCAAAATTTTCCAGCATTCAGCATCAAACGAGACAGTTCAGAAGACACACGCGTTCTAATGAAAGAACAAAAACTCAGTGGATTAGCGTAATTAAAACAGACTGGAAGCTCTCATTTAAGAATACAATTTGACTGCATGAAGCTGCCTCATATTCCGCGCGCCATTAAGATATTCTGTTTTAAGCTAAAGCTTTTCGTAGGTCCCTTGCTGGAAAGCACTTTTTATTTTAATTTATGGCTTCTTGAAAAACTGAAAAAAATGTCTATGTAAAAAAGCGTCATTTAGTTAGGCGGATCTAATTCTTTGAACAGCTGTCATCTAGGCATGACAAATCGCACAGTTTTCGTCCTATGAGGAAGGGCGCGCTGACAGCCGAGTAAGTCCTACCCTACTCATCTTGCTTTCTTTCTTCTTCACTTCCTTTCTACTCACATCCTCCGAGTAGTGGTGATGAGCTTACCTGTACATTTGCCATCCCTCTCCCTCCCACCTACCCATTCACTCATTCGCATCCACCTGCTAAGCACACTTCTTAGTCACTCCACCTCGCGCCACCTTTTCCACCCTACCACCACCACCACCACCACTGCTTATAATCTATTAGTAGAAGCCCTTTTCTCCTTCACTCAATCGCAACATCATTCATTCATTAATTTTGTCCTTCACTCTTCTACTTTTCTGCTATGGTGAGTGGCCACGCATTTAAAGTAACGATCTTTTCGAATAGCTGCTTTTGCCTTTGGTGTTGCTTCGCCTTACAGGTTTTGTATTTCATCGAATTGTCATACATGTGCATCACGTATACACATTACCAATTTACCATCTTTACTCCAAAACCTCATCACCAGTACCGTTATTTCTTTTATTATAGATAAATGCCTGCGCTACTCTGTCCTTTTCTCTAGGCCATCCGACATCTCTTTCAGCATAACTACACCATTAATACCACCGCCTACCAACCCTCAGATCTCACACTTTTGTTATCCAACTTTTAGCAAAAAAAAGAATGGATTGACATGTCTCCGCTTTTATTAATATACCATTTTGTTTTCATTAGGCCTTATTTTTAATTTCGGCTTCCCGTCATACATATGTGACACACACACGCACATTTATTCGCTGTTTCTCTCCTTCTCCGCTCATGCTGCGAAGATTTTGTGTTCCGTTCCTCAACCATGCGGGCAACCTTTGCTTTTATCCGAGAGGTGCTCTAAGTAACTTGGCTACGGCATGATTGATGTTAGCGATTCACCCAAAGCGGGCTTTTTACTGCGTTCTCACCAGCAATACGCTTTGCCGTTGCTTGTTTCTCAGCAGTGCTTACGATCACTTGGGTAGCCACATCTCAGCTAGTGTCGTCTCAGCATTGTGCGTGACCCACAATCCAATTCAACCTCCTCCTCTTCTTTTGGAGTGCGCATTTAAGCTCAACCCAGCCATGCTAGCGAATGCCTTGCGGTACACTTTCTACCCATTTATAAGGCCCTCTTACTGTTCTCCAACCAGCACGCTCGCCCTGCCTTCTATAGAACTAATAAGAAACGTAAGCAGGGAACATGCAGACACAAGCAAAATAGTTCCCGTAAGCTTATTCCTTTCTTTATCTTGCAATCGCACACGCACAAACTTTTGTGGTAATTTTACTAAAAAGGCTCACATTCCTTTCGATGTGATCTTACGCAATCCGTCAAATCCGTTTAAAATATACTCTTTTTGTGGGTAGATCAAATACACTCATCATCCACCCGATTAGACGAAGATAAATAGCAATGGTACAATCACTCTTAAATGAGATTATCACGCCTATACAATCCTAGGAGGGTGCTCATGCTTAGGCACAGTTGTGCATGGCTGAGTTGTCTAGGCGATGCCATAATCCAGCAATGGGATGTGCATTTATGCTAGAGAAAAAGGCTGTCACACTGGCACTGCTACCCCTAAGAGAACATTGTCATATTGTATTAAGAATCTGTGCATACGTCTACTTTAAACTCAGCGTTTTGAATTTATTATGGATTGCGAAAATAATGGAATTGGTTTTACCCCTATACTCTGATATTAGGTAGGACCGAAGCCACTAACCTTAAAGTCCCATTCCTCTCCTACACAAAATCGTCTCCACACTTCATGGAAAACCAAATTCGAAGCTATGAGGCGAACTAATTTAGTGATGCCCGTAAAGGAATGATGTATACGACACCAACTACTGTGCAGACATTGAAGGGTGAATGGGTGGACCCGAAAACAGAGGTCTGCTACCAAAAGACGTCTGTGGAGGTCAGTTCGATGGCATCTGTCCAATTTCTGTGCTTTTGATTCCAAAATGCACCAGCGCTTCAAATATTAAGTGGGTGTGCATAGAGACAGATCGACTCCTTTGCCGATGCTACAGAGCCAGTTTGCGAATGCAGCATGGATGATGCCTTCAAAGTGGTAGGACAGTGTGCTTATAAGAGGGCCTGCACTTCTCTTCCATTCCAATTCAGGTCATAGCATTTAACTTTGAAATGGCACACTAATGGACGCATTGCATTACATGCCTTAAGAAAATGTCTCTTCTAAGACGAGAGCAGAAATGAGCCATTCAACACACACCCCAATGACGCAACGGGCGACAAGTCCGACGAAGTGCAGTGGCAAAAACAAAGGCGAAGTTGTAGGGTTCAGGGGCATAAGACTCATCACCTTTCCGGACTTGAATTACTGCCAGATGGTCGATACAGTCTGTGCTCCTCCAATGCGACAATATGCTGAATCTAACGCTGCGAATCGTAGTCGACAACTCGTTCAGTCAGGAGGTACACGATGTGATCGTACACACACTAAAATGAAATCAATCGAATTATCATGAGTGCAAACCATGCTAAACCCCACAAAGCAGATCTATGCATAATGTGTGTCCAGGACTCCTACTTGCTTTAACTCTGCCGACAGCTAATGTGTCTATACCAATTCAAAATTGCTTATCAGAGATTAGGTGTAGTTTAGCGTCAGTCTCCTTCTGTCTCATACGTACCATTGTTTTGGCGATCTGGAATATGATTTGCCCACGACCTGGGTTGTTATCTACAAGACGCAGCTATGTCATCCAGCGAATCGGACGTTTTAACAAGGGAGCTACCTAGCGATTCGAGTCCCGCACAACTGACCTTTTGGCATATATAGGGCTAAAATTTTGTTGAAGACCAGCAAATGCTTGAAGAAATATAAATAGGGCAGGAACCAAGCTGTTAATAAATATGTACTACAGCAAACGCAGATGATTAGGTCTTCTCTGAAGCAACTGAATGATTGAGAATTTTAATCAAAGCGATTTGTAGAGATTTGTATGAAAAACTAGACGCTGGCAAGTAGGTGCTGAGAAAAGAGAATCACACTCACGCACCATCTTCTTGTCCTAATTTATGGATGCAAAATTTTGATCTGCGATTCTCAAATTCTAACCGTGCTTGATGGTGCTAGAGTGCGTCAGAAATGCCTGCGACCCTGGAATGCCTTACAATGTTAGCTTCCGTAGAGTTGATATCACCGCAGCAATTTCAAGGAAATTCTAGAACCCGGTACCTATGCACAGCGGTCATGATTCCCCGGTATTCAATACAGATGTGTGATGGGCGCGCTAGTGATTAGTTTAGGGATACGGTCAACCAGGTGCGTGAGATTGCGAGGCGCTCTGTGCTTCCGTCACCTCTCATTGGCCTCTCTGCCACCACGCACGCACGCACGCACCCAACTTTCACTCCGCCACTCCGCCACTCAAATTAGGCAGTTTTGTAGTATCTGCCTGTCAACTAACCAGTCACAGGAAAAGAAACTGCATCAAATTCTTCGGTAAAGGCACAACAAACCACTTTTCTTTGTTACTCTGATGTGACTGACCAATTAAAGGTCGCCATTCTCCTGCGAACGTGCAGTCTATTGTGAGTTGCATCGTTTCTAATTTACTTTAGCGCTTCACAGATGACAAAGATTTGACCGTTGGTTATTTTACGGAGCAGTGTGTGCAGTTCGCCTTCCTTAAGTCCATGTATCAAGCGTTGTTCAACGAATGATAGTAGTTCTGTTCGACTTTAAACTGGATATGTGACTACTAAACGTTATATGCTTGTATGGAGCACTCCAAGATTTCATCGCGGCAAAGGTGACAGGATTCCCATGCGCTCCCAGCAAGCAGGCGCGTCTGCATGGCAATCTTGTCCACGCAATCCCGGAAGACTCATAGCGGCCAAGAGTTTTTACTTCGGCTTTAAGCTGCAACTGTGGTTTACGTCCACCAACATCAGCATTTCCTAATTCCACGGCCTCATTTCTGACCCAACCAAAGGCTGCGGAGATCTGGACACATTCAGACTGGGGAGAACAGTCGTGTGTGCACGACAGTTTACAAGGCTAGCATGAGGATCGGTTTTCAGCTGAACCGGACCAACGCATGCCAACAGAAGTGGAAATCGTTAAGAAGAAAGAGGGTAGACCGGATGCATCAACTTCGACGCTGCTTGAATACGAATTGTCCTAACGATTCTGATATGCCAGCGCAGTTACCACAAGCAGTGCAGAACATTCAGTCTGAGGACTGTGCTTTTATCCTATTCTTGTTCGCTAGCACTGCATTAAATTTGGACCCGCAAAATACTGCAACATTAAAATCTGTCCTGAGTTAAAATGCAGTTAACACGGAACAGCTGCATGAATGTGTGCTTGAGAGGCAGTCAACTAGGCACTCTTGATTACGGGCATCGAAATGCAATCCAGAGGTGAGCCAACACAAGGCAAACATCAATTAAATGCTGCGGTGACAATGTCAAAATCTGTTATTTGTCGTATTCTCCATGGCCACTTTGTCACCATGATGTTCCATTAAGTTTATCGGGGTGCACACGTTACTCCTGTGAGAAAACACTGTTCGAGTGCCATGGAGAATGTCAACGACGGACGAAACTATACTGAACAAGGCAACAGTTCGCAACCGGTGGTTTGTTTAAACTTGACCTCAGTGCTTATGATAAGTCTAGCCCAAGCGGATTTGAAAAGGGCAAACTGCACATATTATCAGACCCAATAGTAGGGTGATGATGTGCATGCGTCATGATGTGTTGACGTGGCGCCGCAGCATCACACTAAATCCACAATTAAAATCGCAATTGTATAGCGGCAACTCATGTCAACCAAATTGCAGGTAGATTTTGCAGTGTGAGACAGAGGTATTAAGACGAAGTCGATTCGGCCCATGTCACAGTCTGAAACTGCTAGCCGCGCTCTCTAGAGGTGGCGACAGCATTCCAACTACGATCGCCTCATTTTGTGGTCGCATCATCTCAGCATTCTTAATGTGCATTAAGTATTGAGAAATATCCGAATGCAGTGTGGAGGTAATGCTAAAATCAGGAACGAAAAAGGGTTTCGGTGTTCAAAGCACATGCTAACATGCTGATATGGAGGTGACTAATCAGCTTAATGGACATACTACGCGAACCCTTCCTCATTTGCTGTGAGAAGTAATTTTACCGATTCTGTTGAGCGACCAAAATCACCGTGAATGATTTCATGCTAACTGAGCGAGTTTCCTCTCCTTCAGCAAGCGCTGAACATCAGCATTACGATTACGCTAGAATGAGCACCGTCTGAATTCATCTCGTATTAGCGTTCTCCTAGCATACTTCACCGTCTACAGTAACTACGCACTTAGCTTAAGTAAAATGCCATCGATTTGTTAGTAGAACTACACTCGTATCTTAAAGTTGCATTTTGGTTTTCGTAAAATGTAGGATATCTCGAAAAATGTGAGGATTTGAAGCACAGGGCATTTGTCTTAGCTTACAACACAGTGCGAACTCATTTCGAGTTGGCGGACGTAACAACCCCAAGAAAATGAAGCGAGCGTAAAAAGATGTATTTGCAGCCAGCATTTCTAGTTAAAGAGGTTGCACCGGAACTAATGAAACACGAATGAATGACGCTGTTTCATTGCATACACCACGAAGGCCTATGTTGGAAAAAGAGAGGTTCAGTAATTTGCGTAATGGGCCGTGGTCGTAAGCATGTCCAAACTGTTGCTAATTTGTACTTACGCACGAGTTGGCTTAAGCACGCCTTATTAGCGCGCCAAGCGGAGCCAGACGGAGTGGACCACGAGGCCCATTAGTTTGATGCCATAGCACTCCCCTCCTCTCTATGCAAACAAACATGTCATCCTTCGGTATGGCGAAGCACATTACAATCACACTAGTCAGCTTACCGGGAAGTGGTGTCTTAATGTACCCATCGTATATTTCAGTTGCCTCTGTGTCCACAAACACTCGGTATTGTGTGTTAGCCTCCAATCCATCGAGATCGATTCTCCCTCGTGAGAAATCTGCTCTTTTAATCATGGATGAGAAGGGGTGAGAAGTCGAAAGCGCGGTCAGCTTAATCTGGTTCGCGTAGTGTCCGCCCAACGCTTGCACATTCCAATTCAACGCAATGGAGTTTGACTTCACCAATTCCCACTGGAAGTGTTCAGGCAGTGGTTTCTTTCCTTCCTTTCTCTCTTCTGCACAAGAAGAGCGTATTTAGTATTGACGATAATTATACAGGCATTCTGAATCCGTTGGGAACGAAAACGTGGAACATTTAATGCTAAGACATTTCACAACGATAGTGACAAGCAGAATGAATTAGTTGTTTGCCTTTAAGCCGAAACAAATCACCTGCTCGCTGTGAGCGTCAACCTCCGACTCGAATGTGTGCAATGCAATGATGAGCATGAGTAGTGGAAGATGCCCCTTTTCAGTTCGTGAGTATAGACTGCGTTTTGCTGCGGTCGTTTTCTTGGCTATGTGTCTTATGGCATTAGATCAGGTAATAGGCACTTACTGCATACCTTCTCACCCAATATCCACTTATTCACAAAGCACACTGTGTGGGATGAGAAAATAGAGCGTGGGTGCACAATTACTTTTTCTTTCCCTATGCAGGCAGACATGACATCCTTTGGTATGGTGATGCACGTCATAATCACGATTGCCAACTTACCAGGAGGCATTGTTGTAATGAATCCACTGAATATAACAGCAAAGTCATCATCTGTAATCAGGTTTACAAGCACATGATATCGTGTGTCGGCCTTCAATCCACCAAGAGTGATTATCCCCTGCGAAAAATTTCCTTTCGTGGTCCTGAGTAAGGGAGGCTGCTGAGGTGAAAATGCAGTCAGCCTAATTTGTTTCGCGTAGTTCTCGCCCAACTGTTCCACATCCCAAACTAATGTAATGGTGTGTGACCTCGGCCAAGTCCATTGGAAGCGATATGGAAGCGGTTTCCTTATTTCTATCGCCTCCCCTGCAAAACAAGATGAAGTTTTTCTGCTCAGTAGAAATGTTGTGGATATTGTGGACAACCTTGACGCAGAAATCTCTACCTCTTTCTGCTTCCACAATGACAGTAATAGTGTTAGGAGATATAACTATGAAGCACAGCAATTGAAATGCTCAAGGTATTGAGGATAGGTGTTTATGAAAATTGGCCTATATCGTGCGTGCTAAAATAATCATGAAACGCGTGTGTTGGAGAAAAACTAAGATTTTGAGTAAGACGCAGCAGAAGTAGGAATGTAGTCTCAGCCAATTTTCATCCCATGCATCCGGTTCGTGTGACATGCTTGCCATTCACAAGCAGGCATCACTGTCAACTGGTGCGTATGCAGTGATCTGCTCACAGTGGATGAAAAATGAGGGGTTACGATTAGGCGAACGCAGGCAAGTGGAACGTAACTGACCACACCACTTCACGTAAGAAGAGGGGAAGCAATTAACCGGAGTGGGATGTGCACAAATGCTGACGAGTATTAAATGGTAGAGCGCAACTCACAACTCAGTCCTATCTGGCTCTTCGCTAAGTGTGAAATCGCCAGTAACATAAGGTGCAAGCAAAACGACATTGCGAACGATAAACTAGGTCACAAGCGCAAATCATGGGGTATTTATAAGAAAGGGCATTAATGCACCAGCCTATCAGATGGTGACCTTCAACTACACGACGACTCCTCCATACATTGAGCTCCTGAATGTAATGTGGTGTGTTGCTCTGTGTTCGTGCGTTATTATTAAGGTGCGCAGACGAGATGACTGAAATGAAGTACAATGTCTATTCCCGACTTGGATGCTGTGATAAGGCAGCTTTGAGATGCGAAGGCAGTTCGAAAACACACTTCTCATTCGAACATCTCTGCAGTACTGAATGAGAAGTGCGGCTGTTATTTTGGCCCCATTAAAACGACTAACAGGATCTCCTATTTTAGCGAAACAAATGACTTCTAAATTAGAGAAGACAAAGGGGCAAATTTTGAAATAAAGTAGTTTAATAAGGCTTACGATTATGGACACGCATTTGTTACAGTCCCACAGTTGTCGGCAAAGTAACATCGGATATGCAGAAATACGAACAGAAATGGCATTTGATTAACAATGTATAGAAATGTAAAAGTGGAGAAGTGGGGTATTATTTGCTGATGTGCTTGAAATGTTAACTCGCCCATATTGACAATATCCTGCAGAGGTAGAATTTAAATAACGAGAGAGTACGCCCCATTTCACCTTGGTTGTCGAGTCGTCTGAAATGCATTGCAACTGACTGATGCTGTAGCGTTAGGTGCTCTCCACCAACAGACACCCACATTGGTTGAACGAGAGATATGACTTTTTATTCGCCTTTCGTACTGTCTCGATGCATAGCCGCATACTACGTGATGCGGGATGAAGTCCAAAAATGCCCAACCCTCAAGGCCCTGCAAGGAAATAAAATAGAATGCGCAGACATGCAAAGTGTGCGCATTCTTTCGTTACAGCACTCTGATCCTATTCCATGAATTGGAATATGTGTGAGCGCTGTCAAGTTTAAAATCCTCGTTGCGACGGCTCAAGTCCAGATGGAAAAATATACCGCGAATAGGCCACAAGTTTATCAGCTTGAGCGGAAAATTTGTTCTGCCATGCCAATAACGCCCAGAGCGAAATATGCCACATTCCAAGAAAACATACTGAAGATTAATGTCTCGAAATCGCGCAAAACTAACAATAGAGAACTTCATCATTGATTTGCATTATCAACCTCGCACGGCCCTGTTGATGATGGTTTTACGTGTACACAATGCCACTGCACGTGCTACCCAAATTGAGACGGATGACTAAAATTGTCCGTATGAATGGCACGCGAGAGCACGGCACCACTTCTCCACTAGCAACTCCAACGTTGAGTCGGTCTGTCGATGGTGATAAAGTGTCACAAATGCTACTATTTTGCAGTGAAATCAGTACGGTGAGGTTAACATGAACGCATGGATGGCATGAGGGAGCAGTGTATTTTTCACTTAGTTATATGCATCTTCAAAATTGCACCGTTGTCTCCATGGTGTCGTAGGTTTTAGAAATGCCAATGCTTTTCGCCGCCAGTAAGTGCGGGGGATATTGTTTACAGCAGAGATGGCATGTGATGTCCTTGCAACATTGGCCCACATCCTTGCACCATCATCCTTACCATAGTCTGTCGATGGTGGGTGTAAGTGTCAGAGATATCGTTCCTTAAGTGCAACCAATAGGTGAGGAGAAATAATTCGCTTTTTGTCAGTGCAGCGCACAAATGCATGCAAAACATGATTATTATTCTGGGCCAAATGAATGCGTAAACTAGGAGTGCAATTCCCGGATATGCGGTGGTGACTACTCGAGGTGACATCACGTAATGTCGTTTAGTATGCGTTTTCTTTGGGTTCTTGCATTGAAGAGCTAGTCAGTATTCTACGCCGCTGGGCTTGAAAAGGTTTCAAACATGCAAATTTTAGGTATTTTATCATTAAATTCAAATCATGGAAACCACGTTTTGGGCAGTTCAACATTGCTGCTGCAAATCACGTCTTCTTAGAATGCTGCGTAAAGGGGTTAAAACTGAACTTTGAGTTCTGAAATAGGATAAGGCTTGATTCGATTGCATCAACGTTTTGAATCACAATCGCTATTATTTCATTTTCACTCCTGCATCGCTAAGATGGCATTTAAAACTAACTCTTACTTCAACGTGTGCACGCATGAACAAAAATCTAGTTAGAGCGGCCTAAAAAGCATTCCTTCCTAATAATACTGATTTCACGATGCCTAGGTGCAATCAATCTTTCAAAGTTGAGAGATCGTCTTCTTTTATCATCACTGGTATATTTGGTTGCGTGGTTAAGGCACAATGACTAACACTTTCCTGCACCTACCACTCCTTCATCCTCTTTTACAGGAGTTATTACAACCCTTCTCCTTCCTCTTCCTATCTCTATACTATCACAACTCCATTAAGTTCTCACTACTCTGCTATAGTCTCCTTCGTTAAAAGCATCATTCATTCCCTTATCCTTTGACGGCTTAAGGTACACAAGCACTTTAAGCGAAAGCACGTCGCCTTCGCCAGTGACATTAATAATCCATCAAAATAAAGAGTTTTGTATTGCAGATTTATGCGTTGCTATTTCGCTTCCTTCGCAGGACCCAGGAAACAAATTTGAGAGTGCAGTTACCATCACTAATTGCAAGCAAACTAATGACCCACTTTACCAAACTGTCAAGTATGCATGTTGTAGAGGCAGTGTGGCATAGTGCATTTATTTTGTGGGACATGAATGTAGACAACATATTCAAGGCAAAATTCCAAGCGCAAAGTACCTTTATGTGGCGGTTAGGTTAAGAGTAGAGCTAGTGATAAATGAAGGAAATCAGGCTTTGAACTTGCTTGGGTGGCTTGGTTGCTCTTAGTGCCCTGTGCGTTTACATGAAGGCGTCGGGAAAGAACTGTAGCGATCCAGTTGGTCTTGACTAATTTTATAGCTGCACGGGCTCGTAAAATGCCCGAATACGGGCACAATGGAATGATTCACTAGGTCACTCCATGCGTGTTGGTGCAAAGGGGGCTGCATGGTGGCGTCAGCTGAATAGGGTAGGGTGGAAGATCCACTGTGGACTTGGGGCAAACGTGACTCCCACTGCTTGTTATTGCACACTTTGCATGCATTAGCATCCTCGTTATTACCTCCATTAGCATCCGGATTTCTACGTGTGTATGCGTCAATACAACGTTTGGACCAACGAAATTACGAACTTAGCACTTGCGGTCATTGAGTTTGTCTGTCTCTCACGCATTAATAGCGACGCGACGCTGATTAGTGATGGTGCTGTAAAGATGCAAATCTGGCAAATTACGAAAGTATTTTAATGGCAAGACTTGTCACGCAATAATATAATTTTGCACCATAGATGTGTATAAATTTGAGTCGCATTTTACCAACAGGGATGTAAGTGATGTCCCGTTTGTTCAATTTGACACTTTATGCAAATTCGTGTAGATTTTAAGATTATGTGCCACGCTGAAATATTTTTGAGGTGCAAAACCGGCTGTTATATTGCATAGCGGTAAATAATATAAGCGAAAAGTGGCCAAAGATGCTTAGGCGATTGATAAGGCGTAAGTTGTTTGTGCAGTACGTGTGACATTGTTACAGCGTTCAAGGCCTACTGCTTGTTCGGCTCCTTAAAGCAAATCACACAAACTTGCCTGCATACATTGCATGCTGTACACGCAGGACTTTAATAAAACTTTTAAAAAATTAGTACTATGTGGTTCTTTGAACGTGCATTTGGGTGTCAAACGGGCAGATTTCGCCGCATTAGAGGCTATGGAAGTGTCATGAATCAAAGGAAGCAAATATTTTTTTCTCTGGCGAAAACGCCATTCAAAAGTATGATTTTCGAGATAAGAGAAAATCGGAATTCATGGGAAATGTCAGTTGTGTTTTCTTCTAAGTTGTTAACATCACATATGGTCACAAGGAGCAGATAAGTTGGCGGCTTTTATCAGCGCAGTAAGGTAAGCGTCCTCTTCCACGTCAAGCATTTCATTCTCAATGTCTTCGCTAATACGCCTAATAAGCGCATGCTTTATTAATAAGAGTAGAAAACTGTATACCAAACGATACCATCCAAAGATAAATTCAAAACAAATAATGCTTCTTCAATCGCACCTCATATTCAGTGTTGCGTTTTGTCCGATTTTAACATTCGTCTCGGAATAGCTTCCTTGATTAATATTTGTTTAGTGAGGTTACGGTGGGAGCCCCCAACATTTACGGACATTGGTTCTTCTGCCGCAAAAATACGCAAACACCTTTTAGTGACATTCGCAAAAAGATACTGAGCATGCTATGAGATCTTTCCTTAGTTCATATTGTACTCATGGAGGCCGAGGCGTCTGTGCCTTGTACCATTGGATGTTGGCAACATTATGAAAGCTCCCGATTAAAGCGGTTGGTCTATATTAGGCGATTTGCTTTGGTACATTGGTTCAATAAGTGTGAATATGTTGTTTAATGATATCAGCACGCAACGCGATCGCTGCCTAACGTCCGGCAAACACATCGCACATCGTGAACGCAGTTTTAGAGGAACAAGGTAAAAAATTGTGCACCAATACTCTCCAGTCACTGGTTACGTTTAATCTGACTGAAGGGCACACAAGGCTACCAAACATAAGAAGAGGCATCAAGCTTTGTTACTGATAGCTGTTAAGTACGTCGACAATCAAACCTCATCCATCATTCTCACTTACTTCAACTAACAATATCGCTTGATGGTCACTACTTACCACAAGCATCGCAGTCTTGGATACCGTATTGAATATTGTGGTAATTTTGAGATGGCTAAACACACACAGATATACACCCGTATAGCTGAGGAAGGAACACTGCCCGAAACCATAAGTACACCACATGTCTGATTGGCTAGGCCCTCATTTCCTTGCGTTTCGCTAGTGATAGGATTACCCCACTGCCTTTCAACAAGGCCAATGTCATGCATCGATACCCACCACCAGCGAATAGTTTTATAACTCATCAAAACCAGCTGGGTTTTTATTAACCAGAAATGACAATGCCAGTCACTCACTGCCGTTATTACGACGGCAGTAGCTGTAGTGGTGTAAGACGTGTATTCACTGTGTACCCACAGGATGCAATAATTAATTTGCTTGCTCTAAGGCAGATAGATGTTGGTCAATGGCATACTCCGATGTAGGGGTCACTGTGAATTTAAAACTCCCATCCACCCACCCATCACACTCCATCTGCGCATAATGCACTGCTTAGTTGGTAGAAATCTCTCATTCGCGTCAAAGCTGCCAATCAAATTGGCAGGTCATATGGCTCCAAATGATGTCCATTCATTGCACTCAACAGATGCACCATGCCAGTTATTTGCCAATTTTCTGCGGACTCTATGGTCTGGTAGCCTCAATTAACGCCTGAGGCGAATGGCATTATTTGGTGTGCTTTCGTAGCGGTCCAGAGTCTACCTAGGTGACGGTCTTGTCTTTAGCAGGGCAAACTCTGAACACAAAGAAAAGCTACTTCCTGCAACAGTCAGTAGTAGTTGCTAGAAAATGTACGACCGAGAATTGTCCAGACTTAACAACATGGAGTGAATATACATGGCCTAGATGTTTTGGAAAATAACTGGAGGCTTGTGTAATTTGGTGTGACTGCGATCTCAAGTCCACTGTAACAATTAACCAGAATGCAGGCAAATGGGTAGACCCATTAACAGACTGAGCATGCTGGGGCATTTACAGGGCTAAGACGAACGCCTTAGTCCACATGGGTTCCAATTGTAGCCAACTTCACAAGATGGACAACTTAATGAGAAACGTGTGAGACCACCTCCTCATGCAGGAAAAAGCGTCAAAAATCACTGATACCCTAGGTCCTAACGCGCAAAATTGCTATTCAACTGCATTTATGCTGTGCTATTTATGCAACGTCACGTTGCGAATGGTGAGAAGTAAGCAGACTGAACTCTGGCGGTCAAAAGGTTAAGTGGAGGTGGGTGTAGAATGCGTGTGATTGCGAATAGGAACCGAAATCAATACCGTGGTAGAGTACTGGCAAGGGCATCACGTGCACAGATCACAATGCCACAATGGTAATCAGATCTGTTTCATAGTCACTATGATTCTGAATAAATTAACCGTTTTAAGATAAAACAGAGTACAGAGTATGACCTAATTTACCTCAGCTGAACACTGCCTACATGTGATTTGGCCCTTATAATTATAAGCAGAATGTTATCACATGATGGATAGTAGGAAAGTTTTACGCCCCATACTATCCGCATCCTGACGGGCAGCAAAGAAAAGCTTGGGAGAGTTGTGCATTTATAAAATGAATGGAATTGTTTAGCAAAACATGCTTGATATGTGGCGAATTACAACATAATGTCATAAAAATGCACATGTAGCTAGTTCTTCGCCCATTTTAATTTCGCTTTGATTGTCTGGTAGGGGTTTTAAAACAATATTTTATTGATGTGCGTAAGTGCGAATTTCCAACAGTTCAGCCATGCCTGCAACCGCGGTCTATTTCGCAAAATTACCAGATCCCTCTTTTCTCGACATAGGATCTCATGGTGCGTGCAATGAAGTAGTGTTACTCACTTATGTCTAATTATTTCCGGTGTACCCTCTTTGATTGGATAGCTACTAAAAATACAGGCTTTTTATGCTCACCTTATTCTCTTTTGAGGTTGACACTTCCGCCAACTCGAAACTGAACCTACACTGTGCTGCGAATTGGCAACTGTCCTTAGCTTTAAATTCCTACATTTCTCATGATGTTCTACATTTTATGCAAAAGGGAACAATATTAGGGCACAAGATCAGTTCCGCTAACAAATCGGTAACAATGTATTTAAACAGAATAATACTTACTGTCCACGACGAATTGTGCTGGGAGTACTCGAATGCAAGGAAATTTGAACAGAGTTCTTTATAACGCAATTGTTATGCATGACGTCCAACGCTTATCGCGAGAGAGGAAACTTACCCAGACGGCATGAAATTGTTTGTGCCTATTTTGGGTCTCACAGCAGACCTGGTATAACTACCTTTCAAGTCAAATGAGAAAGGGTATGCCCAGCATATCCAATCAACATGCTAGTGTACACCATGAGCAACGGAACCCTTTCCGCTCTTGATTTTAGCATTACCGTCACGTTCCGCAGGAATTTCCTCTGATGTTAATTGTGCGTTACAAGTACTGAAATGATTCGACCATAGAATCAGGTGACTGTAGTTGGTATATAAGTACCACCTCTAGAGAGCATGGCGAGAATACCCAGATCCCTCTGACATGGACTAAATATATTTCGTCTCAAGGTCTTTGTCTCACTTCGTACAATCTGCTTTGAATTTGGTTTAATTAGGACCCTACAATACAATGAAAGCGTAATGTGGTTGTAGATGTGATGAGCTGTTGTGGTTTCACGTCCACACATCATGAAACACACGGAACCACCTCACGATTTGAGTCTGACAGTATGCGCAGTTTGCTCTTTGTCAATTCCACTTATGCTGGACACATCACAAACACAGTCCGCCAACATGCTGTGCATGACGTGGTCTCAAGCATTGTGCTGCCACGGATTTCCGGCAACAGGGTCCAATTTAACTGAACTGCAGTTTGTGAGCTGTCGCTTCGATCAGTGCAGTTTTCCCGGTTTCAGACCTTCCCCATAGCATTCAAACAGGATTCAAACATGGGAGTGGTCGTACACTTTGATGGGCGGCAAAACATCATGTTGACAAAATAATCACGAAAAACCACGGGAAAGAACGGACTTTGACATTACCACAGCAGTATTTTGACTGATATTATCTGGAGAATTCACAGCTATGTAGACTCAAAGCTGACACAGTTTTGTCCGCTTTCTTCTTTCTCCACGATTATCACTTCTGTTGGCATAAGTTGATCGGGTTCGTCTGAACATCAGTAACTCAAGCTAGCCTTGTGAACTGGCATGCAAATATGGCTATCCATTCCCAATCTGACTGTGCCCAGTTCTCCGTGGCTTTGAGTTGAATCAGAAGGAGGCCAAGGAATTAGAATAATTCGCAGCAGGTGGCCGAAAAACCTAGTTGCAACTGAAAGTCAAGGCAACAGCTCATGTTCATTATGGGTCTTCCAGGACTGCAAGGGCAAGATCGCATCGCAGGCACCGGTTTGTCACTAGGATTGCCCATTGAAATGTTGAGTCCACTATGATGCTAAGAGACACTATCTAGCATGCCTTTACTGCATTTCAAAATTCACCGAGAGTTTAACTAACTGAAGTCAAATAAATCCGTAACGATGCACAGAGTAAAAGGCATCATTTTACCATGAGAATCCTCTGTCATACACTCCACTTTAAAACTTGCTCTCACAATTAGATTTTATGACTCAGGCCAAGTAAGGTTAAAATAAATGATTGGTCGCCGAGAATAAACCATTCCACTGAGTCAGAAGGAATCGCTTAGCCTTTCGCAAAAACCAGTGGACCCATTTTCGCAAATAATCGCAAACTGAGGGCTGTACTGCATGCTAGATTGATCCCTCAGCATTCAACCTTTATGTTCGACTAGTTATATTCTGTCACATGCCAGTGGAAGGAGGTCAAAATGCTCCTCCTGCACCGTCTGCATCAGCAAGGTCAAATTCAGGTGACATTTCAACCATCATCTGTGTTGTTCGCTTTCTACGCTAGGGATTTTGACAAAATAAGCAATGCGTTGCCGAAACTGCATGGACTGAGATTTGCGACGATTATAGAGGGGATAAGCGCAGCCCTTCTGCGAGGGAGAGGGGCTAAAGCAATAATATGGGAATTGGCCTCACCACTTGCACGACAACACTACCAGTTATCACTTCACTCCTTAGTCGTTGCCTTTTGTTTTCTCCATCCCTCCTCGTTTCATTGAGAAGTATTTAGAAGTCAGCTTTGACTTAGCAAGTAATGGACGCTATTAATATCGTGTCATGTCACGGATTCGCCTCTTCATTGGTGTCTGGCGTGAATTCGATTTCTGACATGATTGGAACTTCTAGCACTTGCGAGTGCCGAGCCCGTCGCATTGTTGACAATTGGTCCCATGCTTTGTTGTGCTGTTTAAGCTTGATTTTCATCCTTGCCTCTAGCAGTTCTTAAGCAGTGCTTTCATTCATCCTAAAACGGGGATATGGTCTATTGCGCTGCACTATTCCATCCGCTCGAAAGCTTTGTAACGTTAACCGCCACTTTTATTGCAACCGGCGCTTTAGGATGATGTTGGCAGTCCACACCACACTTTACCTTCACTGGCCCTGTTCGCCGATTTACACTCCTATTCGGCCATATTATTGCTGGCGACTCACCGATGTGCACTAATTGATCGACTCGATTGGGAAGGCTTTGGCTTTGCTCTCTAATCCTTAAATTTTAGGCTTTGAGGCTGGGTGGGTGTACTTGTATTGCTAGCAAAACCCAAAACAACTAACCTGCCTTTGCCATACTTCGGGTTCCTTAGGTGCGCCATCTGACGTTGGGTTTGACGGGTCTCGCTTCTCTACTTGGGGTCATTACGTTTCATTTCACTTAATTCTTGAATGAAATGTGAGATTGGTTGCCCACTGGCACAGCTGGACCGATAGCGGGAAGTGGTGAAGCCTCTTTGCCTACCATGCACCGGACATTGGCAATGTACTCATGTTCTTTGAAGCGGACAAAATTAGCAGTACATGCGGATGGCGAGGGCCTCAAATCTGAGCATGTTGACAATCGCTTTAAGCGCAGTGTAGCAATAAAGCATATTCTGCACTGACATATCATTAAACGTCCACACTAGTGTAAATTTATGCCGTGGCCGTTCCCTATTCTGCAGGATAAGCATTTGCATGTTTGAATGTGTGACTCGCATAGCCGATGTGTAAACTAAACCGTTATTAGTGTGCGTACGAAACCATTCCTCACGCTAAGGAAGAAAATAATATCTCTTCTTTTGGAAGCAAATTTTTTGTAAGTTGGCATTCAAATTGTGTGGTCGCACTGACACATCTCTTAATGTTAGATGCCTCTAGATTGTGAATCACATGGCTAGTTGCAAAGACATTTATTTGAAAAAAATAATCCAGTACTTACTTCTGGAAAAGTTCTTTCCCTTTCTTCTTTTGCTCGCATGGTTTTCTATTTCTGTTTTGGAACAAGATTGAATATATTTTGCTACAGCTTCGCCATCGTCTCTAATTAACTTCTCACTTTAGCTTGCGTTGCGTAAATGGGTGGAGTTTTGCCCAAAAAACAAATTAAGAATGCTTTTTAAGTTGTTCCCGTTCTTGCCTTAGCGATCAAAATTTAGGGTTGATAAGTCCAATTTTTGCCGAAAGGATGTTTATTTAAGGCCTGAAGTCACACAACAGGGTGGAAATATGGTTTTGTGCTTATTAAGCAGCCGTGGATAAGCTCATCCACGGTGTCCAATAATTGGGTCTCTACTGGACGTCCTCTTCGTGAAATTGGAACACAATTATTGGCTCGCTTCCTTTGTCTTCTACGTCGTTGCATGCGGTTACTACAGGCGCTAGACGAGGCACTTGACATTCTGTCGCCACCGCTGAATTTTCTCGGCGTGAAGAGCTATGCGTCTGCCTTGGATCTGCGTGTATCCATTTGCTAAGGATCCGGCTTAAAGCCTTGTCAACACCTGGTGGGTTTGCACGATGGTAATTACTTTAACTTTTGCCTCTTTGCATCCATTTCAGCGTTTGCCATGTCCGCACATCTGCTTTGTTTGCAACGGATCCTTATACAGTTTTCAATCACTGACAAGCTAAGATCGAAGGTGACAGGATGAGTCCACATCTTTGGAACTTACCTGATGGTCAGGTAAGCTCTACGAGAGTAATAGGAATCCCTGAATTTCGCGTTTTCTATGCAGAACAAACGGAGAAAAAAATTACCATGTGCTTAGACCTTAGGATCGTGCATCAGCAACGTCTTTGGGAAATTCTTTAGGTGCCATTTTAACAGTGGTTCTCAAACTAAACATCACATTAAGGCTTTGTCAAAATTGGTAATTCCATAGTGAGTCTTCGTTGAGTTAGCCATTTACTATGCGCCCTTCCATTCACCGAGACTAGGATTTAGTTAGATTTGTTGGTCAATAATACGAGGACTACCATTGCCTTACGCACTGAGCGAATTTTATGCAGTAGTCACTGGGCCTGGGATAATATGCCTAAAAGCACGTTCTGTGTGGTTCCCCTGCTCTCGTATCAACTGCACCTTGCTGCCTGTCCGGATTCCATCTGCCTACTATAAATGCGGAGGTATCATTATTTCGGATACTGCACACGCATATGCATATAAATATTTAGAACAGGTCTATATTGGCCATTCCTGGTCTTTCCTTCGTGTACGCTGTTAGTTTCTTTTTCCTGTAATACAAGGCAGAAGTTACCTCTACATTTTAATGCGAATTTGAAAGCTCTTTTGTCACAGGTCCTTTTGAAAATTAACCGTCCTCTCTGTAAGACCTCTGCGATGATTTGTCGGTGCTTTGCTCCACCACATGAAAAGAGTATTTAAATCCAGCGCTAGACATTTCAGTGCGCAATATAAATCGGACCATGTACCCCATGGGTATTTTTCTGTCAGACTCTATTTGGGGTAGATCTGTTGCTCTCCTCACTTCCTGTTTTGAGGTAAGGGATCTTTTGACTTCCACTCTTTTTTTCTTTACTTTCGAAGGAATAGAGGAAATTTTACATGAATGGACATGTTGTAGAGATCCATCCGCTCGTGATAGTGACACTTTTCCTTTTACTTGCCTCTGTTTCAGAACGAAGGTTATCTACAAATTCAGGTCGATGGCCTCATTTTATTGTGAAGAAGTGGGATGGATATTTACGGTCACAACTCTACTCTACCTCGCCTTGCATTCCTTCAGCACTTTAGTTATGTAAAAGAATTCGGGGCTGAATGCCGACACCATGGAAACGCTGCCTAGCAGTCACTGCATGGCAAATCCAGCAACGGGTTCATATTCCTAGAACTGTATGAGGACTAGGGCCTGGCAGATTCACAACAGTGGGGATGGATTCCTTGTGAAGGTACGATTTCACCAGTCCACACAATAGGAGTAGTGGTTCCAAACGATGGACCGCTTAAGCAAGGCCTTGCTTTTATGCTCCTTTACTGCTGAGTTGCGCTGCATACATTCTGCCTGAATGCTTCGACCCCGTTCATCTCAATTGCATTTACGAGGATTATTGCACTTATTCAAGTGGTCCCTATCATTGCGAACCAAAAGTCGGGTCATGCTAAGTGACTAAATTATAAAATCACTCATCAATATGACCGCAGCTTTGAAAAGGACACAAGAAACTGCATTTATTTTGCAAAAGCAGTCTGTGTTTGTTCCTTTAAAATGCATGTGGGCCAATTTAAGTTCACGAAACTGGGACGCACGTATATGTAAAAAGATCATCCTCTTCTCAACCCACAAGTTCGGTTGATCTTAAAATGCTAATGGGCGCACACGTACTCGTTATAAACAACCCTCTTTACGTTTCGGTCATGTAGCTTTGAGTATCGCAGCTACTGCAGCCCAGTTTGTGCATCCCTTTGTCATTGGATACTCCCCATGGAAATGCCCAAGAATCATTCCTCCTGGTTGCTCAATTCAGGAACATTTTGTACTTTCATGCATCATATAACATTTGTTGCTTCTTAAATAGATTCGTAATTGATTAACAAGTCCATGGTCATCAAGGAGCAGATTACGGCTTAAGATGGATGCTTTTGCATTTATCTGACCCTTCATTTTAGTGTCTTACGGTGCTGCTTTTCACGTTTGCTTCAAATAAAATGCAATTTGAACCCATTTTCTGAACATTTATGACATTGTTGTTGGAAACTAGCACTGCACTACTCTATACGAAACCTCTTTGAATTTTATTCCACGAGCATGGACATTCCACAGTTTAAGTCAGTCAGGCAGAGCGAATCAAGAGTAGCCTCTGCGTACCTTTTTTAGCAATTCGCATTTTTATTCAGCCGAACCTTTGCTGACGATTTCATCTTTATATTTAAAATGTGCAAAAATTAGCATGACTTTTGCATTTGCTAAGGCCAATGAGCCATACCCTACATTAATGCTATTTAAGAGAGAAGAATTTGCCACTTTGCAGCGGATACAATTCTTTGTGGAAAAGAAACAACACTTTTAAGAATAGCACCATTGATTTAACTTTTGGGTCATTTTATTGCACTGTTTCACTTGAAATGATGGAAGGCCTAACGGAAGGATGCCTTGGGGCGTAAATAGTCCTTCCACAAATAAACGCTACCTTAGCAACAAAGTCGTGGCCAAATTATGGATCAGTTTAATCATGTATTTCAAACTTTTGATTGATGTCACCATTCTGATGATTGCTCTCACCTGACAGAGGATGTTTGCCTGTCTGTCTGTCTGATCATCAAGGCGTTGGAAGGTACTTAACCAACGAGATCCAAAAACTGCCTCCAAACCAACTCATGAAGCCATTGTCAATGAGTCTCCACAAAATAGACATATTTTTTGACTACTGTTTAGGCTGCATTAACTTCTCACTGCTAATCAATGTAATCGACGGGCTGGAATCACTTTTTGAGTAGTGATATTATACTGGCATCAAAACTTCTTCTAGCGCTGTAAAGGAAGTAGTATGTGAAGCTTCTGCAACTCTGAAACCAAGCAGAACGCGACTTGTAGGAGAGACAAACTCCACCACTAAATAGCCGAGGACACAAAGAGTGGTGTCGCACAGACGGACTGGCGTTCATCCAGTGCCTGCAATGCTTCCATGCCATCCTTTGCACCCACCATATAGGACCACAAAGATGCGGCCAGTTATTATAACAAACTGTTGGGAAAACTGCGCCAAAACTGGAGCAAAATTATCATGGTCGGATCTTAAATATTATAACTTTGTATTTAATCAGCTAAGTCCAACTGTGCACTTCCATTGCAACATGCACTGATCGGTCAAGGGAAACGTTTGATTCCGGCGTCAGCAAATGCCACCGATAAGTTTGTTCAGCATTTCCTAATCTATCCTTGGATGTTAGTCCTGTTAATTTTCTCTAGTTTAAGGTTAGTATGAAGCTGTATTCGCTTGCACAGGTAGCAGTCTTTCTGCTTTATGCAAAAAAAGGTTGCTACAGATAGAAGGCAGTTTTACCTGAGCTATCTTCTTGAGTAGGCTTCTTCTTCTTCTTCTTCTTCTTCTTCTTCTTCGGAGGAGGGGCTGGAAGGCCAGAACCAAGAGCGAGCGATGTCCCAGCGCCCACTACATCAGCAAGGCTGTGCATTGTGTTGGTTAGGTGTAAATTCTTCTCTCCCGATGCAACCTATTCCGCCACTGTGCTCATCCACCGACAACCAAATTAACAACGACATATGACTTAAAGTGAATCGAATAAAAAACTTATGAATGTTGAAGGTCACCTACAGGCAGAACGAATCGCGGCGTATTATAGACGTGGCTAAGATCTTTTATAATCGGCTATAAATGTGTTGGTTTACGAGACACCAGTCAACCTCAATCCGAAAACCATCCATTGGTGAGTGCCGAAATTCGGAAATGTGATGTAAAGAGTTGGGTTTAACTTCTCACTAGGTTGTGTTTCTATGTAAGCCATCTTGGATGACCCAATTGGTGAGCAAAAATTGGTTTCCGGTAAAAGCCCCTTCTCCATTATCAACCTTTGCTAAAATATATTCCCATGCAAGCGATTGGAAATGCACATAAAACATTAACTTCGTCAGCCCTCCAAGTACGCATGTGGATGTGATGAAGTTAAATGAGCACATATGGGGTTCGATTGTGTGGTGCTCTGTAAAAAGCATCTTTGAGTTTTTCCAGTACTGAAATTAACACAATTGAAACCCATCTGCGTCCCTAAGTCAAAAAACCAAGTACGAGCTGTCTTCATTTCTCTATATATGCACTTATGCTGTTTGTCAACAATGAGGCATGTAGTGACAAGCACTAGAAAGTCATCATCACAGAATGTGGCGAGTGAAGTAGTATTTCTCGTCTCCACTTCCTCCCATTTTCTCATCCTCGATTTGAAACCGAGGTTGTGCGGTGTACGCCATGAATTTACGGCTTGACCTGCGGAATTGGCCTCTTGAGGAGGTAAGACCTCAACGTCTGATTTTCAGCCTCTAATAATTAAGCCAAGGGTAGTAAATGATTACGTCTACAGTGCGATAAGCACAAACAGGGAAGAAACGGCCCTCTGGAGGTTTTGCGGTGAATAAACTAAGCAAAGTGGGATAATAAGTATTTTTGTCGCCTAGAGGTCAGTCAGCTTGTCAGAAAATCAGGCTAGCTTGTCCTGCTCATATTGACATCAACTGAGGAATCGTGACACACCGGCTTTTGGTTCCCCATAATCACCCAATTTGATAAAAACGAAAGAAAATGTCAATCCGTCTACTTCGATTTCGAGCTGTTTTAAATACAGAAGGCGGAGAAAGTTATTTTCTCGCATAATATCCACCTCTAAATGATACGCCAGCAGAACCAGGATTTTGAACTACTTTTAAATGACATGTTACTCCTTAGCCGCCAAATCAATACTAATAACTAGGTTTTACAGCTTTAAAGCTAAACTTGGAAGATTAGCAAACTCAAAGCCCCTTTATAAGGCTCAAAACAAGAATTTATGACTTCGGAAATACCGCACTACAAATATGATACGACTTTATACCTATCTACCCGTAGCATTGGTCCCAGGAATTTTGCAGACACCGTGACTTCGTAAATGCCAAAGAAACTTTATCACTTCTCATAACTTGCAGCTAGTGCTTGAGCTAGGGTATTTAAATTCAAAACGACTGTTTAGGACTACATTCAAATGGGCAGGAACGCCGCATTTCGCTACCTTCACGATGGTATAATAAAAATACGGGAATCAGTGAGATAGGAATGGGAGAACACAAAGGAATTAAAAATAGTACGAAGTCTCGTATAACAAAACAGACCAAGCGCTCTCTCGGGTTGAAGATTAATTGAGTGTACAGCAGCATGATATTGCTTTCAACCGCCTTTGATGTCGTAAAATGCAGCCTTTGTTAAGGCGTGGGATCTTTAACAACAAGCTGTCGTTTGTCAAAAATCTTACTTTGCATTAACCAAGTGAGATACTAATCAAAAGGGAAGCAATCTTTGCAAGTGCCAAAAGTTGTGGAAACCCATTAAGCATTAACTTTCCGTAAATGCACTCATACCTTAGTAGTGTTGTGACCATTAAAACGTTTTAAGCAGGTTAACAAATGTTACCAGGAGGGATAGTAAGGTTACTTGACTACGCTATGTTGATGAGATATTTAATGCGTTTTCATTATTAAGCATCGTCTACTGAAGGAGCAATTAATCATTCAAGTAGTCATTCAAATTTTTTTTTTTTACTCGGTGGTAATTCAAAAGAATTTAAATCTGCCGGAAGATTAGATGGCATGAATTGCATTCAAAGGAGCCTAGCGTATACTATGGCAGCTTTTTCCGCTGTTTGCTGCACGAAACTGATCGGCAACACTAACTCGGATAAGATAATGCTTCATTTTACAAATAAAGGAGGGCAAAACTGGTGCTTAGTAGGGAACACATAAATTCGGTGCTGTGGTGAAAGTGGTGACAATCTAATTACCGATTGCAAGCACAACATCACTTCCCTTCCTGAAGTGTAAATGTTGAAGCGCAAAAGGTGAAGCCGGTACATCTGTCTATTTTTAACTCATGATTGTAGGAAACCCTGGGAATAAGGCACCGTCTTCATCCAAAATTCAAGTGTCATGCATCTAAACCATGCACCCCTCTTACCAACTGCATCAAGGTTGTCAGAATCTAACTTAAAACAATTTTAAGGAATAGATTGTTTTAAAATTCTGATTGGTGTTAGCTTTGTCTATAAATCAGGAAAAACAATTTAAAAAAGGTGAACTTCTACCGTCTAGGTAAATTTCATAACTATCTCGTTTGAATCATTACCATAACCAAGCAAAATCGCCCTGCCAATGGAACGCACAAGGCAATTTTTAATCTGAAGCTTGCTTCTCCTACTTCCTTTGCTAAATTTTGACTTGAACTTAAGGAAGTCGACTTAATCCACGAAGTTTAATCCTTTTTAACTATCTAGACATGCACAGCTATCATCCACATCCGCTCCATTTTGAGGCATGAAGTCACTTCTGCTTTCACACGTCTTTTGAATGAAGGATCAGACAGGATGGGACCTTACCAATGCGCATGAGTAGTCTGCGGTTATCTCAAACCATGCACGGTATCCAGACAAGTTGGGAAAAAGCCACTTTACTTGTCGCCAGCATACAGTCAAGGCGTTTCACAGTCAGACGTACACCGGCGGCAGCATCGAGCAGACAGAAGCTTCTAGGCAAGGCAAAGAAATTAAGTATCTGCTGGATTCTGGTAAACTTTGTATTAGACGCTCCTGTCAAGTGCTTTTTCTCCTCTTCTTCGTGCAAATGATCAACTGTCTTATCTGCATTGCGACGGATGCCTCTGTTTCGTTGGTGACTTGCGTGCCATTGGCATAAAAGCAACAACCTTTCCTCAGCATCATTCCCACAGAGTCCAGCATGGACCAGGTGATGTAGAAAAGGCTAGGATAAAAGCCAGCGACCCAAACAAAAGAGGCCAATGAGGAGTAGACAAAGAGAAATAGAACTGCGAAACGCGTCTGGCTGACAGTCGTGATCGCACAACTTAGCTTGGGGATGTGACCCAAGCACTTGGTTTAATCTATTGTCCCACCATTTGGAAGTCAGCTGCCTGGTCACTACTGGCACGTTGCACGTGCAAAGCATGCAGACAGAGAAGCAAATGCTGTGTCCACAGCCGAAGCACTTACTCAGCGTCTGGATGCGTCACAACTTTGCCCACCAGCGTGCTGATGATTATGGTGACAGCGCGCACGATTAATAGAAGTCCTTCCTCATCCATACGAGCATTCACTCACTTTATCCACTTCCTCGCAACTTTTTTGACCGAGATCAAATTGTCTAACAAATGGAATAATTCTCCACGTAGACAATTACTTTTTTCTTATGGTGATGATGTTTCACCTCAGGATTTCCGCATTTTGTCTCACCGTCACGCATATAATGCCAGCATACCACTTCCCTTACTGCTTTCCTTTTTTGTTTTAAGTACACAGTTATGCGAATATACACGCTCTAATGCCTTTATTTCATCATTTTATTCAACACCGTCTCAATACGTCCTCGTCACTAACGCCAGTCCCAAATTCCCTGATTTTGCCACTTTATTTATGAAATGCTTGCAATTTACTTGCCCACTGTCTGGCATTCGCCAATCATCCAACCAACTCAGAATGTTTATTGTTTTCTTTATTTGTAAGATGCCTTGCTGTTGTCTATTTATCTTCTTGATATTGCCTGCAATAACTTGGGTGTCCATTTTGTAGCCAGGTTCGTCTCAGCACAGTCAACTCTTGCCAAGGGCACTCAAGCCGACTTGCTCCTCTTCTGTCAATTCTACAAAGGTGTACGCCTTCAGACTCAACCCATTTACCCATTTGTCAAGCACAATGGTCACTGAGCAGTAATGCAGCATTTAAACTATTCACTTCTTCCCTTCAACATGCACGAAAGCAGTTGACGCCAGCGTGATGAGGATGACTTGCAATGGTGAGTGTCCATCCACCTAGGCCGAATATGCAACCGATTATGCATGTACATTAAATCATGGTAGCACATGCCTTGCAGTAAAATTCCTCCCCATTCATAAGTCCCTCCTACTTTTTCCCACCCAATACACTCACCTTGGCTTCCTCATTAATCATAATAATAAAAGCAATGCACGGAGCATGTAGATACTAACAGTGGGGTTTCCATAAACTCAGCCATTTTCCTGTCTTACCATCGCACATGCACACATTTCGGTGGTTTTGTTAAAAAACCTCCTGTCCTTTCGCTGGAACTGCCTCAGGTTTTCGTGAGAATGTTATCTCCTACTATTCGTTAATTTAACGCTAAATAAACTCATTACCCAATCTGATTCGACGAGACGTAGTGATAATGGCACAACCACTCTCAAAGGCCATCACTGTGCCTACACAATCAAAGAAGAGTACTCATGCTTGAGCACAGTTGTGTGAGGTCAAGTTCTTAAGGCGATGCTACGCTCTTGCAATGGAGAAGCATAATTTTGTTAGGGAAACAAGTTATCACGCCAACAATGCGACGACGAAGAGAACACTTTCAGATCAAGTTATAAATAAATACATGTTTGCTCGCTTTTTCCAAATTAACGTTCTAGATTTATTAAGGATCGCGAAAACAAATGAAACTTGTCTCACCCTGATAGTCTTACCTTATGAAGTGCTGGAGTTACCAACCCCATGCCCTTTCCCTACTCCTCCACAGAATCTTTTCCACATTTATAACCAACTGGAAAGCCATGAGCCGATCTAGCTTAGTGATGTTTGTACTAGGAACGTTGCCCACTGCAGCAACCAATGCGCAGACATTTAAGGAGGTTGCTGCACGTAAATACAAAGTACTACTTACACAATGGTAATAGGAGCGCAAGGTAAATTCTACTCAATTATTTGTTATTGAGGCATTCCAGTTTTACGCACGGCTAGACATGATTGCTATCTGCGCTGCCTCTAATTGGCCAAAAATGCTGGTGCTCCTTAGTACTGCCTTCGAAAAGAGGGATCAGGTTTCTGTGGTAGTATCTCGTGCCTGTTTTTATAGCGTCACCGTTCACTGTGCATATCTCAACCCAACTCGACTCGTGCTCACTAAACTTCATGCTCAACGCAATTCGCATGCGTTCTCGACCGAACACCGGTAGGTACGCTGTAAGCCTTCCCACTAAAATAGACAGAATTAACTCTTCGTAGCAACTCCTTTACAAATCACCTGCCACGAAACAGTGTGGGTGGCTTAGCATGAACCCTTTTCCAGCATGTGACACCACTGTTTCTTTAAACCAGATCGCTGACTCTGCGGCGAGTCATATGCCTCCACACCTTATTGAGAGATCGCTTCTTCATTTCTTCCATACGAGCGTTTAAAGCGTAGGCGCTATTTTCTCCATCAGAATGTTTAGCGATTTCTAATTATTTTTGCGGCAAAGTAATCAAACATGATCTATACACGATTAACGGCCAGATTAACAACCTTAAACATTAACAAAAACAATTTCACGAGCCGTTTTGAGATCTTTGCCTAAGCTGCAGAACGAATGTGAGAAAAGCGTCTGTTTTACTTTTGGCATTGATTAGTATCTCGCAATTCTTTTAAGGCGTGAGTTTAGCTGGATTAATTTTTAGATAAAGGAAACAGTAACTGCATCATCACTGGTCGATTTGTTTGCTCTCAAGCACACAGTAGGCGGTCTCGTTCGATACAACGTCTCCCTTATTCACTACCCTTAAATTGAACAGAACGATTAGCCTAGGTTGATGCAGCAAATTTCTCTTTTTACCTTTGATCAACCACTACACAGATGTATTTGAATTCTTGTTTCGTGTGGCACAGTGAGACACTACAGCAAAGTATTCGAGAAACAAAGAGAAGAAAACGGCTCTAAATAATTCGGCAAAGATGGAAAATACCGCGTTCCATTATTTCTACATGATCATTTTCTTTGTCTATGATCTGGTTCGTTTTGTGCTAACTCTTTGAGCTTTACCAAGTTTGGTAAGATTGCTTTGCGTTGGCTTTTGCATTTGCGGGTAGGGAGGGAAAGAGATGATGGTACATTGTTTTTAGGGCTGCACGCCAAAAAGAGAGTGCAGCAATGGATCACAATGTAGCCATCTATAGCATATGCGAGCACATCGAACGTCTGCATTGTGAGAAAAAGCTTGGCTAGACGCAGTGATGGAGCGGCAACCGCAGTTACGTTACTCTAGCATTCACAACGGCTCCTAAAATAAGGAAAGGTTCCTCTCAAATGCGCAAAGCTTTTGAGACACTCTTAACCGACAGCAAACTTTGAAATAGCATTACAACAAACCTATTATTTCACTACTCGAACCCGCCTTATTGCTTACAAGTGCTCGCATCTAGTAGCCTTCATTGCGCAAATGTATGTGGGTCAAGAATGGAACGCCTGATGGGCTGTTGTGAAAGCATAGAGCTCTTACAAATGCGTATGGTACTGTGGTTTCAAGCTATTTCTGGATTGAGGATGTCTTTTTCACTCCATCTCATTTTGCTGGTCACCTGTGCCTTGGTCAAAGGACACAGAAGACAGTGGTAAGATGTCTTCTAGAGTGTTACTCTGACCACCCCGTAGGACGATGTATTTAGCAAGCGTTAGTTCTTTTGAAATATACTTTAGGCGGCGTAATGCAAAGGAAAGATGCAGGCGTCACCGCATTGTAATCTGTCGTAAAGGGATTAAAAGCGAATTCTGGGGCTGAGAATGCAATCAATGAGTGGTAGTTCTTTCGCATTGTCTTCAATTGAATGGAATTTTCGCCCACCATTACTGCATCCAACCATTTCGAAATTAAATGCACTCATGCTTAAAAGCGCAGCCATTAATAAAGTTTGTCGCGACCCAGGTCATCCTAGTAAATTTGAGCCTCGCGTTTGGAAAACCCACATTTTGAAAGCGATCTCAGCTGCTTGTCGGTTCATGTGTCATGAGCCACCTCGCTGAAATAGATACAAATTGATGGTCGCGTTAATGCAGGCACAAGTTGTCTGGCACGATGCGGAGAGCGTGGGAGGCTTAATTTGACCTACTTTCCAGAATGTGATGTTGATGCGTTCGTAGTCACAAGCACTGGCTCATTGGTGGGTGGTACTTTAATTTTTCTCAAGCAAAACCGACCTATGCGAAAGCATGATAACAAATGTGAACATTGAAGGTGGAATAATCCACACGCATCAGCGCCTGATAGCTTTACTATGTAATTGGAGAAGCCGCCCTGCAGGTCAAGATCAACGATACTCACATTTCTCCCGCAAGTCTTTAGTAGGATTGAAGATAGATCTATTTCTTCTTTTGCAAACAGCGTATCATTGCCCAACTTTGAGTGCGCGCTTCACGCATCGTTTAAGCTGCCGCATTAGAGTTGATGACACACTACTGCTCAGTTGATCACGAATAAAACATGTAGCGAACTTCACTTCACTTCAAATGGATGCGTTAAACTCCCCTGCGATAGTTGCTACTCCCAGTGGTTTCAAACCTTGTGGTTAAGCACTAACAACTTGGAATTTCATTCTCGCCGACGTGTCACGAGCCCTAGCAGAGAAATTGGAAAAAACCGATGCTGGCACAAAACTCTCACAACTTGTGAGAGACTCAGCTTGGCCTCTTTTCCAGCATGTGATAGCACACAGGCATTAGGATTGTTTGCCGAAAATTACGAAGATCTCATGCGCTCGTCATTGATTGATGGATTATACTCATTTTAGCATAACTGGGGTTTGCGTTTCGTCGCACAATGAAGCTAGTTATTTTCGTGCGAAAAACAAGCAAGTCGCACTACCCGTCCACACAATCTAATCATAAGATGTCTTAAAGCTGGTATTTCACGGCAGGTAAATCAACCGACCATGAGCAAAATTGTTACTTCATTGTCCAACTAGACGGCTGCACTGTACAAGCTTCTACTAGCCTGATTATTATCTTAATCATTTGGAAGAAATTGACAACCCAGTTGTAATCTGCTGAAGTGTGCCACAATTCGATTGATGATTCACCGCAATCACAGGCCGCTGAAATGCTGTGTATGCCAAATTTTGATCTCTACGTTTTTGCGGATTTCGCACGCCGAGGTCCAGCTTGACTCAAGCACTGTTTGTGAGATGTCACTTCAATTAATATAGTCCTACCCCTGTTTGCCGTCCTTCTTGACATTTGAACAAGGTTTTATCGTGGATGTGGTTAAATACGCTGTTGGGCGATGTAAGCGTCATGCTGATAAAATAACCATGGAGAGCTTCTTAAATAATATTTAATTTTACTACCCCTCTCCATTGCTTTATTGATGCTGGTGCCTAAGTGTGTCTAGTTGACCGTGTCTCTCAAACGCATGCATATGCAGATATTACACGTTGACTGTCAGAATGGCTTGAATCCTTTGAAGATCTGCATTTTACCAGTTTATGGCATAAGTGTTGCATTTTGTTTCAAGATTGGTGATGATAAAAAATATTAAGCAAATTCAAAGGCTAGGCAGAGCCACCGAGCATGACTAAGAGAAGACCACAGACCTCAGACCATAATTCCTGCACCGCTTGTGGCAACTGCGCTGGCCTATCAGCATTATCCAAATATTCCACACTTACTTTGCCCTAATGTTAATGCATCCGCGTCCTTCTTCAATTCCCACGATTATCACTTCCAAACCTTAGGCCACTCTTTTAGACTGTCATGCACACATGACTGTCCATTCCCGGTCTGACTGTGCTTAGCCCTCCGTGATATTTAGTTGGGGTAGAAACGAGGCCGAGGAACTGGGCAATACCAAGGTTGGTGGCCAGGAACCGTAGTTACAATTATAAAACGAAAAAGTGGCTCATTCATAGGCAGGATTGTGCCGTTGGCACCGATTTGTCATCAGGATTGGCCAATGAAATGTTGGATCCATTATGGAGAAAGCGGCATCATCCAGCATGCCTTACCTGAACTTCAATGTCGAAAATCCGTATTCGTAGCAAAATCGGCTTGGATTATTGCGTTTTAGCTGAAGAACAAAGTCATTACCAGTTGGCCTGCGATGCAAATAAAGTAAGAGCACGCGTTGCTAAAGTTCCCTACATCAGTTACCGAGAGAGAATTTTTTTCAAACTTCACCGAACACTCGATGCATTGCACTAAATCAGTACTTCTGCTTATCGGGTTTCCTCCATTATAATATCATGTGCTCCATTTCAAAACTTGATTCTCTCAATTGCCAACAAAAAATTAATCTAAGATTGAATTGAATTGATGGTCAAGGAAAATAAAGCCATTACTGTTTTAGAAGGATTCATTTAGCCTCTCACATGGAAAAAACAGGCTCGTTTTTGTAAATAAGCGCAAATTTCGGACCAGACTGCATACCAGTTTGATCCCCCAACTGATTGTAAATGCATAGGTTCTCCTTGGTTTGCAGCATTCATTCTTTATGATTGAATGATTGGGTGCTATTACGTGCTAGCAGAAGTTTAGGCTGACCCTTCCACACCATCTGCATTGGAGGCAGCCTTTGCGTATCATCTTTGTTTTGCCTTTTCTCTGTCAGGGATTGTAACAAACTATTTTACAGGAGATAAATGCAGCCCTTTAGTGAGGAAGACGGATCGCAGATCATTAATAACAATCGCACCTAATTCCCCTACGAGTGTATTGTTTGAGATTTACTGAATAATGTTTCCTCATTACCTACTCGGACTCATTACTAGTGCGACCACTGAGGAGACGGATAAAACTAGTCTTTGAGCAGATGTTGATGGCATTTTCAGTAGTAAAGCACAGCGCTGCATTCAATTCCAATGGCGACCTGTGAAAAAGACGCAAACATCTAGTTAAACAGGCAGGTTTTATGTGAATTCACAATAAATGTCCTTTCCTCTAGTCTTACATCACTTTGCCTTGGAGTCGTCACCTTGAGATGGATTGAGAATAATTGAACTTGAAACATTTACTTAGCACAATTCCTAGTTGTTCTTATTGTTCGACTGCACACAACGAAGTGAGTGTGGAATGTGGATTGACTAGCAGGAACGTAGCCAACGAGTGTGGGTTCTTCAAGTGCCGACATCAAGTATGCGCCTGCGTGCTTATGGTAAATCCACTATCCTGATTAACACGCTTAACTTTTCGCCATCATGGCATCGAACGAAACGATTAGGGATCTGATTTTTGGTAGATTGGAATCGGTTTTACTTCACCAAATGACATTCGCTCTGTTGTTCCATAGCAAAAGGCCCACAAGTTGCTTCGTCGAAGGTAATCACATGGTGGCTGTCATCTGACAAGCTTTAAAATAAATTAACGGCAATGAAATTGACGTTTGCTTGGACGCCTGCAAAAGAAGAGCAGATTTTCAGCACTAATTTTGGCTTTAAAGCAATTAGTAAAAGTGGAGATGTTTTGATGAGAAATATAAAGTAGCATCATCTCCCTTGCCAGATTGATTAACAAACAGAGACATCACGAAACCGCCTTACTTGAGTGACGGGGGCGAAGGACCGTGTCTAGAGGTCGAGTGCGTGCGTGCGTGATAGCTGAGTGGCCAATGAGAGGAGGCGCAGGCACGAAGTGCATCAAAGTCTCACGCATTTGGTTGGCTATAACCCTGCATTGATCGCTATCACACTTAACGCACACCTATGCGTGATGCTGGCCAATCAGAAGGGGATGTGCTAGACGCCAAGACCTCAAATTTAAAGGAGTTTGCCGCGATGATTGCGAATTCTTAAAAGTGAATTGGAGTAACCTATTTTGATAATGCAAACATTACAGAGGATTTCATAGGGTCAAACGTGTTGCGAGTTTGATTGTCACCACGACGCACCCACTAATTAGGACTAGCCGACGATGCGTGGGTATGATTTGCCTTCATCCCATGCCCAATCGTTGGCCTCTATGTCTGCATGCCATACCCTCCCACACGGTCTCTGTGTTCTCTTCCCAATAATCCATTGTCTCAAGACAGACCTGGACACCGACCTTTCGTAGGGATACATATTTTAAAAGATATTCGGTTTTAAATCGGGCACAGTTTGCCAAACACTTGCTGGTCGTTAGCGCTTGTACTAGCTTACTTATCGAAAGAAGGTATTCGTGCACAATCCCCATTAACAAGTATCACCTCTATAGCATTTTCTATTTGCTAGAGAATGGAGCTGGATCATGTGGAATGCATCCAGGGATGACAACAATTTCGTTCTGAATCGTCAAATCCAGAGCACATGCGAGACACAGAGGGTCTGTAGCACAAAATAGTGTTGTATGCAGCTGTTGTTCTTGCTTGTCAAATGTTCCTTCCTTTAGACTGTTTGCAACACCATTTGACTCCTCCGGCCCCCTGCTTTCCGATTTCGGAGAGTCATATCTGGATCCATCACCCTCGAGATCGAATCCTGGCAAATTATACATTGCGCATTTTAGAGCACTTAACGTTAATGTCCGAGTTGTGCATTACATTCAAACACCTGGAGCATCAGCAACTGGTGAGCTAATGCTTGCGATTTCACTCGCTAACTCCTTTCCGTGGTCGCACTTTCTACTTCATGGCATATAATCATTTAGTGGGCTGCATGGTATGCTTGTTAGCGGTGCTGATATTTGCATCTTTTACAGTTAAGCACTCTTCTTGTGCTACTCGATGCGTCTAGTAGCATATATCTCTTATTTGGGAGAGGAGGAAAGCACTGTCATGGCTTCTAATCCCGGCCCAACCCGTGTAATTTTCTTAACCCTCTTTATTTGCCTGGCGGTCGCCCTTGCTTATACTTTTGCCTCAATTAGTGTGATATACATACTAAAAACACCAATTTCAACCCAACTTCAATAAACCTCCGTTTACTGCGCAAACCTCTTTCCACCAAAGGCGTCCATGGTACAGGGAAAGCATTAGGCGCCACGCAATAGTGCTCATTTGACGACCAATATAGAACTTCGCGTGGTTAAAATCAGCTATAAAATTGCAAATGTTTATTACTCCCAGGCTCAGTCTTTCGTGTTTTGAATTCGCTGATTACTACACGTATTTATGCGCATCATTACACCAGTCATGATTGCCCTTTTAAACTTATCTCAATTTTGATTCTACTCACTGAGAACAGGTTGGAATGGCTGCCTGATGGCAATAGAATAGAGAAGGTAGGTAAATTACATTAATAAGGGATGCCACACTGTTTACACGTTAATCACCATTCAAGATCCTAAGCGTGTGTGACATGGAACCAGTGTTGGAACAGATGCCAGTGGCAATTGGCTTGACAGCGTGCAACTATTCACAGCGGCCAAACGAAAGTGGACTAGTGCGAGCGAATGCAAATGAATAGAGCTGGACTTATCCTAACGTAAAGGCTCAGTCCTGCCTTGTGTGAGCTGAACATACTCAATTAGTATTATCACAGGCCGTAAGGGAGCCTTCAGCCAAAGTTCGGATCATTAGCAAAATAAAATGAGGTCGGAACACCGTCTTCAATACATTCACAACTCCTGGCGCATTTGGGGGAAATTTCCATTATTAGAGGCCATGCTTTGCTATGTTTTTGACCTGCAGTTTCACCTGTCGGTGCAGGCACCACACGAACGATTTTCTATTACTTAACTATATGGATATATACAAGTCGATATAAGGACAACGTTTTGGCAAGCCATGTGACCCTGATGTTGTGAAATGCTGCAAAGATCCACTTTCATAGGTCATTAGACGCGTAAGATATACCTAGATCTGCATGCAGATCCGCAGGTGGCAGGATACGCAAATCTAAAAGGTTGACACAGGTGGCTGGACCTAGCTGAGTTTCCGAGGTGGAAAAAACAAAATTAGATGGTGTATAGGCTTGCAACGGACTATGTGGCTCATAGAGATTAATTATCCTTAATTATGACTTGCAACAATGTTGGTAATTAATATATAGCAAGTCTTATCATGATTATTAAATTCACCAACTATAATGGTTCAGCCGCGCTTTATAAATATTGTAAACAACAGATGTCACACTTTCGCACAGGTGGTACGCATCTTAGTGCAACATGACGCCCACATTCTAACGATAAATATAACACACTGGAATGCATAGATTGCTAACTTTACTTTCGGTTTTGTTATAAGGGCCACCTTCAGTCCTGGCTATTGTTCCGCCTTCTCAGTGGGCAAGCCTCTTTACTTTGCTCTTTACACTTTTGCACGTCAAAAGTGTATTTAACTCATCAAATTTTCTCAAAGGCAACAAAAGACAAGTTACTCACAGAATTTGTGTTCGAAGCATAAGACAGGATTCGGTGCTGCTGGTACTATGGCAGAGGCCTAGTAGAAGGGCTTGTTGAAACTTCAATTTCCTTAGTCTCGCACATTGGTAACACTTGCCAATTCTTGCACTGGTGAATCAATCGTGGCTTTGCCAAAATCGCTAATGAAGGGAAGTGATTTGCACGAGTCCGCTAAAATCACCTGTTTCAGGCAAATTAACAGTTGACTTCTATTGAGTTAAACAATTAAGAAGAAGGGTGAAGGGACTGTATATTGATTTCGTGTAAGTATGGAGATAAAATATGCATTAGATGATTTGCAGTGCCATTTTTTTCCTCAAGCACACGGATACAATGCATAAAAGAACCACAAGTACTGTAGAAAGCGATCACTATTAAGATTAACTTGAAAGGCCTGTGCGGTTGCAAACTGGCCACGTAGTTGCATAATGCTGCACTGAGAGATTGTTAGGAACATTGAAAGGCGCAGTAGTAGTCTCAAAAGCTACGTCAAAGAAGCTTGTGAGTCTGACCATTAATTATGGAATTGATGACCCCACATAACTTCTGGCACGCCTTTGCATTAAAAGAGCTCGGACAATGTCGCTAATACCGACACTTGCAACCCCTGAAGTTTGCATAGAGCTGTGTCTACTTACTTTGATGGCTGACATTGGTGCAGCACCTTCTGTGAAAAGCAGTGTCATGAGTCCTTGTACTGCCAATTGACCAGTAGGAAGACGAACGCTATGTTGGAATGAGAATTATTGACCAACACTATCAACAACGTCAACAATGGCACCGATCCGGCCTCACGTCATCATGGCGAAATAAGAAAAACTATGTGAGGAGTAAAACAAATTAATGCATGCCTGTGTTAAGATGATTTCTAAACAGTTCAAATCGGCTTTCGTCCAACGCACTAGTGCCACACCGCAGAAAGGTGTTCACATAACAGTGTCGCAAAGCCAATCCATATTGTGAGATGCCACCATGCGAACGGGGACCACATAGGGTCTTTGTCATACCTCCAAGGTCTGCCAATCAAATATTAGCTGCCACAATTAAGCAGCACTGCAACAAGTCACCCGCCATTTCCTTGGCTTAACGTAATTCAAGCTTGAGGAGGGGCTTGATTTGCTCCGGGCTTACACTAGGTAAAACAGCACCAGAGTCCTAACACCATATCACATACTGACATTGTAAGGAAGCACAAAGAATAGGCAGGGTAGTAGTGAGTTAAACAGATATGGAGAAATTCGTAGGAGTATCGGCAGACATAAACGGCCGAGTAGACAGGTCCACAAACAAAGAAATCATCAGATTGAACTACCTCATCATGCCAATCTACTCAAGCCTGCACTAGCTCGATACCAAATAAACGGACAGAAAATGTGTGCAGGAAAACAAGCACATCAGGTGCGTTCTCGGACACTGCAACAAGAGCAAAAACAAACTCGCACATTTGCTAACGTCCTCAGAGGCCGATAATTAACTATTGGCCGTCAAAAGTACTTACTTGTGCGAGCACGTTGCAGTCATAGAAGGAGTCGTCACACTATTGCAGTGATGGGAGTAAACGCATTGGGGGGTATGCGTGCTGTCTGCAAAGCAATCTTAATAACGCTACATCTCCAAGGAGCACTTTTTTGATGAGGTTACCAAGGGCTATCATCCTAAGAAGCACCTTGTATTAAGATGCATGCGGATCGGCGACTTGGACGGAGAGCACTACTGGTAGGCATATTGGCACATTGCAATATCAATAGCCCGATTACATTTCAATAAGCACAAAATGCTAGCCTACCAACAATTACTATCCACCAGTATTGGATGAAGGCGCCTTAGCAAATAGCGGCAGTGAGTGCAATAGCGCAAACGCTTGTTTAAGATTCACAAAAACAAAAGGTTAAAGGAAGAATTACGAGTGAAAGAAGTAGATTAAAAGAAGGCAAGTTAATTTTAAGCCGCACAAGTGGGATTTACGTCGCTTGATTCCCATCCAGTCGACAGAATCTGCTGCAATCGCGAAAGGATGCACTCGATGATGGAAGAGGCCATTCGTCAAAAAAAGGCAAGAAAGTAAAGTGCGAACCCAATTTTAGTGCTCTTCTAATGTATATGCTTTAATGCTTGTGCTCATTCACCGCCTTTCATCCATTCACCCACACCTATTAACTACATCTATGATTGAAATTCTCAGCCCACGACATCGTGAACGCAGAGCCCACTGAGCCGAGCTTTGCAGACCTCTGCCAGTTTCGGCGACCATTGCTTGCCAAACAATGGCCGCCGGAATGCATCTGAAAACACAGACCAGTCTCAGCAAAATGCTTGCATGTCTTTTAGACTCTGGGAAGGGTAAAAAAGGCACGCTACACATCAGGTATATTCATCGTCATTTCTAGTGACAGATTTCAAAGATTCCACTCACATTCATGCGTACCGACATACTCGACCTGCAATGGTCTCCTTATGCATCGCGAAGCCCAATGAGAATTTGATAAATAAACTTAATTATGGGAAAGACCTGTGATGATTTGCCAATTCAAGTTGCATCTGGCGCATAGCTTAACGGTAGTGTAAAGGGCATTCCGGTGTTTTGTTCGCAGCAGAACCCTTAGCACTTCCCCTTCTATCTGTCGCGAAGGTGTGCTCTGCAGAAGACGAGATTCATTCGTTCGGAGAAAAAAGGCAGGCCCAAACATCATTCCAGAGAGTGCTGTAACAGAATCCACGTCCAATCCAATAAGCGCAATAGATTCGCAGAATGTGCATAGTATTAGTGTGAATAATGCAGCCATAGTAAGGTGGTTAAGAGGACTTGGCAAATACAAACAACTGCGAGTTCCCTTTTCAATGCATTTATGCCTGAAATTTTGGCCGCCTGGATAAAATGATTGCTTAGCTGGACTTATGTCTACAATTTTTTTCAAAAGTTGAGTGAAAATCATCGCAATGTAATCGCTTACCATTTACGTTTCGTACGGATAGTTTATTGCGCTAAATGTTCCCGCCGGATATCCATCAACTGGAGAACCCTGCAAGCATGGATTTAGTTCGTCTTCACTGAATAATGTATTTTGTAACTGTTACCCTAATAATAGTACAGTAGTTGGAATAGGACAGCAATGAAGTAAGTGTGGGCCTATGCATTACGACACGCATAGCAGAACGGCAACTATCGTCGGCATGATTTATTGCTGCATCTTGAGGGATACGCAGTGCATGTTTTAATAGGTTCCTTTGCAAATCAATTTTGGTTGGAGCCTTTCGTATGCTTAATTTACCACGAATGCGATGTTATCGCTCTAAAATGGAGAGCAGGAACCAGTAAACAGTGCGTAATCTCCACCGCAACGTAAATGTGACTCGTTATATGGGGCGGAAATGTTGAAAATTACCCTGAGAAAGACGAAGCACATGATGGAATGTACTGATTTTTGAGCAGATTCTTTTGAATAAAGTGCTCTTTTGTGCAATTTGCTGATTTTCAGCAAGTTCTTGAAATTTTCACGATGTAAAGCAGCAACGCCATCGAATTTTACAGCACAAATTGGGGCAGTGTGAGGATGTCATGTAATGCATTCGGACACCTAACTTGCGAATTTCTCGAATCGAGTGCGTTTACGATCACATGACTTGGCTCGTATTAGTGGACGCTCTAACTTGGCCATTGGCTGATGCTTGAGCAGGGACTGGCAACTACGGTACATGGATGCGCTGTGGACTTTAATGGTTTTTATCAAATGTGTCATCAGGTGGATGGATGGCATAAATAATGCGGCAGCGATCCTTCTCCAGTCCGTCGTCTAAACGCTGCTACACAAATGCTACTGCCTAATATTATTTAGCAGAGAAAGGAAAATGATGCATTCAGCAAATCAAAATTATGCTTCACATTTTACGCTTCCAAAAGTCGTTATTGCAACTGAATTGTTTCCGATAAAACATCCTTGCAAAGGCTGCCAGATGCAAAATCCATTAATGCGGATATCTGGCGACATTATTAGTAACTGCATTTCAATGAGATTTTTCGTCACGCTTTAACGGCTTGCATCAGACTCTAAGCGGTGAGCGCACCAAAACACACGGAACCATAAGGAGTCTAGTGAGTTTAACCCTCTGCGTTAGCTTTTTCAGAAAGCTAGCGTCCACTTAGGTAGGGAGGTTTACGCAGTCAATCCCTCCTACATGCCTCGTTGCAGGGTCCATATTTGTTGGGATGATTATTTGGCATAACGGCATCCTTTGTGAAGTCGTGCAATGCTTTGCGTCCCCTCTTTTATGCGGACATACCACATGCTATTATTTTGTGGTCAGATGAGGCCACTGTGCATACTAATTTCACCGTGTCTGCTTTGTTGGCTGTTTTCGGCAACAAAGTGTCGTACCTTGACTGTGTTGCCTCGTCGGTTGTAACTTAGTAGAGGTTCCGAACAAAAGCGCACACACAGATCCGTGAAATTCCTCTTATTAATCCTGACTCCTTTGTGCAGCCTGCCATTATAATACACAAACGATATGTTGGGTTATTTATTCACTCATCCATTCATCCACCCCTTGTTTCTAAATAGGAGAATAGGGCACATTTCACCCTCTCAATCACCTACTCAAATATCTAACTGTTTTTACTTTAAAGCAACCATTGTGTCTTTCACAGCTGCGCAGCTATCTAAGTGAGTGCATTTCACACTCTTCCATAAAACTGCTACGTTTACACTTGCAATTTCATTTTCTTACCAAAAGGCAAATGTATACAGAACTCGCATTGAAACGAGGACACAAGCGAATAAATGTTTTGTAATATAAGGCCTGTTTAAAGATAGTAACTGGTCATGATGATGAGATTTCCAAACTGAAGAGAAAATGGAGTTTGATTACGCATAATAAGGAAGGATCTGGTGCTCTATTGTGAATCTGCTTTCAAGTTAAATATAACATTTTTACTGCCAAATCCTAGCATTTACATGCAGAATAAGTGTGGCACAAGTCGGCCAGTGATGGGTGAATATGTCAGAAATGCCATCACATGTGTGCCACAAACCAATGTGGAGCGACAAATTAGACCGCACAGATGACAAGTAAGAGACATACAGGGTTCACACAGTTAATTCAGCCTTCCAGATCGCCCAGTGTGTGGGGGTGGGAAACGTGTAAACAAAGCCACAATTTGTGTGACAACATGTGTTGAAGGACAATCTGGCCAGCATGGGCAGCATGTTATATAACAGCTGATTTTACCCATATAATTGCATTTTAGAATA
Organism: Taenia hydatigena; assembly: GCA_036345935.2. Lineage (NCBI taxonomy): Eukaryota > Metazoa > Platyhelminthes > Cestoda > Cyclophyllidea > Taeniidae > Taenia > Taenia hydatigena. Next base: position 10,044,527 of record JADWOT020000002.1, on the reverse strand, counting down.
CACACATGCCTCGGAGTAAACGTAAGTGTCAGCAATGTACCGCGTCAATGGTATATGATAGAGCTGCAGAATTTACGAACGTAATTGCGACGGCAAACACACACCGGTCTCATGGTTGTGGGTGTAAGTTTCAGCAATGCACGACTTGTGCACCACCAATAAGTGTGAAGGCGTGTTCTAAAGTGCATGGGTGGCAATTGATAGAGCTGTAGGACTTACACACATCTGCCTCTTCCATTTTAACCCGTGGTGGGAGCAATTATCAGAAATGCCACACCTTGTTTGCCACCAACCGGTGCAATCATGTGAGAGATCTGCAAATTTTATCCACATTTTGCGTCTTTAAAATCACGCAGGTATGCCAGTAGTGTAGCCATGCGTAAGCATTGCCACAACTTGTTTGCCAGAAATCAGTGTCAAAGGATAATCTAGAACACATAAATGGCAAATTAGAGACGTACAAAATTCACCCATATACGCGCAACGTTAAAGACACACCGGGTGCCAGTGGTGATTGGAAGCTACAGCGATGCCACAACTTGTACGCCAACCATCAGTTTGAAAGGAGAATCTACACCCCAAAGATGACATTAAAGACACCTGCAGAATTGACTCACATGCAATCGAAATCAATCTCACACCGGCCCGTCAGTGGCGGGTGTAGGTGTCAGAAATGCCACAACTTATTCTCCAATAGTGTGCGGAGATAATTTAGACCCAATTATTGGAATGATCGATGAGTGCAGACTCCACCCATTTACTCTCGACGTTGAATTCACATCAGCGCGTGGGTGGTGGGTGTAAGTGTCAGCAATTCCACATCTTGTATGCCGCCAATGAGTGTGAGGGGATAACCTAGAACGCAATGTAGTCATGTAACATCTCTGCAGCATTTACTTACATTATTGCGACTTGAAAAGCACAACGGTGTGTCGGAGGTTTAAGTAGGTGTCAGCAATGCCAGAACTTGTGTGCCGAAAGTTGGTGTGGAGGACTAATCTAGGCCCATCCATAGCATTCGAGACATCTACAGAATTGACTCATGTACAATCAAAATCAATCTCACACCAGCCCGTCAGTGGTGGGTGTGGGTATCATAAATGCCACATCTTATTTTCCAGTGATGTGTGGGGATAATTTAGACCCAAATATTGAAATGATCGATGAGTGCGGAATTCGCTCATTCAATCTCGACGTTAAATTCGCATCAGTATGTGGGTGGTGGGTGTAAGTGCTAGCAATGCCACAACTCGTGTGCCACCAATCATTAAGGACGGCTAATCTAGACGTCATAGATAGGAGTTGAGACATCTGCAGAATTTACTTATGCGCCTCCGACATCAATCTCATACCGGTCGATCAGTGATGAGTGTAATTATCTGAAATGCCACTACTTGTGTGGTAACAATTAGTGTGGAATGGTAATCTTGCTCCCGTAGGTATCATGTGACACCTGCAAAACTAACCCCCACGCGACCTGGGATCTCTCCTCTCATCTGTTTTTCAATACACAAAGGTGATGCTTATTTGAGTGACAACAGGAATAACTCCCTGATAACTAGTCATTTTCAATCTTATACCTCAACGCACCTCAAAAATGCTGGTATGTCACCCTCCATGTAAGAGAACTTCACCACTGTCATGGCCCTTGCAAACTATTTTCAACCAGCTAAAATGCATGTTTTCCATACGTCCTCACGCTTGACTTACGATTCAAAAATGCAGCGGAGAAAGGGCGAGTATCTATCCTGCTGTAGCTGCATTCCTTTTATAATTTATGCAACGAAATAATTTTCAATGACAGACAGTGAGAGCATATGTGCTGTTGCATTTGTCACCATGTCAAAGCTCAAACTTCGTGAGAAGCTCATGTTGTGCAGAGCACGGGCATGAAAGCTGTGGGGGTAATGCAGATGCCACGTCCATATGCAGCTGTGTGATTCACTTTTTCTCAAAGAACGTCATTATCCAGGCGGATAATCTAGGCAGCATACAAACGCCGGACAAAGAAGATAGAGACTCACCCACAAGGCCTCGCTCTTCCGACCTAACTTTTACCTCAAGGTGAAAAATGTGTGAATTATTGATTCGAGCTCCTCGATGAAAGACACGTTTCGCCTTTTCAAAATCTACAAGGCAAATATTTTTATTGTTGACCCTCTGGTCCAAGTCCGATATCACAATGCAAGCATGCTTATTCCCAGCGTTCGGACCACAGAAGAATATAGAAGGCTGCTTTCTTGACTACAAGGACGTCAAGACTATTGGCAGGACGAAGATATAGCGTGCGTGACAAATAGACAAGGAACCAGGTCGACGTTCGCCTGCGTTGAAAAGGCGAGGTTGAAATGGATTTACGCACTCACTCTTCACACATGCGAGGGCACAAGAGGCAGCAGTAATGCATATTGGGTAGACTGAAGGGGTGCAACAAGTATGAAATTGAAGTTTGGCATTGAAGAGATCGTTAACAATAAGATAAAAGAAACACGGCAAAGACTAATCTGCACTCATTCTGCTGTGCGACGGGCTCGTCGACGAAGTACACGCTTTGTCATCCCTTAAAAATACACAACACAAAAATTAACAGGCAACCCTCCAACCCGTGCCCGATATTACACTGTAAGCGTTTAGATCACAGAAGAATACAGAAGGTTCCTTTGTTGATTGCTAAGATACCAAGACTATCGGCAAGATGAAGACATGGAATGAGTGGGAAATAGGCGATGAACTGGGTGAAGTTGGGCTGCGTTGCCAAAGCAAAGTTAGAATGGATTTAAGTGCTCAAAACAGGGACATTGCGAATGGGATGGACTAAGGTGGTAAAACAAATGTGAAGATTAAGCGTGATGTAAAGACGAAAATTGGCAATAAGACATGAGATGTAAAGCAAAGTCTGATCTATCCTCAGTCTGCTTTGTAACGCAAATAATGACTGCTAAGAGAGGATTTGAACGATAGCCGGTGGACAAACAAAATTCGTAAATAGAAAACATCAAAGAGGTTTCGGGAAAGAAGGACACAGAAAAAGAGGACAGATAAAAGTGAAATGAAGCCGGGTTTGAAAATGCTGATGCATGGGACGGAAAAAGAGGTTACTGGACTCTCTAAAGTTTAACGAACGAAAGTCTTTTTATGAGAGAGAGAAGGATCTTTACTTTGCCACTGATGCAGGTGCATCAGATAGTCCTACGTGTGCCAAGTGTTCGCGGATATCTGCGAAGCAAAATTAAAGAGCCTGTCGTACCGTAAAGCTTTCCTCTCAATTTTGGGTGGCATTTGAAAAGTATTTGAATATTTGTATATGAGATCAGCCCTTAGGCATTCCTAGTAAAGCAGATCGCCTAGTCTAGTTTAGTCTGAAACGAGTGAATGATAATGACCAACTGATATTGACGCAGAATATGCAGTTGCTATTTTTGTCATCGCCAATCTTATAGCGGGAAAATCCATTGTGAAGGTGCAGAAGGGTGAGCTTAGAGCTCTTAGTAAGACAAAATGCAAACGCCGAGTACTTTTTTGCTGTGCCTCGGACTTTTCAAATACGCCGCTTGCCACTGCGCTTCTTTGCTAAAAGTTGTCCAGTTTTGTCTCAATAGATCCCAGAATAAAGTATGAGACGTGACGCATGCCTTCGCATTTAGACCATTAGCAAGAAGTGCTAAGATTTCTTTGTTTGCCATCCAAATGAAGCCTTTATTCAGCCCTCATCTCTCGTTCCTCCCCAGGCATTATTTCCTACTAATGCCGTATCCGTGAGTTCCATCAATTCTTTGATGTATCTGTCCAATATCCATCCTGCTGCCTGAGTACTTTTCTTCGTCCACGTACTATGGGTCACTGTCTCGGTGGCTTTGAGCTTTGTATGGTCTCAGGCCTACTAACATGGGTGCTATATCAGTACATGCCTGCGCGTGTGTGCAGAGCGCCACATATTAGGAAGCTTTTTGCGAATACATGCGAGGAATTTCTCGTAGACACGGTGAAGTGAGTTGAGGTAAGGTAAACTAAGCTAAACGCAACACTTAATAGCGGTGAATTCAAATGTTTCATTTTTTTAGTGCTAGTCAGCGTCTGTCAGTGGTGACATCGACTCTGGTATCACCACTACCATCTCACACCAATAAGCGTCTGATGTATGCCTCACATAACCTAGCAACTTAGAGCATTTAGGACACAACCACTCACGTATTAGCACTGGATTTTAGTGTTTCTCCTCGAGTGACGAGGGCACCAGCTCAACAAAATTTGCGATTGCGCAAAGGCAACCCTAACCATCAGAGGAAGAAACCTTTTGCTTTTGATTACCTCAAAAGAGCCTAAAAGGCAAGACTCGGATGATTTTTAAAGTGCTATGGTACACCTTTCCGCCAGATACCATTGCGTACCCACAAGTCAACGCTTCTGATCGGCCAATGAATGTGTCTATTTTCACGAAATGGAGTGCAATAACGAGGTGGCTATGCGATTGAGTGGATGCATAATGAACTGCAGCATTTTCGTACACAGCATATGTCTGATGTAGGGCCCACAAGAAAGAATCCGCGTTGCCTGTTTGAAACACTGTGGTGGATGCTATAAGAGATGGGTTGCCATGATATCTCAGGCAGCATAGCATGGGGCAGCCCAAAAATTTTGGAATTTTTACTCTTTGGAAGCGGATATCGCAATTATAACCAGCTAGTGAAAGCCACTAAGTAATTTGCCGCCAAACTCTATTTGAACCTGACAGCTAGTAGCAAGCTTAGATTCTTGTCAACTGCACATTTCACCTTGACCTCTTTCTATGGAAGTGGGTGTTAGTAACTCCTAGGTGTTCTCCATGCAAAACCCAATCATCCATTAGACATGCGCCAATTTTACATCATCGCAAGTGTAAAAGCTGTTCGTTAGCTTTTAAGAAAGAGCAAGAATAGGAGGCGTCTTTCCAAAAAGTAGCAAAAATATAATCTGGTTTAGTACTCTCATTCTAGGTGACATGTTGCAAAGCCTTTCATGAAGTAAACTGCAAATTTCTACTAATGCAGGCCAAATTACGTATTGCAAAATGCCTTGCATTAGAGCAGCTCTTAGGTGCTCAATTACTGCAAGATGCAACCAATGTTCAAGATTCCTTTGCCACAAATATTTCTGAGTTTCACGCCATTGCTGCCACTGTTGCTTTTATTTCTATTCAGCAACAAATTTGACGCTGAATATTCATCTTCTTGGCAAACTAGCGGTCGAGGATTGGATAGACGACAGAATTGCTACTATAAAGGTGCTCACGTGTCCCAGAGACTTGACCGGATGACTTCAAAGAATCGACTAGATCTTATAAGCGTGGACAAACGGGTCGATGAGCATTCAGCATTCAGTCAGATCACAAAGCTCAAATTGTTACTATTAATATGGTGTCGCAGCTCTTTAAGCAGGAGAAAAGTGGGTAAAGGTCCAATGATGGCCTGACAGAACATGAGTTACCACCTTACGGGCAGCGAAATCAAAGTGGATGGAAATGTGAACGAATGTGCGTTTGTGTTAAACAGATGATCAGACGAGAAGCCAGAAAAGGAGCAGAGATTTAAGTACTTGGCTAAGAACTGTCGAGCTAGAAGAATTGGCTGGCTGGCTACACGCCATACATGATTGAATTCCTCCTCCAGTTCATTTAGTCTCAATTGGGTCAAATGGGGTCGCATTATTGTATGTAGCAATTAAATTAGGTTGTGCAATTTATTTTTGGAAGGTCTGCCTCACCTTGATTACTTCACCAAACACTACTGAATTATCCTGCCTTTTTGCATGGGGGTCCGCAAAATTGATGGCACCCCTCTAAATAAATTTCCATTTCCTTGCTCATTTTAATGGCTGCCTGTTACAGAGCACATGCATCACAATTTCGCACGTTTCTACTGCTTTAACGAAAGATGCTCTTCTGAATGACGCTGCATGGGTAAATTGGCAAAACCGCATTTCATGCCTTCACCCTTAAGAGAAACAGTCAAAATTTTACTATGAAGCAACAAATCTGCGCTTACTCCTAGGCATGGAAGATTGTAAGAAACCAACAAAGAGCATAAATCTGTCATTAATAAGCCTTGCGCAATTTTAAAACTGTTTGTTATGCTGTATAATGGTGTGGCGGCACTGCGGAGCGCAATTGAATACAATGCAATCAAGCTCTTGTCCAATGTTTAACCAACGGAAATGCTTAATAACTGATAACAGAATGTAATTCAATCACTTTACTTATAGTTTACAACTGACACTCAATAGCATAGTCAACAGGTAAAGCATAAATCATGGGTAGTTACTAAGCACCACAGCCTTCGAAACCTCTTCACGAATTTCCCCGTGGCCAAGATCATTGACGATTGACAAAGTTGCTTCATTTTTTGTACTTTGCAGTCACGTCGGCTCCTAAACACAAAGCACTAAAGAATAGGTTAACGCAAAGTCAGTAAGGCAAGTATAAGGATGTTTAAATGGCTGGGGAGAGCCAAGCACGATTATTTGCATATAACGGTGACTATAAGCACTGCATTTGTAATTCATTGCCTGCAAAAGTGCAAACGATTAAGTTAGATCTGAATGGATGAGTTATTCACAATAAATGGGCATAGCAAACACACTTATTCGGCAAGATTAACCACTTACTGGCAGCAAGAAGGCAATCAATCTTGTTCACTTCACCAACTTTGGCGATCAGCATGAGTGGCGTGAGGCCCTTTCAGACTCGCTGCTCGACATCGACTCCATTTGATATAAAGTATTGAAAAACAGGCACGCGACGCCCACAGATCGCTGCAAAAATAAGTGGTTTCATGCAGGTGACGCATCTTTTGATGTCAGCTCCATGCGAAGTAACAGTAGTAGCAGTAGAATGTGGCTGTTTAAGGTAGCTTGTCCGAGTGTGACTAGCAGACATCAGCTTCGAGAAGCCGGGTGGCAATTTGTCGCAAAAATGAATGTTGTCGTTCGATAGTCACCCTAGTTGCAGGAAATGCAATTATAGGTATGATGCATCATCAGATGATTAGCTTATTAATTCTATATGCCAATATTCTGCTCCATTCGAGACCGTGTCATAAGTAAAATTGCTTTCATAAGCGATTGCATTATGAGTAAGAAGTAAATAATGTCCTCACTAACCCATAGAGACAAAGGTAGAACACGCACCTCGACACTAGTAAGCGCAAGCGCAGATTGACTTCATTTGCCCAGTTTGTGGCCTTCACCGGCATAAAGGTAATTGAGGCGTCGACCAAAATTTATGCGTCTGTGGGGAACACCTCGGCTTAAAGGAGTTGCATTATGCACATCACTTGCAGTAACGCGAAGCCCTTGCTTTAGAAGTATTTGTACAAATGGCAGGTGACCTTTAGTGGCTGCATAGTGGAGCGCATTGTCCATGACTTCGTCGGTAAGAGACCGAAGTGCCATATTGAAGGAGGACCATCAGTGCTTCTTGATAACCCTTGTGCACAGCTACATGAAGAGGAGGATGCAATGCGCTCCCACCACTTCCGCTATCATCCATCTGAATGTGAGAAATGAATATTGCCCTGGCTTAATAACCCTTGCAGTGCCCCGTTATCATACTGCTGCCAAGCAACTTTAAGGTGCGTGCACACAGAGTGGGGTGTTTCAATTTGGCTCTAGTATAGGCTTCTATGTGGTTAAACAGCAAAAAGTTACCTAAAAGGTTGCCTCTGTGATTTGATGAATTGCAAAACGTGGCTCATAAACAGGACACGATCAACAGAGTAGAATTTTAATGGCAACGAAATCTGGCTTACACTACATTTCAATAGGCGTTTTATGGCAGCGATATTATTGTGCAATACGGCTTGGAAGATATTTTGTTGCTCATCATCTTTCGTTCGACTCTAATATCATCTATTTCATGTGCTCTGCTTGCACACCTCATTGCGGCATCGGGGAAAATTTTGTGCGATGGGCTAGCCGTAGCTTCGGATGAACCCGCTTAAAATCTCGCTCCATTGCTGGTCGCGTTCCGCGGCAAGTGTATTTTAGCACCAGGGAAGTATAAGTGAATGTGAAAGGACCCACTATAGGAGACTTACATCAGCGTTTGCTTATGGCAGAAGCCCATTTTGGGCTTTTTACAGCAACAAATCAGGAGATGGTGAATTAACATCGAATTAAAGAAGGCCTGGAAAAGTTCCTATACAGCATACCTCACGTTAGCATTTAAAAAAGAGCTCGTTTTTGCAGCACGGCTTTTAAAAAATAAAAAGGTTAATGTCACCACCTCCTAAATGCAATGATCATTTGTGTTTGCCCTGCGGATGATGTAACAATGGGAAAACCAAGGCACACAATGTTCCATGATTGATTTCAGTCCACCCACGGCCTGGCTGAGACCAAACACTGGGAATAGCTACAAGAAGCAAAGAAAACAGCGCATGTCGGAAGAGGGTTTACAGTGACTTAACATTTGGCCTTGTGCACATTCAAATGCGTGAAACCTTCCTTTTTAGAGGTTCGAAATACCATCCTGACGATTAGGCCAAAACGCCATTTTCGCGACAGTTCAGTCTCCTGCGGCACTCTCCTGCACCAGCGTGCATTCTTTTACAACATCTCAAGTCCCCTCGGCTACGTCCATAGCCTCGCAACCTATACGCACTATAATAGGGGTTCTCTGGCTTGGAGCCTTCTCAGAAGTCGGAAGACTACTAACGTGACCTGGAGGTCAGGGTGCAGCATGGGCATTCAATTTGTGTCCAACCTCTGCAGACACAAGGTTCATCATGGAGCAACACGCAGTGCAACTAAACAATAACTCACTGTACACCGTTTCTCAACGTCGTTACTGGTGCCTCCAACTGCAATCTCTATAATGCCATCATAAGGTGCTTCACACTCAAAAACAAACCAAAAAGTCGGTAGAAATGGCACCAAATTTGTCTGCATGTGAATAGGCGTCCGATCATGATGAACAAAAAAGAAACAAAAACAGACAATCCTACGGAGCCAATGACATTGGCCTTCAGCATTTCTTAGCTTTCGATCGACTAATTTTTACCCAGAATATAGACGTGTGGAGAATGCAAAACCTTTTTTGCAAAGCTAAAATTTTTACGGCAGTACTGCAAACCGCTCTGCGAAGAATTTCCCACGCACTTCAAATGAGGCGCAAATCATGCTGCTTAGGAAAGATCCCAAGAACACGAAGTTCAGATGATTGCCAAGGATAGATATCATTTGTGACATTCATGCGGGTCTGTAACGCATTATACCCATTAAAGTTGGATGATCGCTAGAGAAACGAGGAAGATTGTCAGGGTTAGCATTACTCTTAGCCGAACTCTTGCAGTTCCTGACAGCCCCGACTTTATTGCAAAGTGATGGGAGCTACTGTTAGTTCGTCTTAAATGGATAGTTAAGACAAAGCAAGCACACAACTTAACTAACCGAAAACAATAATCGCAGCGTATTGGAAGCAATAGGCAGTGCTTTTACTTCATTGAAACCAACTCTCTTATTAAAGACTCACATCCTCCACTACTAAAATACCCTTCTTGACTCCCATTCGCAGGCCGAGCATCCACCACACGAATGTGTGGTAGACTACGCGGACCGATGCTCAAGTCTCCGCCTGCCCTATTTTGTTCTGTTACTAACTCAAGGGGAACGATGGTGGCGGCAAGAGGCGATTCTGACGTTATTGTACAGCTACCGCAATATCTGTTACTGAGCGCTACACCTTGGTGTGGTGTGATAACCGCATTGGCATTATAAGTTATTGGGCGAGATTTGCCCGGCTTCCGACAGAATGGTCGCAAATGGCGTGCAGCTTGACAATTACCCTAGTCATGTGCTTCGCAAACTTGGCATTGGCGGTTCCTTGGTGAAGGCGTTGGTTATGTGGGTAAGCCACATTCCCTCCCACACCATACTAGCTGATCACCGTCCAGATGGAAGCAAGGCTGAGCAATACTGAAGTGAGACCAATGTGGCAAGGTAGAGGGGATGAAAACATTGGACACTTGAAAGAATCGTAAATCATGACAGTTATTCCATGGTTCTGCTATACCAGAACATAAGCCATGAGAAATAATCTAGATGAGGGGTATTGAAGAGCCTAATCCGGTGTTCAGGCAGTGGAGGTAAGCATGGTAGTCCAGTAAGGGAAAAGCATCCTAAAGAAGAAGTAAGGAAGCTGATTCAACCCCTATAATTTACAGGACTGAAATCCGGCCTTTTCAATTAACCTTCTCCTAATGGCCTCCTTTGTCTTCAGCACTCATGAACACGCCCTAGCGGAGCAAGTCTGTCTACAGCACGAGTACACCTTAACGGGCAGGTTTGGCAGCAACATGAACACTTCCGTTGGCCTATTTTAAGCAGGTAGAACAAAAACTGTAGCAGCTTTTGCGAATCGCTTCGTGCTAACATGCCTTCTCTAATCACAGCTCCTTCCAATCCCTCCAACTCTCTGCTGACCATCAAATTGTCAGTGTTACCTTTCCTCTGCTGTACAACCACTTCAGCAAATAAATGATCAGTTCGGTTATATCATCTCTGGTCCACTGAGATGTGTTGCACGCACCGCCTGAGCATGAGCTGCAACTTCCGCCTTCCATAACTGCAAATTCTGCGGTGGAGATTCTTTGTTGCTCTCCGTTGTTTCGCACAATCTCTTTATGCTGCTTCAAAGTCACCTGATCCTCATGCATGATGGCACATGGTTGCACTTTGGTCACCCGTGTGATTGCGTTCGTCATAGTTGTCAGGTGTCTTTGCAGCTCTTCTTATTCGACCTCTGAGGAGGACAAATAGTCCTGCTTGATTGGCACCCAAGAAAGTCCATTCACTAGGAGGGCAAGTAAGTGCAACGAATTCTGTCTCTCTCTCTCCAATTTCAATTTCTGTGTGTCTCATTAAATCCTCGCATGTCAATTCACTACTTCTTGCCTAATGTATAGGTTGACATACGTCAGCGCTGTAGATATGCTCTGGTTCAATATACTTCCACCTTCACTCAGTAATCTGCCCTTTTACTTTCGGCTAGGTGCCTGCGTACTTGCCTGAAATCCTGCCAGTTTGTCCGCCTGCCTGCCCAATGTCTTGATGGACTGGCGGGCTTGTAGCCTACCCTTGCATCGAGCAGGCTGCATCGCTGCCCTCTCTTTTCTCGACTGCATATTTCACTCCGAGTCTTCAATTTAAGATACTCAGTGGACCTGCTGATGTGTCCCAGCCTCGCACATTGTTCTTATTTCTCTCCACTTGCCTCACGCCTCTCAATAGATTAACACACTTTTCCACTTTCGCTCGAAGGTCTGCCCGCCTGCGTGCCTGTCTAACAATAGGCTCGCGCCACTGAAAAAGGAAGAGAGCATCCAAGTGCACGCAAAGCTTGTCAAGCAGCTCAGATTCCGTCTGCTTGTCAAAAATTAATAAGCGTTACCCAAAATTGATTTAATTATACCAAAAAAATGGACATATCAAGTAAAGCTCTTGCTCTATTACAGATTTTGAGCATAAAATACAAGTAATTTTGTTGTCCCAATCACTCGCTTATGTGTGATCTAGGACCCTACTAAGACGTCACTTAAGTAATATGTCCGTCATTCCTGTGGCCACCCTTCGTTAGAGCGCTAGCCGCCACCACATATTGCTTATGAATAATTGCACCAAAATTACTTACAGAAGCAGTGGGTGGATTTTAAAATGCAGGTTTTAATCAAGACAGCTGCAATGAATTGTTTCAATTTGCAGGGTGCATTAGATGCATGCGGTAGTCCATATCCTTGCAGTATAAAGCACGCAAACGCATTTGTCTAGTAGCACGACAGCGCTGTTTGGATTGCTGCTACGCCTACACTGTGCTTGAGCCTGCGTAGCGTGTAAGCTAAGATGTTTTTTAAATTCCGTCTTGATCCAAGCTTTGAATAAAGTTAATTATTCTATTTTACTGTTAATTAGACGCTTTGCCGCCTCGCTTGTGATAAAACGGAGACCCTACCATGCATTTGATGCACACTTATCAGCACATATTGCTGAGCTCTGTCTGCTCGAGGCCACTCAACACTACCACTCTCTCTCTAACGATTAGGTGTAGTCGGTAGGCTGGACAAGAAAGCCTTTAAATTAGTGAAAATCAGCGGAACGTAAGACCTTGAATCGCATGCTTCGTACAGCACGCTACAAACCAGGATCGTAGGAAAATACGTTGTTTTGTAGAAATAACAGAAAGAGGGGAAGGCGAGAGAATGTAAGAAGGAAGAGCATGGAAGGTAATACCTTATGTCTATTCTCTGTGCCCCCATAACCCCATCTACCTAAGAGAAGGTCATCGAATTTCTTAAGCACCAAACTATTACGCAAAGGACGCATCTAAAGTTGAGAGTCAAAGTTGGAACAGACAAGGACGTGGGAGTGTGAGGCCAATATTTGGGTTCTAGAAACGAAATGCATGAGAAAATAAGAAGCTGTAAGTTGATCCCATCTACAAGGCCAATAGATTGTAATAATGGCCCTTTCTCCAAACAAACTGGTTAGCAAGCAAATGCATTCTAGCCACAAAAATTCACTCAAACCGTAAGAGCTTTTTAATGGTCACATGACTAAATCCGTTGTGACAACGTAAGTACCTCTGCAACCAGCGGGGAATCTGGTAGCGCTGTTAGGAATCCCTTGTTGAAATAGACGGCTTGCCCCATTAAATCCTTTTGTTACCCGACAACCATCGAAACGTTACTGCCGATCTCTCAATAAATGTATTCTAGCCACAAAATTTTGCTCAAACCGTAAGAGTTTCTTAATGGTCACATGACTAAATAGGTTATCGGAAATTTCAGTCAATCAAAAGGATCGAGAGAATAAGTGTGAAGTTACGTTCGTATGAAAACGCTAGAAAGGTCGTAGGTGCTACCCAGCAGTGCTTTCTGACACACACAGCTGCAGGTTTCACTTGGCCTACTCCCGTGTCTTTGATGACTAGGCCTGGTTGAGCACCTTCTCCTCCCTCTTCGCTTGCGTATGGACGCATTTACAGACCAGAGTCTCTCTTAATGATAATTGGTTTCTTAGTAGTTAGCGGGAAGTACAGATCTGAAATTTAATTGGTGGATGGGTGTTAGGAAGCTTGACAACCACCGTCTTCATATTCTCTCTTATTTGAATGGTGGGTGGTGCAAGTAGAGATATATAAGGAATGGTCCTCTGTAAGCTTTACTTGTCTTCCGTCGACTAGGCATATGTACGCATCATTTGGTAGGATAAATGTTTGTCTACCAGTGGAGTATGTGGAAATCTCATGTTAAATATTGGGCTGACTTGCCTATAGCGGACTCTTCTGCTAACGAAATTCGGGATTTCGCATTTGTTTCTGCACTACGGTTGGTTTTAGTCTGTCTGATCACCTGTACTGACTGATTTAGAAGAACGAACTTTAGGAGTGAAGACCAATAAAGCTGTATTGACCGAACCATGATGAACACCTTGCACTAAAGTTCTTCATGTTTTGGCCTTATCTTCAGCTACTTTAACACTCCACGACTCTACACCTGCATAGTTGCCATGGAATAGTGCTCGCACCACCTATGCCGCCGGCAACCACCGTCTTAGTCGAAATACTGCCTTTTTATTGTAGCTTTAGTCTAGGCTTAGCGAAAGGGTGAGGCTTTTTTGGGACAGGTTTTTGCCTATGCAGCGTAACTCAAGGGAGGAGGTGCAAATTTTAGCCTGGCAAAGGGGTCTGCATGCATTTGAGTTTATCTAGTTTTCTCGTGAACCGTCTTAAACGGATTTTTTTATCCTATTTCATCGATAAGCCGCCTTCTCAAAAGCGAAAGGAGTTAATCGAGTCGCGATTTGAAATGAGCACATTTAGGACTTGAGAAACTTACATGGCCAATAAGTTCATGACCCACTCAAAAAGTATGATCCGAACAACCGGCACAAACTCTAACTTCTGTCGCAAATATTGGAAATGTTATCTCGTTTTCAATAAATTGGTCTGTAATGTGCGCTCTACCCACATTCACCCCTTTTTTGTACAGCTGCTAGAGAATGGTTATCCTTTTTTGACATCGGAGTCCGTAGGAAGTCTCGAATCGCCGAAAATGCGTTCCACTAGTATGGGTCACCATGACAGATCGTGCTGAGAATGTACGCTTCAACTAAATGAAGGCAGGGAATCCGATTTGGCACTTGCAGTAAACCATTGGCTCAAATTCTTAAATGCGTGGCTGATTTATTGGCTGCTATTTAGCCCACAGAGCTGCTCAGTTTGAATATTCTGATTGCAGAGACTTTCTATCAGATCAATGATGACACATTGCTTCCACAAAGCAACGGGAATGTTGTGAACTTTCTTTAAGGGCAGATTGGGGAGAGTTATATGCGGGATCCCGAAGGGCTATATCATCAGGTTATGCGATCTCAATCTTTGCCTTAATGATGGAACGTGCAAAATTACTTAGTGAAAATTTTGTCAATCATCGTCCCAAGGATCCCTAATGGAGTCCTAACAATTATTCTGAATGGGCTTGTAATAATGACTCTTGTCTTAATTAAAGGATTTACAAGGTTGAAAAGTATTTACAAAATATCGACGATTTAATCTGGTCAATTAGGTAAAATTTGGTGATAAAATAGAGAAAATCGCACTGCTCCGCACCTTAAGCTAGAAGTAGGGACGCAAGTCGCCTTTGATACTCAGGTGATGCGTGCGTCAGTAAAAGTACTCCTTAGGTGAGAAGCATTCAGCGAACGAGAAGCCAGCGATGAAGACATCGCCAGCTCTCCTTGAGGTAGACTAGAGTTTAAAACGTAAGCACCCAGACTTGCATTCACCAAGTTAAAAATTACCAAATAAGTCTGCTCCTCCAAAGATTTAAGCAATCAAAGGAACGCGATGAACGAGAAATCTGCTGCACCACTAGCAACACCTGTAAGCCATCCCTTTCTTAGGGTACTTTAATAATGATTATCTATCATGCCAAAGGATACCTCAGCTCCTTTGTGCCCTTTAGCGGAGTCTATTTCCTCTCGCATTATTAGTAGCATTATTCCAAACACCAACTTGAAGCAATGTTGCACCAGCTCATCTCGACTCTTCACTGAAAATGAAAGGTAGGCACCTGCTGCGAGAAATTTAATTAACACGTTGAATTATGTTAGGCTGTGTTCTCTGTGGCTCAACTCTATGCGGATTTGATGGGAGGAAACTACCTGATCGTAATAATGCAGCCAAAAACTGTGTAAAATAGATAAAATAGCCCAAAAGGAAGACAAGGAAGTGTTACTTATTTACCATGAATATTTAAAGAAGCTGATTTATATAGGACAACTTTCGCCAGGGCAATGTAGTTCGACTAACTCCAGACTAACGACAAAAGGCTGATTGGTTCCAGCTAGTTGCCTCTAACCATGAACATGTGCTTAATAAGTTTATTTGCAAAGCACTCCTAAAGCCACATCTCGTCGGCACACTTCGATCAGCTAACTTAGAAGACATCTGCTCAATGGCTGACCTTACATTGTTCCTCGGCCTGTCGTGAATGCCCTTACGATAATTACTACTAATGATTACTAAAAATAAGTTTACCTAATCGCATTCATTTATGTGGTGATGACTTGTGGCTCAAGAATTCGTCGAGTCGAGGGAAGAAGACTCTCGACTTCTACCTATTCGACTACCATCTTCGTAAGTGGACTCAAAGACACGTAAGCAAAATAAATAGGCGAATACGCTACTGCTATCGTATCAATTATCCAGCAAAGTCCCAAAACGATGTAAAAGTAGAACAAATAAAATTGGGCTTCATTGACACTCTTGCTGAAATCGCTTGCCATGAAATTAATATTTAACAGCATAGCCAAGAAGCAGGACATAATTTGTGGTTATTTCTACGTTCTACAGCACTTGAGATCTTCTCACATATTTCTCTGTGACCATGATCATTGGCAATCAAAAAGGCTGTCATTCCTGTCAGTCGTCGCATTGGCATCAGCTCCTGAGCACAGGGGAGTTGGGAATAACACATTGTTAGTGGTAAAGCAAATATGGGCCTGATTAAGAGGCTATTTGCATAAACAGGTGGTTGGTATCAATGATGGCGCTGCTTTATTGTTGCAAAGGTACGGAACATCTACGTTGCTTTTAAAGGGATAAGGTCTTCATAATTAAGAAAATTCGGAGCTCAGCAAAAATTTTGAGTGTACAAAAACATCCACTTACCAGCGTCCAAAAGATGTTCAACTATTTCCACGTCACCAACCTTGGCGGCCAGCATAAGTGGCGTCCAGCCCTCACTGTCCCTTTGCTCAATATTAGCTCCGTTTGACAGAAAGTATTGAAGAACAGGCAGACGACGGCCACGAATTGCTGCGAAAATTGGTGGATCCACAAAAATACCAGAATAGTTGATGTCAGCTCCATGCATGAGTAGCAGTTGCAACAGTAGCAGGTGACCGTTAAAGGCCGCATGCTCAAGTGCAACTTGCAAGCATCTGCTTCGAGAAGGAGAGGAGTAGGTGGTCTCCAAAATGAATTTTGCCATTTCGTAGTCGCCCTATTTGTACAAGGAATAAACCTGCACATAAATGCATCATGAGATATCACTCTATTTATTCGGTAAACCGTTACATCTTAAACCATTTTGAGAGTATGCGGTGCGCAAAATTATTCTTACGCGCAGTTGTGCCAGCAATGAGTAAAGCCATTGTGTCCGCGAATGTCATAAAGCGAATGCAGAATACATATCTCGACACTGGCAAGAGTAAGCGCAGATTGGTTTCTTTCATTCAGTTTGGAGCCCTCGTCGACACCATGAAAGATGAGACACCGAATTACATTCATGTGGTTGTAACGAACGGCTCTATCTAAAGGTGTCCGACCATACAAGTTTCGCACATCGGGGCGAGCTCCATGTTTAAGAAGTATTCGTACACAGGGCAGGTTATCTTTTGTGGCTACACAGTGAAGCACGGTGTTCATGATCTTGTCAGTGCAAGAAACCGAAGCGCCATGCTCAAGAAGGATCTTCAATGCGTCTTGGTCTCCTTTATACGCTGCCAAATGAAGTAGAGGACACCAGGACTTCGCATCGCTTTCGTTAGGATTCGCCTGAGAAAAAGGAAAAAGGCTACTGCCACATTTATCAGTCGCATTAACCCTATATTACGAGTGCATAGAACAGGTCTGATTTTGCTCTCCTTAAGATATTGCGCTGACTCTTCTTGCCTTAAATAATTTTAAACTACCTACAAATTTACCTCCGCAATTTGGTGGCGTCTATTTTATTTTACAGCGCAGGAGATCACGAATACGAAATGCGACCTACACCGCTCTCCAACAAACGCTTCATGGCAGCGATATTGTCATGAAGTAAGGCTTGAAAGAGAGTTTGTGGCTCATCACTTCTAATTTCTTCATCTTCCTCATCGTCCGATACGTGTATGTGCTGCAAAAGCGAAACTTATTTTAATTAAAGTAATATATTCATGCTTTTGCTTCGATATATTAGTTCACTTATCGGCAACAGAAATGAGGGCTGACTAAATTCTATGTCAAATTATTTTACCTCTAAATGCATGGAGTTCTGGGGCATAAATTCATATGGTAGCTAAGAAAGGTAGAGAGCATTAGGCAACCTTGCGTGGAATATTATCGGTGAGAGTGCTTCTCCAAATATTGGGGACTCACAATCGCTTAGCCATGTACAATGAAAGATTAGATGCAAAGGAATAACAATGTCACGTGCCACGGAATTAGCAGGAACCAGTGTAGATCCACGTTCATCAATTGATTGAACTTCCTCATGGGCCTTGAGCGAAAGCAAGTATTGCACAACATCAGAGTGACCATGTGTACGGGCTTCCATTAGCGGTGTTTGGTGGCTAATATTTTTCATATTGGCTGCGCTGTCAGATTCACACAGCAGAGTGACGGCGGCTAAATTGCCCTTCCTTGCCGCCCAGTGAAGGGGCGTGTTGCCAAGGTAATCACACAGGTAAGTGTGAGCCCCATTGTCGAGGAGGAGCTGCATCATCTCTATGTTACCCATTGATGTAGCTTCTATGAGTGGAGTCGTCATTGAATCTTCTGTGTGCACATTAGGATCAGCCTAGAAAATGCGAAATAATACTGGATCAGATGCGTGTACTGGTTTACCTATGTTGAACGGGCGATGTTACCTTACGAATGACAACAGAATTGGGCGTTATAACTACTAATACCATTGTCAGGCAACAGGCACTATGTTTGGCCAGCTGCGCAAGTGTTATGCACGGATTTATAAAATGTACATTGTGATATTTGTTAGTCACTTCGTGTCGAATAAGAAATAATAATAGGGTTGGTCGATGACGAAGAGTTAAAGACAACGCACGCCATTTTCTAGCAGCTGTCTTGCGACCGAGAGCAGATTATTTTCCACTGCTTGAGACAAAGTAACGGAAGTAATGCCACCATCTGAAGAGCCGGTAACCATTTGTCTTTCCTTTGAAGTAAAAAAGCAAATAGGTACATAGGTCAGTAGGATTAATTGAAATTGTGATGGTAGACAATTAAGCTGTTTCATTAAAAATACAATGCTGCAACAAACATGAAAGCGAACTCTATATGAAAATGAGGATTCATATGCACCCTGGAGCCACTCATTTATGCTGAAGTGCTCTCATGAACAAACTGATCAAAATTCAACATATTTGACATCCGTTTGCCGCAATGACCTCTAACGTGCTAAAATAAAACAAGCTGAAGTATGAATTTGTCGAGCCAACGGTAATTGTGTGATAACAGCAATCGTCCTTATTTGAGCGTTTGAAATTTTAATCCGCTAATCGCCTGTGAGCTTCCTAACGATCAAACCCGATGCATTGAGCACTTATAGCGGCGGCGTATGCTCGCCGAAAAGCAATACACCGAAGGCCGCTAGAAGTGATTAGACACATGGGCTTTCATTTTCATGTGCTTATAGTGGCCGATCAGTGCGGACTTTTGATGTGCTATCAGGAAAGCATGATTGCCCCTGTGCTGAACGGCACCAGTTATCCATGCCTGAGCGATGGACCCGAACTTTAAGTGTTAAACAGCACCATGTGTTAAGGTGCAGGTCACCAGAGCACATTCGATTTCATCACAGCACTTACAATAAAGCTTCTTGATCCGAAATCTGGATAGACTAATATAACGAGGCACTAATAGGCGGAATGCATTGATCTAGATGCAAATCAAGCTGCTGGATCAGTGCTTATAATAGAAAATTTAGGCAACGCGGTTAGCTCGCTGTTTGTTTTTCCTGTGATTCTAAATCTAGCATCGTGCGTAATTACGACTTCTACCTTGGCGGCTGTACGAAAATTGAATCGTTTGTGCTGCTCCAAACACAAATTAGAGGAAGTTGCTTGTAGCGACCAAGTACTTGTCTCCTCGCCTATAAAATGGGCGAGAGACTTTTGATTTTCGTAGAGTGTTGGATAATGACTAAGAAAACAAACTTGGACATTTATAAAGCTGAATGCGTTTCGATGATGACGGTTGTAAGTTTACTTGCGATTCATCGTACAATCAACAGGCATGCACAAAAGGTTTAGCCAATGGTTGTGCGGAAGGAAAATTGCATTTTACTTTCGTGGTCGCCTGTTGAATGCACCGCATAGATAGGGTAAGGCGGGAATGTATTCTCCGACCGTATTCAAAGAAACGCCTTGAAGTAAATACTAACACTAAGAAAGAGTTGCTTTGCTTCTGCTACGGACAATAACAGCAGAGGGGGTTCGAGCATATCTATCAGGAGTTCAGATGTAGTACAATCACCGTGATCTAGAAAATCAGCAAACGAACTTGACTACTGCATCTTCTGTTTGCTAAGTATCCTGGCTCGTGCCATCGCTGATGCTTAACAGATATAACATTTCCTCATAAATCATCCAAATGGGAATTGTGTGATCTAAAATCAATTAAATACGAAGAAGTTGGCAGAATCACTCGCATATTTCAAGAATATTTTGCTATAATACAAGCGATAGACTTGGATTCATGAAAGCCTCTTGTGTTGCTTACGCTTTTGAATTGATGGTAATCCTTCCCCTAAATGGAAATACATGCGCATACTTAACTCCCCATTGCAAAACAAATAAATTCATGCACTCTTGTTATAAACACTGGGCTCGACGTGAACCTTATCCTTCTTCTCGTATTTATGCCGAGGATTAAGGAACATGCGGCATCATATCTTGGCACTATGCACAAATAATTGTGTGAAGTTCAAGCTGACAAAGACTTAGCAGAAAAAATTCATATAATCGTCTGTTTTGAGGTTTTGCAATTGAACTTCAAAATTTACACGAATAAGAATCCATGACATCAATTCATTTGTCAAAGTTTTGTGGGCAGAAATTAGATACGCATGTAATAAAGGGAGGTAAAGTAAAGCAAGGAGTTAACTTTTAAAACATTTACACCTTGTAATGGGTTGTTTGTCTTCAAAGGTAAAATAAGACTCAGGAGATAAACTAGTTAGCATTCTAACATTGAATAGGAAAATGGACTGAACAATTGGTTACAAAAGGAAACCAGCCACACACTTGAGGATGCATGGGTTTTAGAAAGGATGGGCGCATGCATTAATGTGATTTTAAGTCCATGATACAATTCGCATGCAATGACATTTTTATTCCCCCGATTCATCAGTCCCTCGGACGTTTTTATTGCGGGATTCCAGCTGCTAGCAAAGACGACTTACCTTGCGCGTGGTTTGCTTTACCTAAAGTTCGAGAGCTCCTTGTTGCGACATTAGAATGGAATGGCATCATTACGGTGCTAGATCCACTCGATGCTGACACTTTTAGATTTACCCAGGTGTGTGATTTCGCCACATGTGAGAAAAACTTGGGGAAAAGGAACCCATTTTGGAGCGAAAACTATCCACTCTATATCCTGTGTGCTGGAATCTGCCTGTTTGGAATAATGCATATGCAGATAGCTTGTGCCTCAGTCATGGCTGGCTGATTCCTCCTGAATCATACCGGCCCTGGCCTAAAGTATCGCTTCGAGTGGCTGACAGGACTCGTGGCAAAATGATTGATCAGTGACAGGATTAGTAACAATTAAAAGATTGGCTCACCTTGGCTGATACATTGCGGATGATTTGGAATCTCTGCAGAATGTTGCTAAATTCTTTAAACCACTCTACCTATTCCTGCCTCAACTGAATTGTTAAGGACGTGATTAACTCCAAATATGATGAAACTGTTACTTCACCTGCATTTGGTATGATGCAAAAATGACGACTCGTTAGAAAGCAATCGCAGTTTTGTATTTGAGTTTTGTGCCACACGTGGATTCAAAGCTGGCTTTTGTAAACGAATGGACATCAATAGTCACAACAATTGCTTTCCGCTCAAATCCATTCAGTAAAGTGCACCCACTCCAAAGACGTCAATGCTGACATTAATCAGATGCCTCACTTCCAAGTCTGCGCCAAATTTTGTTGGTGTTTGCAACCCATACAGCTAGTAAACAATTGCCTGCAGTCAAATAGCTGTTTGCATATCACTGCCACCCGTATGGAACCTACAATCATGACGTCTTTGAAAGTGCCGTTTAGTTTAGAGATAGAATAACTAACACAACTGATAGTAATTCAAAGGGATATTGCATTTGCTTCTTACTTAGTTGGTTGCTAATCCTAAGTAACCTCACATGCTAGGTATGCACCAACGCAACATAGAAGGCGAATGATTTGGGTAAATACTATCTTGTAAGTTTTTTTAGCGACTACTGCCAATTGACTTCCTTTGTTTTCGGCGCGATAACTAAAAATCTTAGAAGATTGCACAATTGTCTCTTGAGGAATCTGCGATTCCTCAAGGATATTCCTCACTTCCCCTACTTTGCAGTTCTACATAGCTAATGTGTTCATTTTAATAAGACTGTCTTAATGAGATTGATATCTAAAAGCTGACCTCTGAAATGGCGGATTCAATAGAGCCCTTGCTTATGCTTTAAAAGCCACATTCGTTCCATACTCGGGACGTTGCGACTTTTGCTTTAAATGACTTAAGACCGTTGCTCTGAAAACGATCGAGCATTTTGGCCCTCTCACCAATTCAGTTTCCCATTTATAAATTAGCAATCTAACGAAGGAAATAATGGCTTCCAGCCTAATCGGTGAACCGGTAGCTTGCCAGATGAAGATCTGTCTTAAAGCTTCAGATGTTTGTGGCCCTCATTCTTTGTAGTGAGCTAACAAACTAACTCATGCTCTTGCAGGTTGCAGTTCTAGTTAGCGAGATGGTGGCTCCTCCCATCCCATGACTTGAGAGAACCTTCCACGACTTTTAAGCGCAATAATGTGGCAGATCAGCATTAGACTTCTGACACATGTCGTGCATGCGTCATGTTTGTGGTGCATCAGTGGCGTATCCCACCTAATTTTCAGACTTATATTATTTGCGTAGGCGTCTCATTCCATTGGTCAAATATGCATGACTTATTTTCTACTGTCGCTGTTTGTGAAGGAGCGAATCAGAATTGCTGCCAGTGTGAACACGTAGGTTTATAACCACAGACAACTATAATACTGTCGGCCGAAGGACTTAAGAAACTAAATAGAGCAGTCAAGAGTTGTAATTGCTAAGATGCTACCAAGGCATACCTTCGAATCAGAGGCGACTCAGTGCACCTCTTTGCATTGTGGTTTATTGCTCGACCGAGGCTCCATATTGTACTTTTAGGCCATGCAAGAAAATAAGCAGGTATTTTGTTACCCTACACATTACTTTTTCAAAGTGAGATTCAGGATTACCAGTTCAAAGAACTGGCCTAATATTAATTATTCGATCAACTTTTAGTTGCTAAAAATGTAAGAAGCAAGTCACTTTTAAAATGAACAGAAATGCTCTCATTGTTGGAAGGACTTCGACTGCTATTCCCTTACCAGCATCAGCCACACTCGAAGAATCATGACAAAAGGCCCTTAATGCAGCACAATCGTGCAATTGTGCTTTAATTAACATTACGCTTCTTGCTCTGCTCTCATCCACAAATAGCACAATTTTGTTCTGTCAAGCAATAACCACAAAATCAATCCATCAACTGTTGAGTTCAGGAATGAGCTCGCATGCATGCACAAATTGTTCAGGCATTCATGAATAGAGTCAGGATTTTGTATGCATTGACACAGCAAAGAATGCTTGCATGCCTTTTCGAGCTGAAGTATGATTCGCAGCCTTTGCTCAGGAATGGGACGAAGTTAGGCCTCGGTGGTGTAAAATAAGTCAGTCAACACTTTGTCCTCGTTGAATTTCTTACTTGTTTTAAGAACGCAAATAAGGAACTGCAATCCCCAGTCATGTTCCAACTCGTTGATTCAAACCTACGTAAATACCCTAATGGAATCTTTGGTTTTCCAATTTTTGTGCTCAGAGTAGAATTAAGCTTTATCTTTACTTCATTTTGTGGAAGGTGAACGGTTGGCTTTCATAACTGAAGCAAATGATTCACCATGTTTACAGCATGTAAAAGTGGAAATATGCTTTAGCTTGAGTCTTTTATACTTATGCTTACAATTATATGCTAAGAAAGACATTCACTTGCCATCATTTAAATGCATCCCATTCAGGGCAGTTCCGTTAGGAAGGGCACATGTTGACCACCTTGGTCAAGTTAAATAAGTCTTAACGAAGTTTCTAGTCAATTTATGGAAAACGTGACCTACTTTGTAATGGTATTTATTATTCTTTACTTTTCCTTATCATTTGAATATCAATATCATTGTTATCGGAACAGGAATACACCCACCTCTAAGCAAGGCACCTTGAGCTGGCGAATCGCTACGCTTTATGGAAATTTAGTTGAATGATGAATGATGTACATTTTAATTTGTCCTGTCTGCATGTGAATGAACTCTCATTTGATTACCACCACAACTGTAGCAGGCAAGTCTGCCTACAAAATTTTGCAGCACTGCGTTTTTGACATCAGCATTGAACGCAAACAGCAATTCGCCTGCAGGCAACTATTTATTGGCTCTATGGGTTGCAAAAACCAACAAAACTTAACGTATAGTTGGAAATGAGGCGTCTGATTAATGTTAGCATAGACGTCGTTTGATTAGATGCATCTTATTAAATGGATTTGAACAGAAAGCAATTATTGTGACTATTGATGTCTACTCGTTCGCAAAATCCAACTTTAAATCCACGTGTGCGGTTGCTTTTCAACCAGTCGTCATTGTTGCATCACCACCAAATGCAGGTAAAGCAACGGTTTCATCATATCTGAAGTTATTCACGTCTTCAACGCTTCTGTTGTGAGGTACGAATCAGTAGAGTGATCTAAAGAATTCAGCAACAATATGCATCAATTCCAAATCGTCTGCAATAGATCAGCCAAAATAAGTTGACCTTTTGATTGTTACTATTTCCGTCACTGACCGATCACTTTGCTACATGAGTCCTGTCGGCCACTCGATGCGATGCCCTAGGCCAAGGCCGGTATGATTCAGGAAAAAATCAGTCACCCATGACTCAGACACTAGCCATCCGTGTGTACATCTGAACCAGGTGGATTCCAGCACACGTGATCACAAAAGGCACAGGGTCGATAGTTTTGCACTAAAATGGGCCTTTATTCTCTACGTTATTCTCCCATGTGGCAGCATCACACACCCGAGTAAGCCTAAAAAGTGCCAGCATCGAGTGGATCTAGCACCATAATGATGCCATTCCATTCGAATTTTACAAAAAAGAGCTCTAAACTTTAGGTAAAGCAAGCCACGTGTAAGGTAAGCAGTCTTTGCTAGTAGCTGATATCCCGCAATACCAACGACCGAGGGACTGGTAACTCGGGGGAATAAAATGTCATTGCATGCGAATCGCATCATGAACTTAAAATCACATTAATGCATGCGTCCATCTTTTATAAGCCTTACGCTTCCCTAAGTGTGTGGCTGGTATCCTTTTAGACACAATTATTCAATTCATTTTTCTATTCGATGTTTGAATGTTAAGTAATTCATCTCCCTGGCCTTATTTGACCTATCAAGACAAACGGCTGATCACAAGGTGTAAATATTCTGAAAATTTGGCTCCTTGCTTTGCTTTACCTTTTTTACACGCGTGTTAAAGTTTTGCTCACAAAACCTTGACAAATGAATGGATGTCATGGGTTCTCATTCTTATAAACTGGAAGTTCAACCGCAAAACCTCAGAACAGACGCTTGGATTGATTTTGCATGTTGAGACTTCGTTACTTTGAACTCCACACGATTCATTGTAAATAGTGCCATGATGTGGTGCCACTTATTCCTTGATCCTCGGCATAGGTGCGAGAAGGAGAATAAGGCACAATTCGAGCCCAGTTTTTACAGCAAGAGCGCATGAACTTATTCGGTTCGCAATTGGGAGCTGAGTATGCGCATGTATTCAAATGAGGGTGGGAATGCCGTCGGTTCAAAAGTGTAAGCCACACAAGGGGCTTTCATGAACCCAATTCTATCGCTTGCATTAGTTCAAAATATCTTTGAAACACGCGAGCGATCCTACCAACTTCTTTGCATTTATTTGAGATTAGATCACACAATTCCCAATGGGATGATTTATGAGAAAAGGTAATATCAGCTAAGCATCAGCGAGGCCACGAGCCAGGATATTTAGCAAACAGAGGATGCTTTAGTCACGTTCGTTTGCCGATTCTCTCAATCACGGTAATCGCACCTCTTTGAATCCCTGGTAGGTATACTCAAAACTTCTCTGCAGTTATTATCCGTAGCAAAGACTAAGCGACCCTTTCGTGGTGTTAACATCTACTTCAAGACATTCCGTCGAATACAGTCAGAGAATACATTCCTGCTTAACCTTAACTATGCGATGCATTCAAACGGTGGTCACGAAAGTGAAATACGATTTTTAATGCAACCTTTGGCTAAACGTTTTGCGCATACTTGTTAATTATACGATGAATCGCAAGCAAATTTGCGACTGTCATCATCTAAACACATTTAGCTATATAAAAACCTAAGTTTGATTTCTTAGTCAGTATCCAACATTTTACGAAAATCATAAGTCTATCGCACAATTTATAGGGAATGAGACATGTGCTTGGTCGCTGCAAGCAACGTCCTTTGATTTGTATTTTGAGTGGCATAAACGATTTACTTTCATACAGTGGCCAAGTTGGAAGTCGTGATTACGTACGAATCTAGGTTTAGAATCACAGACAAACATAGCAAGCTAGTCGCGTTGCTTAAATTTTCCAGCATAGACCTTTATGCAGCGGCCAGACTTGCGTATAGACCGATATATTCTGCCCATCAGTACCTCGTTACATAGGTCTATCTATGTTTAACTTCAGTAAGCAATCATTGACGAAAAATGATTGGATTTATCAGAGCAAAAAGCTTTATTGTTGGTGTTAAGATAAAACCGAATACGCTCTGGAGACCCGCACCGTAACACATGGTGCTGTTTAACCTTTATAGTTCTGGTCCATCGCTCAGGCATGGATAATTAGCGTTGCTCAGCATAGGGACAAGCATACTTCACTGATAACTCAAAAGTCAGCATTGGTCGGCCACTTCAGGTGCATGAAAATGAAAGCCTACATGTCGCCTTCGTTGTACTTCTATTCGGCGAGCATACGCTGTCGCCGCAGCAAGTGTTCAATGCATCGGATCTAATCGCCAGGAAGCTCACAGATGCTAAATAGATTGAAATTTCAAACGCCCAGATGAGAACTGTTGTTACAATCACAAAATTACAGTTGGCTCGAAAATTTATTAAGTTCGCGCTGACAAAATCATGCTCCAGCTTGTTTTGTTTTAGCGCGTTAGACGTCATTGCGGCAAGCGGGCATTAAACGATTTGAATTTTAATCAATTTGTTCATGAGAGCAAATCAGCAAGAAGCGAGTAGCTCTAGGGTGAATATGAACCCTCATTTTTATGTGCAGGTGGCTTTTGTGTTTGCTGCAACATTGCCTTTTTAATAAACGGTCTTTTGAAAAGTGAGGCTGCTTTCCGTTTAAATGTCTACTAATGCAATTTTAATTTGGTATGGTTATATCCAACAAAACTTTGCCACGGAGATTTCGTTCAATGTAAATTGCTTTAATCAGACTAATTTATGTGCCTGTTTGCTTTTCTACTTTAAAGGAAAGACGAATGGTTACCGGCCCTTAAGGTGGTGGCAGTACTTCAGTTGCCTTGTCTCAAGCAGTGGGAAATAATCATGTACCTCACACCAGATTGTCTTTGCATTTGTGTCCATTTCCAGGTTTATGATGCCTTACATCGCACAGACAATATGTAATTATCGCACCCCTACATGGCTTGCGATCAGTGTACATATCTTAGCATATATTTTCGCATCGCTTTTGCATGGTTAGGCAACTTTACCGTCGATGGCATACATATCTACATACGCGTCCTTAGGACATGTGTACCCATCACAGTTAGATAAGTTGATCGGTGTTAGGGTTCCCATGTCACGTAACCCTATTGGCCAGAATTAAAACCCTTTGAATGCAAACGCAGAATGGATTTTGTGCCTGATAATTGCGCAGTATTTTTCACAGCGCCGTTATGCTCTGATTAGGGTCCGCTGCGCGCCTGTCTAAAAATAGGCTCGCGGCACTGAAAAAGGAAGAGAGCATTCAAGTGCACGACAAAGCATATCAAGCAGCTCAGATTGCGTCTGTTTGTCAAAAAATAATGAGTGGTCTCTAAAATTAATTTAATTATACCAAGAAATGCACATACCAAGTAAAGCTCTTGCTCTATTACAGATATTGAGCATAAAATGCAAGTAATTTTGTTGTCCCAATCACTCGCTTACGTGCGGTCTAGGACTCGATTAAGACTCTACTTGAGTAATGTGTTCGCCACTCCTGTGGGCATCCTTCCTTAGAGCTCCAGGCACCACCATATTTTGTTTATTAATGAAATCATCAAAATTACTTAAAGAACTAGTGGGGAAGACTTCTTAATGCAGATTTTAATCAAGACAACTCCAATGAATTGCTTCAATTTGCAGGGTGCGTTAGATGCATGCTGTTGTCCATATCTGTGCAGTGTAAAGCACGCAAACGCATTTGTCTAGTAGCATAACAGCGCTGTTTGTATTTGCTGCTACTCCTGTACTATGTCTGAGCATGCGTAGCATAAAAGCTAAGATGTTGCGATATGGTTAAACACCGCATAGTTTTTGAATTCCGTCTTGATCCGAACTTTAAATAAAATTAACCTCTGCATTTTACTGTTAAATAGATGCTTTACTGCCTTGTTTGTGATAAAATAGAGACCCCCCTGCCATGCATTTATGCACACTTATCAGCAATTATTTCCAAGCTCTGTCTGCTCGAGGCCACTCAACACTATCGATCCCTCTTAAACGATTATGCGTAGTCGGTAGACTGGACAGGAAGACCTTTAAATTGGTGAAAAACAGCAATACGCAAGACCTTATATCGCATGCTTCGTACAGCATGCTGCGAAACAGGGCTGTAGGAAAATACGTTTCATCTTAGAAATAGCAGAAAGAGAGAAAGGAGAGAGAATGAAAGAAGGGAGAGTGTTGAAGGTACCACCTCATGCCTTTTCTCTGCACCCTCATAATCGTACTTACCTAAGAGAAGGTCATTAACTATCTTAAGCACCAGGCTATTACGCAAAGGACGCATCAAAAGTTGAGAGTCAAAGTTGAAACAGATAAGAACGTATGAGTGTTAGACCAATATTTGGATTCTAAAAACGAAATGCATGATAAAGTAAGAAGCTGTAAGTTGATCCCGTCTACAAGGCTAATCGATTGCAATTGTGGCCGTTTCGCCAACTAATTCAGAAATTATAGTAAAGAAGCGAGAACCTCTTTTCAGTAGTAAGCATCATCCACTATAATAATGACAACATGTTCCTTCTTTACATC
The DNA here is from genome assembly GCA_036345935.2 of Taenia hydatigena. NCBI lineage: Eukaryota > Metazoa > Platyhelminthes > Cestoda > Cyclophyllidea > Taeniidae > Taenia > Taenia hydatigena. The sequence continues at coordinate 10,015,634 of JADWOT020000002.1, read as the reverse complement.
CAGAAAGGCAAGGCAGCGTAGTTGCCCACTAGCCAAAAGCGGTGCGACACAGTTGACCGAGTGACTTGCACAAACGGCCGATGTCGCAAAAGTCTACCACTTTTATGCAAATTGAGGAAAATTGGGACATTCTTAAAACATGTGAGTTATACTTCTAGAAAATTGGCAACACTAGTCAATCCAAAAATAACAGCATAGCTAGTTCTGCTCGTAAAACTTGTCAAAATCATGGGTTATGTAAAACTCGAGCAGCCTAAACGAGTGAACATATAAGAAAATCCACCTTTTATCGTGCATTATCAGCAAGGAATCTTGTTGCCTTGCCGGCATTCAGCCCTGCAGTCAAGTGATTCTATGTTTCGAGGACTGCCATTACCTCTTACTGGATGCAAATAGCACCTTTTTTAGAAAAGACTTCATTAATTATCAACGATTAGGTTCAAACATAGCATCCATGCACCGATCCGGTTGATAAGGCTATCGCAGAACTTCACTGATAATTGGTGAAGTCTATTTTATTTTAGAGCACAGGAGATTACGAATACGAAAAGCGACCTACACCATTCTCCAACAAGCGCTTCATGGCAGCGATATTGTTATGAAGTATGGCTTGAAAGAGAGTTTGTGGCTCATCACTTCTAATTTCCTTATCCTTCTCATCGTCCGATCTGTGCGTGTGCTGAAAAAGCAAAACTTAATTCAATTAAGGTAATATGCTCATTATTTTGCCTTGATATATTAGTGCACTTATTGGCGGCATAAATGGGGCTGACAAAATTCTAAAGTCAATTTGACATCAAGATGTATGGAATCCTGGGCATCATATCATGTAGTGGTTAAGAAAGGCGGAGAGCATTAGACAACCTTGCGCGGAATATTATCGGTGAGAGTGCCTCCCAGAACATTGGGGGCTCACAATTGCTTAGCCATGTACAAAAAAGATTGGATGCAAGGAAAATAGCAATGCCAAGTGCCACGGAATTTAATCGATTGACCTTTCTCATTGGCCTCGTGAGAAAGCAGGTATTGCACAGCAACAGAGTGACCATGTGTATGGGCTTCCATTAGCAATGTTTGGTGGCTAATATTTTTTATATTGGCTGCGCTGTCAGATTTACGCAGCAGAGTGACGGCGATTAAATTGTTTTTTCTTGCCGCTTAGTGAAGGGGCATTTTGCCAAGGTAACCACACAGGTAAGTGTAAGCTCATTACCAAGGAACAGCTGCGTTATCCCTACGCTACCCACTAACGTAGCTTCTGTGAGTAAAGTCGTCATGGAATCTTCTGTGTGTACATTAGGATCAGCCTAGAAATTGTAAAGTAATGCAAGATCAGATGCGTGGACTGATTTACTCATGTTGAACAGGCAATGTTTCCTTACGACTAATAACGAAATTGAGCGTTATAGCTGCTAATGCTATTGCCTATAAACAGGCACTATGCTTGGCTAGCTGCGCAAGTTTTATGCACGGATTAATAAAATGGAAAGTATAGGCCTTGTTAGTCACTTCGTGTCGAATAAGGAAGGATAGGGTCAATCGATTGAGAAGGGTTAAAGACAACGCACGCCGTTTTCCAGTAGTTGCCTCGCGACCGAGAGCAGATTATTTCTCACTGCTTGAGACAAGGTAACTGAAGTACTGCCACCACCTTAAGGGCCGGTAACCATTCGTCTTTCCTTTAAAGTAGAAAAGCAAACAGGCACACAACTTAGTCTGATTAAAACAATTTACATTGAACGAAATCCCCGTGGCAAAGTTTTGTTGGATATAACCATACCAAATTAAAATTGCATTTGTAGACATTTAAACGGAAAGCAGCCTCACTTTTCAAAAGACCGTTTATTAAAAAGGCAATGTTGCAGCAAACACAAAAGCCACCTGCACATAAAAATGAGGATTCATATTCACCCTAGAGCTACTCGCTTCTTGCTGATTTGCTCTCATGAACAAATTGATTAAAATTCAAGTCGTTTAATGCCCGCTTGCCGCAATGACGTCTAACGCGCTAAAACAAAACAAGCTGAAGCATGATTTTGTCAGCGCGAACTTAATGCATTTTCGAGCCAACTGTAATTTTGTGATTGTAACAACGATTCTCATTTAAGCGTTTGAAATTTCAATCTATTTAGCATCTGTGAGCTTCCTGGCGATTAGATCCGATGCATTGAACACTTGCAGCGGCGACAGCGTAAACTCGCCGAATAGTAGTACAACGAAGGCGACATATAGGCTTTCATTCTCATGCACCTGAAGTGGCCGACCAATGCTGACTTTTGAGTTATCAGTGAAGCATGCTTGTCCCTATGCTGAGCAACGCTAATTATCCATGCCTGAGCGATGGACCGGAACTATAAAGGTTAAACAGCACCATGTGTTATGGTGTGGGTCTCCAGAGCGTATTCGGTTTTATCTTAACACCAACAATAAAGCTTCTTGCTCTGATAATTTCAATCATTTATCGTCAATAATTGCCCACTGAAATTAAACATAGATAGACCTATGTAACGAGGTACTGATGGGCAGAATATATCGGTCTATACGCAAGTCTGGCCGCTGCATAAAGGTCTATGCTGGAAAATTTAAGCAACGCGACTAGCTTGCTATGTTTGTCTGTGATTCTAAACCTAGATTCGTACGTAATCACGACTTCCAACTTGGCCACTGTATGAAAGTAAATCGTTTATGCCACTCAAAATACAAATCAAAGGACGTTGCTTGCAGCGACCAAGCACATGTCTCATTCCCTATAAATTGTGCGATAGACTTAGGATTTTCGTAATATGTTAGATAATGACTAAGAAATCAAACTTAGTTTCTTATATAGCTAAATGTGTTTAGATGATGACAGTCGCAAATTTGCTTGCGATTCATTGTATAATTAACAAGTATGCGCAAAACGTTTGGCCAAACGTTGCATTAAAATTCGTATTTCACTTTCGTGACCACCTTTTGAATGCATCTCATAGTTAAGGTTAAGCAGGAATGTATTCTCTGACTGTATTCGACGGAATGTCTTGAAGTAAATGTTAACACCACGAAAGGGTCGCTTAGCCTTTGCTATGAATAACAACTGCAGAGAAGTTTTGAGTATATCTACCAGAGATTCAGAGTGGTGCGATTACCGTGATTTAGAGAATCGGCAAACGAAGTTGACTAAAGCATCCTCTATTTGCTTAACATCCTGGCTCGTGGCCTCGCTGATGCTCAGCTGATATGACCTTTTCTCATAACTCATCCCATTGAGAATTGTGTGATCTAATCTCAAATAAATACGAAGAAGTTGATAGGATTGCTCGCGTGTTTCAAAGATATTTTGAACTAATGCAAGCGATAGATTTGGATCCATGAAAGCCCCTTGTGTGGCTCACGCTGTTGAACCGACGGCATTCCTACCCTTATTTGGAATACTTGCACATGCTCAACTCCCAATTGCGAACCAAATAAATTCATGCACTCTTGTTATAAACGCTGGGCTCGAATTGTGTCTTATCCTCCTTCTCGCACCTATGCCGTGGCACCACATCTTGGCACTATTCACAATGAATTGTGTGAAGTTCAAGGTAACGAAGACTTGACAAGCAAAATCTATATAAGCGTCTGTTCTGAGGTTTTGCAATTGAACTTCCAATTTACAAGAATGAGAACCCATGGCATGCAATCATTTGTCAAAGTTTTTGTGAGCAAATCTTTAACACGTGTGTAATAAAAAAAGGTAAAGCATGGAGCCAAAGTCATAGAATATTCACAGTTTGTGATAAGCCGTTTGTCTTGATAGGTCAAATAAGGCCAGGGAGATGAATTACTTAACATTCAAACATCAAATAGAAAAATGAATTGAATAATTGTGTCTAAAAGGATACCAGCCACACACTTAGGGAAGCGTAAGGCTTATAAAAGATAGACGCATGCATCAATGTGATTTTATGTTCATGATGCAATTCGCATGCAATGACATTTTATTCCCCCGAGTTACCAGTCCCTCAGTCGTTTGTATTGCGGGATATCTGCTACTAGTAAAGACTACTTACCTTACACGTTGTTTGCTTTACCTAAAGTTTGAGAGCTCTTTGTTGCAACATTCGAATGGAATGGCATCATTACAGTGCTAGATCCACTCGATGCTGGCACTTTTAGGCTTACTCAGTTGTGTGATGCTGCCACATGGGAGAATAACTTAGAGAATAAAGGCCCATTTTAGTGCAAAATCTATCTACCCTGTGCCTTTTGTGATCACGTGTGCTGGAATCCACCTGTTTGAGATGTACACACGGATGGCTAGTGCCTGAGTCATGGACGACTGATTTTTTCCTGAATCATACTGGCCCTGGCCCAGGGCATCGCATCGAGTGGCCGACAGGACTCATGTAGCAAAGTGATCGGTCAGTGACGGAAATAGTAACAATTAGAAGATCGACTCATTTTGGCTGATCTAGTGCAGCTGATTTGGAATTCATGCATTTGGTTGCTGAATTCTTTAGACCACTCTACCGATTCGTGCCTCACAACTGAAGCGTAGAAGACGTGATTAACTTCAAATATGATGAAACCGTTACTTCACCTGCATTTGGTGGTGATGCAACAATGACGACTCGTTGGGAAGTAACCGCACACGTGGACTTAAAGTTGGATTTTGCGAACGAGTAGACATCAATAGTCACAATAATTGCTTTCCTTTCAAATCCATTTAATGAGGTGCATCTGATCAAACGACGTCCATGCTGACATTAATCAGACGCCTCATCTCCAACTATACGCTAAGCTTTGTTGGTGTTTGCAACCCATAGAGCCAGTAAATAGTTGCCTGCAGGCAAATAGCTGTTTGCGTATCACTGCCACCCATATGAAGCCTATAATCATGATATCTTTGAAAGCGCCGTCTGATTTAGTTATGAAATAATTATCACAACTGAAAGTCATTTAACATAACATTGTGTTCGCTGTTTAATTAGTTGGTTGCTGATCCTAAGTATACCCACATGTTAAGTACGCGCCGACGCAATACAGAAGGTGAATGAGTTGGGTAAAACTTTCTCGTAAGTTTTTTGTGACTACTGTTACTTGACTTTTTTTGCTTCGCGACGTAATAGCTAAAAGTCTTACAAGATTGTGTAACTGTCTCTTGATGAATTGCAGATTCTTTGAGGGCCTTCCTCACTTTGCTTACTTTGCAATTCTACAGAGCCAATGTGCTCATTTAATAAAACTGACTTTATGAGAATGATATCTAAAAGATGGTCTCTGAAATGGCGGAGTCTATAAAGCCTCTGCTCATGTTTAAAGTGTTAAATATGTTCCATACTCAAGACCTTGCGACTTTTGCTTCAAATGACTTAAGACCGATTCTCTGGGAACGACCGAGCATTTCGGCCCTCCCACCAGTTTAGTCTCTCACTTACAAATTAGCAATTTAACGAGGGAACTAATGGCTTTCAGCCTAATTGGTGAATTGGTAGTTTGTCAGATGATCTTTCTTAAAGTTCCAGATGTTTGTGGCCCTCGTTCTTTGTAGTAAGCTTACAAATTAACCCATGCTTTTGCAGTAGCAAGATGGTGATGCCTTCCATCCAGTGGCTTGAGAGAACTTTCCACGGCTTTTAAGCGCAATAATGTGGCAGATCAACATTAGACCTCTAACATATTTCGTACATGCGTCATGTTTGTGGTGCATTAGTGGTGTATCCCACCTAATTTTCAGCCCTATTGTAGTTGCATAGGCGTCCCATTCAGTTGGTCAAATATGCATGGCTTATTTTCTACTCTCGCTATTTGTGAAGGAGCGAATCAGACTTGCGGCCAACGTGAAGACGTGGGTTTATAATCACAGACAGCTATAACATTGTTGACTGAGCCATTTAAGAAGATATATAGGGCAGCCAAGAGTTGTTTATGTTGAGATGCTACGAAGGCATACCTTCGAATCTTTGCATTATGGTCCATTGCCCGGCCGAAGCTCCATATTGCAATTTTCAGCCATGTAAGACAATAAGCAGGTATTTTGCCACCCTACACAAACACTACTTTTTAAAGCGAGAATTGGGGATCACTAGTTCAAAGAACTGGCCTAAGATTAGTTAAATCGATCAACTTTGAGTTGCTGTAAAGGTAAGAAGCAAGTCATTTTTAAGTTATTTTTAAAATGAACGGAAGTGCTCGCATTGTTAGAAGGACGTTGTCAGCGATTTCCTTACTAGCACCAACCACACCCCAAGAATCATGTCAAAAACCCTCAGTGTAGCACCTCAAGTTCCCAATCCTACGATTGTGCTTTAATTCGCATTACGCTCCTTGCTCTGCTCTCATCCACAAATAGCACAGTTTTGTTCAGCCAAGCAATAATCACAAAATCAATCCATCAACTGTTGCGTACAAAAATGAGCTCGCATACATGCACAAATTGTTTAGGCACTCATGAATGGAAGTCAGGATCTTGTATGCAATGACATGGACTTAATGGATTTCGTAAAAGCTCACTTTCGCCATGCCAATGAATGCCCGCATATCTTTACGAGGTGAAGTGTGACTCTCAGCCTTTGCTCAGGAATGGGACGAAGTTAGGTCACGGCGGTGCAAAATAAGTCAGTCAACACTTTGTCCTCACTGAATTTCTTACTTGTTATAAAAACTCAAATAGGGAACTACAATCCTCAGTCATTTTCCCATCAGTTGATTTAAACCTACATAAACATCCTGATGGAATCTTTGGTTCCTCATTTTTGTGCTCAGAACAGAATTAAGCTTTATCTTGACATCATTTTGTGGTAGGAGTATTGTTTGCTTTCATACCTGAAGCAAATATTTAACCATGTTTACAACGTAAAAATGAAAATATGTTTTAGCTTGAGAATTTCTATGCTTATGCTTACAGTTTTATTCTATGACATTCACTTGTTCTTTACTTTCCCTTATCATTTGAATATCAATATCATTGTTATCCGAACAGGAATGAACCTACCTCTAAGCAAGGCATCTTGAGCTAACAAATTGTTACGCTTTATGGGTTTTTAGTTAATGGTTCCAAGGCGTGTGTTTGTTCATTTTAATTTGTCCTGTTTGCGTGTGAAGGAACTCCCATTTGATTATCACCACAAATATAGCAGGCATGTGTGTCAGCAAAATTTTGCAGCATTGCGGTTTTGACATCAGCATTGAACGTACAAGCCCTTTAACGTAGAGAATTACGCAGCAGTGCGTCAGTCACTTGAGGTATTTAACTTAAATCCATTCTCATCTCATCATAATGTCATTAATAAATGCTGACAAAATTATGCAATTTGCACGGAGTTTCTTGCTGTCTTGCATATCTTTGTGCATGCGACAAGAACATGGGCGAATGGTAGTTAACTGCTAAAAGGAACGTGTATACTTGTCCGTTTATTCGGCATAACGTTCTGTATTTTCTTCAGACCACAGAAACAAAAAATACAAAGTCCATGATTTATAGCGAAGATGAATTCTACAGTATCTTTGCAGGTTACACACATTGCCAATGCGTGAGGGTTTAATCTCAGGAAAACCATTCAACTAAGTCCATTTGCAATTATTCCTGAAGCCAAATCATGTCCTTTGATGCGAAAAAATCGAAACATCTTTGCCGCAAAGTATGTTTGGTAATGTCTGAAAACTGCTCAATGCGGTTTTGTAGTAGGCTGTGGGAATGGCTTTACGCACACCATGCCATAATACTACGACGATTAATTCTGCAGCGTTCATGGTGTGTAAACCGCGCATCTCACCGCCTCGTTATAAAGAGATCAGTCGCGGCTCCAGGTCCACGATTAAATTAAGGACGCGGGCAAGGCGCTATCGTGCTGCTTGAAATCCAAATCTGTATAGATAGATGCTGATACTGTAGAGGATTCCTCCTCTCTCTTCTGGTCACCCTTGTTAGTAGAAGTCAGAGCATGTTTTGACACCTTTATTATAGAGAGGAAATTATACAGCGAGGCCGAATATGGAATTTAGGACGGGGAAGGGTCACGCTCTTGCGAGTCTCGGCGCCGCTCCGCCACGTGGTTCAAATTGTTTTCCCACCTCCGGCCTACAAAGCGCATTTAAAGAATATAAGTATTACAGGTATTGTCACCAGTTCATTCGTTTAGTACAGCTGGTATGGATAGCGCAATGCGGCCGCGCACACGACCTAGTTCTTACTTGGCGTGATGCTGGTGGGGTGAACACGCGTACAAATTGTCACTAGCACTGAAGCTTAATAGGCAGTGTTAGACCTGCCTTTTTGCATATTTGCAACAAGACTTGTTGATATTCATGCCGTATTCTAATACACTGGCTTTTAATGTAAATACCGACCTATTTTGACAATATAAGTGTATTATTTCCCGTCGAGTTAAGTCATGCCAGCTCAGAATAAAACTGGTCAGCGAGATTAATAGCAGCTTGAGTTAGCTGGTTTTAAGAGCCCGATATTTATTAGGCAACAATTACTAAGAAAAAAGAAAAGAAGCGAATCATGATTAAATAATCCAGTCATGTAAAACTGTTTTGAGTTTACAATTTTTAGCGCATTTTGCGAGGCAACACTATTCCATAGTGGTGTCCCACCACCCGCTCCGCAAAACTTTGCAAAAGCAGGCCGCTGTTAAGGGAGAGTATCTGTGCTAGCGGACTTAGCGGCAGAATGGCGAAACCAAGTGTCGCTGAATGCCGATTGGCTCGTAGTGAGCTGGAAGTCAATCGCTGCATGAGTCCATGTGCTTTAAACCCCACCATTTCCTTAATGCGTTTGTGACTTTGCGGCGCTGAATTGCAAAACACTGTAAGTGCTCTGTGCACAGCTCATTTTGCATTTAAATGGTTAAACGTCATCTGCTCTATTCCTCTACCCTTGTTTTGCTTTTCGACTAAGCGATTGATTTCATTATTCCTATTCATGGAGGATTGTTAGTAATGGCGCAATTAAAATGACTCGTTTAATTACAGTCTCCCAGATGACACCTCTAGCAACTCAGCATACATTTGCGAGGACGTGGAGCAGCTCTGCGGAACAATTGATGCCTCCGCCGATGGCCAAGCATCCATCATGGGAATCGACGCGAACACGGATAAGGTTCCACTGCGTCTCAAATCCGACTACAACGCGCATGCAGACTTCCAGTTAACTGTAAGTGTCCTCACCAGATTGACATTACTTGGCTTTAGGCGGAATTCCATTCAATTTCTTTGATTGCTTACATTTGGTAGAAGGCAGTTGATAAGGCTAAAGTCTTTTATTTGAACAATGCGGACCGCAAATGACCTTGTGGAATGCTTGAAACGCGCAAATGAGGCCAGACATTGTCGGCACTTCGTATATCATCAGAAATGTTTTGATAACTTCGCGATTGTCATAGCACAGAGCGCACTTTGAATTAAAAGTGTTTAATTTCAGATCAAGTATTGCTCAGGATATCCCAAAATCAGGCCTGAGGTGTCGTTCGACTCACCCATATTCCATCCCAACATCGATCCGTCACATGGTTCCATATGTTTAAGCCTTCTTGACCATTGGCATAAGTGAGCGAAGTCATTAAAATTCATGTAAATAATGTTTGAGAATAATGATGAGCGCATTTTGCAAAAAAAGCCAAAGATTTCATAATGCTAACACTTGAAACGGAGCATTTCATTATTTCAGTTTGTAAAGTTTGACTCCAGGTAACAATTGTAGTGTTTGAAATTTTGGTTAGAGTCAAAATTTTGGGCTAAAAGAAGGGACTCGATTGCGTGTCTTGAAGCTTAATTATCTGTTTGGCTTGCCTGGCACAGCTGCTACAGCCTGCTGGAATTGGTGAAGGCGGTGCTCTATCTCACTGATTGCCTCAACTTTGATTCAGCAAGCAACTTCTCGGTGTAATCGATGATCCTGCTCGGCTATCCACACTGATGACGCGTGTGCTAGCTGGTCTCCCAGTCAGGAGACGTTGCTTCCCACCAAATACCGCGTGGCTCGAGTGGGCTCGCGATAACGACTGTCCGCATATCGAAGAGAAGAAGCCGGAGGAGGTGCAGGATGCGAGAGACATAAGGAACGATTTTGATCGGAAAGGCGGTGATGCGATTGATGCTTCTGCTAGTACTGCTAATCAAGAAGACGAGGTTAGTCAAGGAACTCACAGTGGTCAGTGGTCAGTGGTCAGTGGAACTTGCTACTATTATTATGCTATTACCTTAGGCTTTTACGCTCTCCGATAGCACATCTGATGCCATCTCATCATTTGCAAAGATACGCTATTCGCTTAATTCCGAACGTGAAAGCACTTCTGGTCCTTATGTAACATTCTACTTACCACTGAATTTGGAATCACAGCACGTTGTTACCTAGCATCCTTGCTTGAACCAGAACGCAGATGCTTGTACTATTTACCACTTTATGGAATTCTTGGGAACTGACCATCATCGTGACGAACCAGGTGATCAATAAAAATCTTTTCATCGAAAATGTCTTACGTGAAGATCAGTCCCAACCAGAGTCGAGAAAAACGTCCAGCAACTGTCCATGCTATGCATTTGTTGAGTGTTCGGCAAGTTCATATCAATCGCGTACAAGCTACAGTCCTCCTCTTTACCTAGGCCTTGGTCAGCGCTGGATGGCAAAGGCACAAAGGCTCTACTCAATAGCTTTTTTTCGAAGATGACCGACACAGGGAGTACTCTGCATGTAAAAACTGCCCTATCCGTTTCATCGCCAACTTACAAGGACGTTCGTGTGCCTTATCCACCAATAATAGCTTGAATGGAATGCAGACGGGAATACGACTAGATAAGAAGGTCAATTAACGTAGGCATAGATTCGGATTGGAGGTGGTTTGTTCGTGGAACTCGATGGTCCATACGATTTGCTCCGCAACAAAATATTGACCGTTCAATGACAGGTATCCTAATTCCACCATGGCGAGCCAGCTCGGGTCGAATGCTGTCAGACATTTGTTGCTTTTGCTCAAGGAATCAAGGCATGCCAAGCCTCGTTCTTCTCGATCCCATGGTAAGTCAACTGATCATAGAAATTCTTTTGGGGCATGTGTGCTAATGCTGGGTTTATTAAGCAACGTATACTGTCGAATTTGCACAAAATAGATTACATGCTCGGTGCTATTTAAAGATGTTGAGGTAAAATTAGTTGATATTAATCTCACTACTGTGTGTAGTTCATTGTTTAGTTAAAATGCATGTAAGCCTATGTGGTGTGATGGTGGGAAGTGCAAGTCAAGAATGCATGTATAGCATGTATTGCTCAATCTGATGCACCACAGCGTATTACCAGGACCTAGACTCAGTGGTACTCTCTGGATGACGCTGCTCAACGCTCTCTCGCTCTTCTACCACGTGCCCATCCCCGTCATGGAAGAGCGTTTGGGAAGCGCCTTTTTGCCGTTATGGGTCTGGTCACCAACTGGATAGCGTGGATTTCAAGAATGGAGTGCTATGCGACACTAGGTATGTCACCATTTCATCCTTCAGTGTGCTGAAGCCCTTGAGCCTGGGCTGCGGTCAGGCCCTTGTGGCTGCTTCGTCGCCCCCTCGTCCCTTCACCCACACTGTCTCAACTTTGATTCCCCTTCCTGCATCGCAGGCAACGCCATCTCCAATACATGCTTCCTTTTTCCGATCTCGACGAGCTTTAGAGTCACATCCTGTTTCGCTATATTGTACCCTACGCTTCAAGCTCTCGTTAGAAATAAGCTCTTTGTTAATTTCGCCTTAATGGCATTTAAATAGTTGTTCCTTCATGGAATGGTATGCCCATCATTCTTTGTATTTCTGGAACAAATTTTGCTGCGTTGAGTGGAAGCCATGCAACACATAATCCTTGATTTGCGTTGCTATTTGCGAGTGGGTTCTTCAGCGTTTGTGGGAGTAGCTAACATTGCATTTGCCCCACCCGAAGAACTTGTGCAATGCCACGACGCGATTGGTGTTGACACCAAATTTATCCGGTTTTGAGGAAGAGATCCAAAGGGATTTACCCTGATATTTAATGACTTGCTTCGGTTTCGTCTCTAAATAACCGGCCATAGTTGAGATTTCCTGACGCAAATACGTGTACATTTGCCAGTTTAAATCAAACGTGCAACTGATACCAACTTCAGACGACATTGATCCAAGAATACGACAATACCAACTGCATTTCGGCATGATGAAGCCTTTTCTGGTCAAACAGACCTTTCTTTCAGCTTTTTGCTAGTAATTTAAAATACATTTGTACGAAATGATTAGTAAGTGGGTCCTTTGAAGCCGAATCGAAGTTGTAAAACGCGAGTTGCTCACCATAACTTATTTCGAGTGAGTATAGAAAAGTATGCAGCATAAGGTAACCGACTGTAATGCATCCCTAGTGCTTGGCTATTATTTTAGTACTTCTGCCTTGGTTTCCGGTTTCATTAAAATCTCAAAGCGCCTGCAATATAATTGTAAAACTTATGTTAGATAAAAATGACCTTGCAAGTGAGAGGCGATAGAGCAATTGGAACCTGGTCTAGGAAGAACAGGTCGGTTTCACAGACGTGATGATACCGTCCTCTTAACTGCTACTGATTCGTTGCCTAAATACGGTTCATCTATTGTATTAAAGATGCCTAAAATCATCCAACTTTCAATTACCAGGGGTAGCAAAAGTTAAAAGCAAGAAAAAGGAGAAAACCATACACTGGTGGCGGTGCTCGGGGAAGCTCCATCTTTTAAATGGCATAAATTATGGAGGTTGGATGAAAGCCGTTAGCTCCGACATTCGCTTATATTTCAGCGCCAATGAATTTTGCTGAATCCATTAGCGCTTATGCAAAGGTTATCTTCGGCGAAAACAGATGCTGGGGTCTTTCATGACTCTGATATCAACCAATACCGCAAGGTACTAGCTCAGCTTATCGGGGACTTATTCCATCGCGACCAAGTTCATGCTGAGGATGATGTAGAGTGCGCTAGGAATTTGCAACTATTAGCAGAACGGGCGATTCGAGGCATTTTACTCGAAAGGCTCAATGGCTAGTTGATTGTTTAATTCAGAACGAAGATTCGGCCACAGCGTCGCGGGAATAGCCACTCTATGACCAACAACAACTTCAGTCAGCTAATCGAGGTCGCAATCAGAAGGCGTTAGGAGCTCCTTCTGGCATCGCTTCCTGATATGCCCAACAGATGTACAAAACCTGAACTTCCACGTTGGATCCCTCCACGCTGCAATGCAAGATCATGCAAGCTACATATTCCATATCCTGGCTTCACCAAAATGGTCCTAACAAACTAGAGGCGCGCTTCTTGACTCGGGTGCGGCCACGTTAAAAGCACGCCTCAATCTTTCCTAAACCTGCGCAACTCGATGCTAAATCGGTGTTTTCTTTGCAGAACGGATCTCAGCGGTATGAGGAAGACATTAATAAATAAAAGACATCGTGAGCAGTTGCAGTTGTGTCCAGAACTGACGCAGCATGTGACGTTTGGAGCTGATTTCCTTCGTAATGCCAAAGCGGTTCGGAATTTCGCAGAGGGTGCTTCTGCCTAATAGTACAGAGAAGCAAACACGGTAGTTGCGTCTCCGAAAATAGACGCAAATGAAATCTGTAGTCCTCGTTTGGAGGCTACATCGAGTCTCACAAGCAAATTGCAGATAACTTGGGTGAGAGCTTGCCTTATATGGGACAAACGAGCTCTGGTATCCAGTTGAGTTTCTAAGACAATAAAATGCGGAATGATGTGGAAATTTAGCGTAGAAGAGGAGAACTGAGCAATGAGAAGAATACGCTTTTGCAGGCTAAGAGCTCTCTCTGGATACAAATTGTCCGTGTTCATTTGCACGCTGTGCTGGTGCAAATGAATCCCACACTTAATCGCTTCGGGCAGATAGGGAGTGATCTATCATCACTTCAAAACGTCGGTGTCAGATAATGCCTATCATCCTTAACTGCCTCTGCTATAATGCTTTAAAAGTCCATGAACTTTTATTTTTTTATATTCCATCAAAGCTGTCATTTGCGCTACTGTTAGGTGTGTAGGAACTACAAAATTAAAATCCTAATTTGATCGTCAAACAAAACCAAATTTTGATATTTTAGGAAACGCAGAGAACTGATGATGCAATGGGTAAGGGATGTGCAAGTGCTAGGCTCTCATGTATCTCTACTGAAGGTAAAAATATTATGCAAATGGATTATGCACTGGTTTCGGAATCAGTCAATTAATGGTGTTTTAATCAGACGTTAAGTAGGTGCCGCTGCGATACAGCTCATTAGGAATGTTGACTGAATTTCTAACAGCCTGTTCGATAATATGAGGTCTGCGGTTCACCGTCGAATCTGCCACTTTACCTGCCAGAATTCTGCACTAGATTTGACGTAAATACCAATTTGTCCCATCAAAGAAAGTCAGCAAACTGTAGGCGCGGAACGAGAGTTGGTGTCTTTGTTTGTTACTGCATTCAACTCCCTACAGTCCACACAGCTATTGGCCATCGCCACATTTATGTACTCCAATAAACTTGACTTTATAATTTAGCCTTGAACCAACTTGATTAGATGCTCGGCTTTTATTTTCAGAGTCCAGCTGCATCTTCATTCAGCAGTGAGACAGTTGTACTGGTCTCAGAAACTTGGTAGAATAAAAGGACACCTCCTGCAAAAGTGGCAAAGGCTTTAGCGCTGTGCAAATCATCGGCACTACACATCATGTCTCAAGGCAATTCTAGGCACAAATATTTTTCTCGCTAGCTTCTTTGGCTATATGAATCTGTATGAACAGCACTTATTCTGCCACTGAGTTCTATTTCTCGCCAAGCCTAATTTTGTCAGATGTAAAGCAACCCCTGCCACATGACTGAGGGTAAGGGGGGACAGAATAATAGGCTTCGAGTTAACAGCTGTAAAGTCGAAATCGCTGCTGCATGAACGGTTCATTATACATGGAGCAGAACGGAACAGAAGCAAATAAGACCCAAGTGAAGGAACTGTCACCACATTTGGAATCATAGTTTAAAGAGGTGTGATCCCGTATGTGGCTCTTAATGTATCATGGTCGCGACCTTGTCCAGATGTCAAGGCAATTCGGTCTTCATGTGGCTACGCGCCTCGACCACACTGCGCGGTGGATCTGCACGTCTTCTGTGGACAATTATCCGTTTGGAGTCTCTGTTTGCGGGAGAGCCACAAAGGACTCATTTTGCTGGAAGTTGGGGAGTTTTGCTTATTCACAGTGAGCTTCAACCACTTTCCCATGAAAATAAACGAAGTTCCTGGCAAGCGTCTACTCATTCTGCTCTATAAAGAGGAGTCGAGATAATGTACGTCATGCTGTTATGACTTTGTATTCGGAATGATTCCTACGATTTTTGCTCTAGGTAATAGATTTCGCTACAGAGCGTGGATGTTATGCAAACTTTTTCGCACTAGAAACAGAAATAGAGCATCAGTTATATGGCCCAAGTTAGTCTTTAAAATCTGTGCCGTCGCTAATAGAAAATAGGCTGATGCACACTGCCGCAAATACAACGGTCGTCTTGTTTGCCTTGCCCTCTTTTACTCTCAAGCTTCTTGAATGAACATAGTGATTCGGTAAGGACATTTTCATCAGCGATCATAAAAGAAGTGAAATGCACTTCCAACTTTCGTCTGTCGTGAGCAGATCTGACGACGTCTCCGTCTTCAGGTTTGCGCTCAATGAATTCTCCTCACTGATGAACTATACTTCAACGAAATGTGCATTCCTTTGATGTCAAGTTTGTAAACCAGCGATTTTTGCTTAAAATGTAAGGCATAGCATGATTTGTTGATAACTATTCAATCGTTAATTAGAAATTGTTTTTGTCGTTATGGGTTGTTGCTTTAACAGTCAGCCCTAAAGCTGACTGAATGCTGTGTGCCTTTGGCAGCAGATCGCCTAGACTTCCTCTGCTGCGCGTTTGTCAAGCAACTAAGTCTCTGAGTCACATTGGTAGTCCTTAAACTCTTGCCGTGCCTCAACAGTGTTCATTATGCCCACGCATTGCGGCGTGTTTCGTCCGGCAAGAGCTCTCGACACTATTCACTGCTGCGGCGAATCTAGCGACATTTTCAGCTAAATTGCGCCCAGAATATAAGTGTGGATTATGATAGTTATATTATTTTATGTGGCGTTTCGTCAAACTCCCTGAGTGACAAGAAGTTAGGTTTCCTCAAATGTGAGGGAAAGCACTCCTCCTGTCTTCATCAAGGCTACATTGATCCCGTTCGATCTGGAACAATAAAGGTGTTGCAAAGCAATCAGTTCACTTGTGTCAGGAATTTTTGCAGGGAAGAAGGGACAAACAAGGGTAGTGCTGCAACTATGGCAACTTAAATAGAATTTGTCTTAGGCTGTTGCCTCCATCTCTTAAAAGAAATATATAACTCAGTATAAGGTCATGTAATAGTGCCTCATAATAATGAAAGGTGGGAATTTTGCGGACACTTATGACAAAAGTAGCACAAATGAATGAAAACTGTTGATGGATTGAGCAGCTTCCCTTACCATAGAGTGCGTATTCATTGAGGAGTATTCTTAGGATCCCCGATAATAAGCATCAGCTCCTTGGGTAGTCAGTGCATGTTTGATTGGATCGCGAGTTAGTGAAAAGATTGTAAAAGACACTCGGTTTGATTCAAGTCGACATATCTTACGCAAACTTCTGCACATTCTCCTAAGATTACTTGCCAGATTGAATGTTCTTTTCATGTGAGAAATCGACTAGAATATTGCATGGCGGTACGAGCTATCTACCAAAGATGGTTAAAGATGCCCTAAAGGGCTGATAACTCGTGAGTTGTATGTGAAGTACGTGTGATATTAGAAGCGGTCTCCATATGCTTCTTATCCTTATCGGATGACCTGGCCGACTTAATTTTGTAAAATGTCCAGGGACCACTGCTCTTTTGGCGCATTGACACAAACTACACACACATGTCTGCATATATTACAAGATGTGCACGCAGACCCTTATTCAAGGCTACAACTTAAATAGGCACTACGCTTCTTTGAACGTGTCTTCGGGTGTCAATCAGGCAGGCCTCGCTTCCGTTTATACCATGGAAGTGCCATGAGTCGAGAGAAGAAAATAACCTTCTTCTCGGCGGTAAACTAAATCCAAAAGCATGATTTTAGAAATGGATAGAAGAGTCAAAACTCATAGGAAATGTTAATTGTATTTTCTTCCAATTCGTCGACATCACACACGGGCATAAGTAGTGGGCAAAGTAGTAGCTATTATCAGTGCAGTAAAGTATGCGTCCTCTTCCACATCAGCCATTTCATTCTTAATGCCTTCATTACCAAGCCTAATGAGTGCACGGTTCATTAGTAAGGGTGGGAGACTGCATACGTAACGATAACATTCGAAGACGAATTCCATTTCTTCGCTGGCACATTCTTCATTCTCATCCAAAATAAATGACATTTCGTCATTTGCGTCATACTCTCAGTTTTGTGTTTGGCCTAACTTTATCATTCACTTCAGAATCGCTCCCTTGATCAATGTTGGTTCAATGAAGTTATGGTAAGTGCTCTCGACACTTGCGCACATTGATCTTCCCGTTGCAGAAACATGCGACTACACTTTATTGATGCTCGTGGAAACTATACCGAATAGGCTGTGGGGTTCCCCTTTTGTTAATTTGCTACACGTGGAGATCCAAGTGTCCGCGCCTTGTTTCACTTGACGTAGACATCATCCATGTTCCTAGTCAAATTGTTTTATTCATGTTAGACAAATTGCTTCGGCACATTTGCTAAGTAAATTTGAACATATTGCTTGATGAAACCAGTAAGCGACGCGTTTGCTGTCTAAATGCCTGGAAGCACGTTATACACTGTGAACGTAGTCCCAGAAGAACGAAGTGATGAAATGTGCACCCATACGCTCCAGTCACTGGTTGCGTTTAGTGCAACTGGAGATCCCGCAGAGATCAACAAACAATTGCAACGTCGATTTCAATTCAAATGTTTAAATAGTGGCAAAATCCAGACTGCCATTGTGAGCGAAGGCAGTTACAGTCATATGAATGAATAGGTAAGCTTCTTCTGAAGCACCGTGACAAATCATGAAAGGCTTAAACTTAACTTCGGAGAAATCGTCGGTGGAAATCGGCGCCTGTTGCATGGACATTCGTGGCTCTGAACTACTTGATTCCATTCCTTAAATAGGCAGCGTGTCTTCATGTAAAATTTAAAGAAATACATGTTTCTTTTAGTCAGAAACACTAATGCTTACCACCCTTGTCGATGTAGGCTTGGCAACATTTTTGTAACTAATCCGTTCTTCGAGTTACTGTATACCTATAACTAGAGCCACTAAAATGACACAGAGCCTGTATCTACTCCTACTGCCATCAAAACTAAAGAAGTTCTCAAAGGTCAGACCAAAGTGAAATCGCATGAATTGAACACCACTACTGTATGAGTTGATTTAACCAGTATAGCTGGTCAGCGAACAATTCGTCACGGGGCTCTTCATCAATGCGCACATTCGAGCTCCACATATGTTAGCGGTTCTGAGGAAAAGGGGATGAAAACTTGTAGCGTCTCCTCCATGTTGTCATTTAGACGCGAGTAATGCTCCACCGTTGCCGGAGTAAAAGCTACAGCATAAGAGCGCTTTACTGACCATTAGTCATTGGCCCAGAACAGCTTGTACAGACGCGCAATACTTTGCCTCTTATGACTTATATATTTAGCGACGTAATTTTAATCCCAAAAAGGTAAATTATTTTAGCGCCTTCAATTTTTCATGGTCATTTTACGCAGTAAGATGTAAAAGAGAAAAGACACTCAGGATCAAAAAATAAGCACATCCTTGCAGCCTTGTAGATGGATTGGTGCCTCTGTTTCTCACAGCAGCACTGCTAATTGGCTGAATACAAGGAGTTTTACTTCTGGTGTTCAAAAGCACCTTTAGCACTCCTTTGAAGCAGTGAGAGTAGAGGGTTGATGTTGTGTGGTAGCTTAGAGATTTCGGAGGAATTGTGAGGGGACTAGTGTGTGCATAATTTGAGGAGTACATCTTTGCAGTCTTAACCCTACTCGGCTATCGCGGCACTCTTTCATTGGCCTCATAATAGAGCAGATTGTGTCAATGCTAGAAATACTAATTATAAAAATGTTTTGAAGACTTTTATTCAACTTGTGCAGCACTGGAAGAGCTATTTCTCAAATCAAGGGAGTAATCAATTTAAACAGACCTACGAATCTCGTATCAGCTCACATAGTACGTTACCACATCAGGAGTGGATGCAGAGCTTTTTAAGTGCGAATCGGGTCCACTTTAATTTGTCAAATATGTAACATCTTAAGCGCATATGCAGGCCAATCTTTTTCAATGCTACCCATGTTATTCAAGCACTTTGTTTTAGCCATTGAATAAATGGCGAAAGATACAACACATTGCTGAATTCGTGTGCTTGCTGTGGTTATGTTCAAGCATCACTCATCGCAAGCTAGCATTCTAAATATCACGAAGCCGTTAGCCCATCCGTTGCACAGGCGCGTCGTAAGCAGCAGCAGTGAGCAGTTCAAATTCGACCTTCAATTTAGCAGCAGGAACTTCCAACTCGGACAGGTGGTAATGTAGTCCTGCCTTGGCAGCCACTGCGTTCTCTCTGTTAACTTCTTCTTAGAATTCAAGACACATGACTCCGTCAAAGTTTAAATATTTATTGCAATTGGGGTCCCGTAGAGATTTGAGGACGTGTGCCAAGCAGCAGTCCATGTCAATGCACGGGCTCCAGATGTGCTCTTTCGTCATGAACTCTGGTTGATATTTTACATCGGATGTCTTGGCAACATGAATACCGGTAAAATCCGTCTTATTGGAGGGTCGGGTCTTACGAGTCATTTAGTATGTAAAAGCGAACGAATTCAATGAAGAGCACATCGATGTTTATAAGGCCTAAGTGGCCACTGCCCATGGTCTGGAGGCACTCCATACTTCAGCTAGTCTTGCAGCCGTGAAAACGTGCGTCCATTTCAAGGGAAAGCCGGCAAGATGAGATAAGACCGCGCAACTCGAAATCGCTTCCTTTGAGTAGCACAAGATCTAGTGTTCAGTGGTTTCAAAAGCTTTGCAACAAACTAAGCAAAACAATGATTGCTCCTTTGCTCAAGCCTGTAGCTTAGATTTTGATGCTTTGGAACGGCGGATCCGTTTTGCAAAGAACTGGGCTTTAGTTCTTACGTCAATTTTTCCGTCATTTGACCCCATTTTGAGTACGGGTTATCCCGTACACAGTGGATTAGGAATCGCCAGACAAACAAATATGAAAATGAAGTTCGGCACTGAAGAGATCTCAAGCCACAAGACAAAAGAAACACGGCAAAAGTCTAATCTGCACTCAGTCTGCTGAGTGACGTAAGCTGTGGCTGCTTCTGAGGCATTGAGATAAATGGAGAACGTTTTAGGGTTTCGGCGAGGAACGACGCGAATACCACTGAATCTTGCTTCTGCAAAGTCTGCTGCTTCTACTGCTTCACCAGCACTGGCTCCACCGCCACAAGCATTTTCTTTATTTGTTCTTCACATGCAGCAGATGGTGCTACGGTTTTAACAACGAACTTCTGAAATGCTAAAGGTAAGCGTAACAAACTGGTGCATTGGCCTCCAAAGCAAAATCTTAGGCGCAATCAAAGGAATAGAGCAGATCTTATGGCAATAGTTAGAAGTATCAAATGCGATGCACAAGTAGATAGACATGGGCAAGATTTTGTAGATCCAGATTGGATGGAACGGCCAAAATAATGGATTCTCACGTCTAGGGTTAAGTCTTGATGGATATTACAAATGTGCCTACATTACATTCGAATTTCAAAATTATGACCTGCAAAATAAGATAAGCGCTTAGAGGTTCGGGTGATTAACTGAAGTTCTTTCAAAACTGGTAGTCGCACCCAACGCATAAGCTTAATTTATTCGAACCATCCAATCTTTATCAGTTTAATTAAGATCGCATTAAAACAATGCAAAATGAGGCATGGAAACAAAGGTGCATTCTAAATTTCCTAATTGCAGGGTCAGCGTGACCTTGGCGAGGTCGATAATTCACCGAATAAAAACACTAGACAATTCACTTCGATTGGATTGTGTGAATTGGTTGACACACTTAGCCAACCAGACACCTCTTTATATGCCCATTTTGAGAAGTGGTTGTTGCCGTGTACAAACTCTGCACAATTACGTATGCTTCTAAGCACTTGGTAGCTTGTGCTCATTATTTTGGTAAATAAAGAAGCTAGCCTTGATGATGCGAATCGAGTGAATATAAAGACCCACGATTCATGTTCCTGCCCTTCATCGTCATGTTGCAAACTTGTTCTCGCCTCAAAACACGAAAGTTGGTAAGCTTTAAAAACGTTGATTTGCTCAGTTGACTTGGAAGCTATGAAAACAACAACAGAAAGACAAATGTACTGGCTGAGTTCAAGATCATTCTCTTGTTTGTTGAGTTGCACCTCTAGGGTGCTTATCTCAATTCAACGGACCCAAGCAAGCGCACCCGGTTATCCAAGAACAGATAGCACGCTTTAAACTGGCTTCTTCTATCGGTATTCAAGGTAGACACCGTGCTGATGTCCTTGTTTATCAATTATCTAGTTTGCGACCCAGTCGAATCCGTACGACTCCTGCAAATAGCATCAGTCTCAAGTTTTGCTGATTGACCGGTCTGTGACGCCGCTCCTGTAGATTTGGCCAGAATTTGAAGCCCGAAGGAGAAACATTGCTCAGGTATGGCTAATAACTGCCATCCTCGTAAGTGCATTGATCCTCCTATACTCTTTTCTGCGAAATCATGCAAATTTGCAGACCACTTTCACGATTTTGGGATCCTCGGCGTTAGACATGGTATGGAATGTCTCAAAAGCAATTGAGGGTTGTAAAGGGCCTTTTTGATTAGCGAGGCATAATCACGTACCACTTGGGTGTACTTACTGTCGTATGCCAGCGAGTGATGTTTTGACCGGATAACGTAGTAAAGGTGTCTGATGACCTCCAGTTCAGGCGAGGTCGTCTATCACCTAACAAAGTCCTACGGAAACTTAGCAACTCAGACTCTACTGATTGACGTATCCTCGATAATAGCGGGCATGTAATGCTGAGACCAGAATGGTCGGCAGCAATAAAGCATTGCCTAGGCAAGCTTCTAGACCGCAGCGAAAGAAAGAAGGAAGTAAGCTTTTTATTTTCAGTAGACCGATTCAGCCAACAGACGTGGATTTTTGTGGGTTGTCGATAACTGAAATAATCCAGAGCCTCACGATTAATTGTCGAACGTGCCTAAAGCTCCATAAGATAGGGTAATAAACGGTGGTCTGTTAAACTGAGGAGAAAAAAATCAATAAGAGAGCGTGTTGATGAGCTTAGTCTAAATATTTAAAAGAACAATGCGCAGATGGAGTCATGGACTTGTGTAGGGTCAGATGTCGATGAAAGTCCACCAAGAAATAGATGACTATGTTCGAGTCAACCATGACCAGAACAGGAGTTGATTTTGTGCATAGTTGGTTAATCAGCGAAGTTTTCAAAGGTCTCAACAGTAATTTGTCACCTCCTTAATTTGAGCAAATTCAGGCAACTAACCACGATTGTTTGAAACCATAAATGCTAACACTTCACCATTAAGAAGAACTGTGTTGCGAATAAACACAGTATTCAACCAGCACAAAAGTGCACGCACTTTAGTTCCGACATTCAAGACTCATTCTGAGGCATAGCTTTTAATTCATAAGCCAATTACTATTAAATGCGCAGTAGTATTGGACATGTTCAGCTAAATGCATAGCAGCAGACCGCATCAAGCCCGTGGCTGATCAAACGCCACTAGTTGGTAATTATGGATAAGGTATGGACTTACTTATTTCTAAGACGCTAAAATAAAGCTAGCTCAGTCCTCAATGACCCAGATGACAGCGAAAAGACGTGTTTTGACATGAGCGCAAGCCTCCGGCTTCGCAGGCGTGAGAGCTACGATGTGTGTGGGCCGATGTCAACATTGAGAGAAACATTCATAAGTGCCTTCACATCTGAACGAACATTGCATCAAGGAAAGCCATCCCGTTGATTATTTGATTGTCAACGCCTTGGATGCTGCGCCTTCTTGTGGGTGGCAAGTAGTTGCTTTTGCAAGGCAAAGAGTGGCAGGTCACGATATTGTACATCATGCCGACATTCAATACCTACCGGAAACACGAGTGAATTGAATTCCAAACTGTGTTCTTAGCTTCCTTCTTAGCGCTGACCAATCTTCTTTAACCGACTGACCAAATAAATCAATGAGTCGATGACAACGTTTGCTTTGAAGTGGTTAAAGATAGATTGGAATCGATCAAAAGGGTGCAGAGCGCTCGCGCACGCAACTTCAGTTAAGAGCAGTCCATCTGCAGGAGAGCCGCTGGGCGCCACATTGCTGATGGTGGCAAACGGAATCACCCAATGAGGGCAGCTGTTCTCACCAGTCATCAAATCCCACGGGTAGCAGATGTGAGAATCGCCCTCTGCTGATTGTTGCAACCAAAAAGTCTCACTTTTGGCGAGTCGGTCTGCTTTACGTTTGGATTGTGTTCGCCACAAAGCTGTCCAAACTGGATTGTGTTCTCTCTCTCCGCCGCGCCTTCCTCATATCTCAATTACTCGTACAACATTCTTCCTCTTCTATTTTTTTCTTCTTTACAAATGCTCTTCCATTGAGAAGCATTGACTGCACTTCCACCGCATTCTTGCATTCTCGCCCTCTCCCTTGCCACTCTTCCTTTCCTCTTCCCTTCATTTCTACAAATATTGAAACCACCATCTTTTTCATTTTGCATTTTTAAGAATTCTTTTTAAGAGTTGCTAACAATGAGAAAGACCTTTTGATTCCAAAGCAAGTGTAGGCTCTCTATTCTCTATTCTCCTCCCTCACTATTGTTCCTGTGCATCATCTCCAGTGATAAAAGAGAGCTCAATGCTTTCCATTTCAACAATACTCCCGGCTTTTTTGGGTGTAAATTTTTATTTCATCCCTCCCACTAACGCGTATGTGATGCACACTCATTTACGACTTCTTTAGCCTTCCTTTAACCTTTTCATCAATATTCTTGCATCATTCCTTCTCGTCTCCTCGATTGCTGGAAGCTCGTTTTCCTTCCTTCCCCTTTTTATTCAATCATTATTCATGCAATTTTTCTTTACATACCTTTTGCTTCTTTATTTCTTCTCAAAATATTTAACAACTGTCTATTTAAACGACATCAATCCATCCCACTCATCGTCTTACAAATGTAACACACACAAATATTTTACCAATTTACAATGCCCTCTTCAAAGCCTTTCCACTGCTAATGTTGTCGTAAGATCCATGAATGCATGCACTCACACAAACATGCATCACTGCTTTTTCCCTTTTATTCCCTCTGCGATTCTCTATTCCATTCTAGCCTCTCCCTCCCTGAGCCCACCTCCACTGACAAAGCCAAAAACTCGCCTTCCCTCCGCTGCATTTTTCTCTCACCCACCCATTCCCTTTCCCATGCAAACTTTACCATCTACAATCCTCAACATCCCCTCCTATTCGCGTTTCATTCATGTTCTCACCTTTCTTTCCGCATTTCTTTCACAAATTTTAATGCTGATTCCTTAAATTTTCTCCTTTCCTTCTTTATTATCATACGGTTGTCACTTTCCTTCTTATGCCCACATCCCCCGAGAAGCACCTCTGCCCATTCCCTTTCTCCCACCCACCCACTCACTTTTCCACATAAACCTACGGTGTGCACTTTTAGTCACTTCACCGCCACCACTGCTTGTAGCCTACTAGTAGATGCCCTTCCATCCCTCCCTTCATTCTGTCTTACCTCTATTGTTCGGACAACAAACTTGCCTTCTTTCCTCCCACTTTTATTTTATTTTGTTTGTTCGTCCGTTCCTTCGTATTTTCTTTCTTTCTTTTATTCTGTTTTCCTTTTCGTTTTCGACTTTACCTGCAAAATGCCCCTCCACCTTTAAATGTTTGCTTTTCATCCACAGCTTTTCTTCCTTTTTTCTTTCCATTTTATCCTTCTGTAGCCTATTAATCGCATACTCAAGCCTCACACAAGTGCGTTTGACTTCATCACAGCTACAAGCATACTTAAAAGGATGACAAGGCGATAATGTTCTCTATTTTTTCCAATCGATTGCAAACATTGTCATGCAGCCGGAGCTCATTGCCTGCAACAAATATTTTTATTCAACAAATTAATCGTACAGTTGTGTCCAATTCCATACGTATACTGGTTCTTTCCTCACTAAAACCCTAATAAATGGTAATGCCAGAAAACTCCCTTTAAAAATGGCCCATATTTTTGCGATGCTGAACAGTGACAACTTCTTTCTGAAAGTATTTGAGCAATAGCACAGCCACAAATCTGTTGGGTTGATTCCGCCCTATTTTTAATTTGGCAAGTACAATTTAAATTGATTAATTGGGCTCACCACTTGAATTCATAAGGCTGCCTCATATTCTACATACCATCCAAATATTCCGCTTTGAATTAAACACTTTCATTAGACAAATCGTGAAAAACATATTTATTTAGTGTTAATGGCTATCTGGGAAATTCCAAATTTTGTTGGCGACAAAATGTCGTTAATTTGGTCGATTTTAATTCTCCTGAGCAAAGCTGTAATCTAAGAATAACAAGAATCCGATTTTTCGTCCGCTGTAGGATGAAAACACGCGCCGACATCTATACTTGCTCATCTTTCTTAGTCATGCAAACTCTACTATCTATACCCCGAATCGCCCACCTCCGTCAACCATTTATAAAATCTAACTCCTTTTGCGCGTTCGCTGCACAAATTTTTACCCTTGTTTTTGATTTCGTCCTCTCTTTCTTCCTCATAATACTTTCCCCTTCCCTTCTTCCACTCACACCTTCCAAGCAGTAGAGGCAAAAGTAGTGGGCTCTCTTGTACCCTCCAATTCCCCTCCCTTCCACTCATCCGCAAGCACCTACTAAGCACGCTGTTAAGTCACGCCACCATCTTCCACCGCTTTCGTTTCGCCAACAACTCCGCTACTTCATTCACTTTCTTTCATTGAGATTAACTTATGAACAAACTAAATGAACACCTGCTTGAACAGTTGGTTTTTTTATTGTGATGCTATTTACCACACTATTTGCGCATTTCATCTCACCATCACACATACTTGACACCCACATTTGTTATCAATTTACTGTTTCATCTCTAAAATCTCATTACTGATGCAGCAATTTTTTCTTATACTTGCATCCATGCACACATATTTATCGCTGCCTCTTCTCCATTCCATCCAACAGTTCCTTTAGTGCATTCTCGACATGCTTACTACTGCCAAACTACTTTTTATCAAAATTTTCTTGCCTACGATCTGATATTCGCCACTGATCCACTCATCGCAGAATTCTCATTACCTCTTTCACCTGTAATACGCTTTGCTGGCGTTACCTGGATTTATGGTATTCTTGTGGACACTTAGTAGGCTACCATATCCGAGAGCACTCGACCTGTCTTCCTCCTCCCATTTTGTCACTTATGCACAGGCCTACACCTTCAATCGCAACCTGTTTTTTTATTTCGTTGCACAATGACTGCTTAGCACCAATGTAGATGATCGAGTCCTTTTTTCCTTCCAACATAGGCGAAGGTAGTTGGCGCCAGAGTGATGAAGACGATTGGCAATGACAAAATGACCTTCCACCTAACCTGAATGTGTAGCCCGTGCTATAACCCTCAGGGCACTGAAGAACAGAACGCATGTGTGTGAAGCCATCCTAGAGCATGCCTTGCAGTAAACTCTGGCCTTTATTCATAAGGCCATCCCACCATGCTCCTCCCAACATGCACACATTTCCTCCCTTATAGATCAAAATAATGAAGGCAGTGCACAAATCATGTAAGCTCGAGCAGTATAGTTCCCGTGAACTCAATCGCGTCTTCATCGTGCTGTCGCACACGCACACACTTCAATGGTATTTTACAAAAAGATCTTCTAATCCTTTCGATGGAATTGCCGCAGATTTTTGTAAGGCCGCGATCTCTCGCGATTCGTCAAAACGCCATCTATGCTCTCTTTCAGTGGTGTACGCAAACGAACTCACGACCAACTCAATTCGATGAGTTATAATGGCAATAACAACAGCCCTCCAAGGAATATCACTACGCCTTCACAATGAGGAGAGAGTATTTATGCCTGAGCACGGTCGTGTGAGGCCATGCTGTCAAAGACATTAAGTACTTCGGCAATGGGAAGCACATTTTGGTAACGGAAAAGACTACCATAACAAAACTGCTGCGTTCAAAAGAGCATTCTCAGATCAAATTTTTAGTAAATTCATGCGTACATGCACATATAAAAGTTTTAAATTCGTTAAGGATGACGAACTCATATGAAACCGCTCTCACTCTGATGCCATGACTTCATGAAGGAATGAAGTTACCGAAAATATGCTCCCTTTCTTTACTCTACAGAACAACAACAAAGACGAGGTTGTTGAGGGGATGAACATATGACTCAACACCTCATAGCCTAAATAGTCACACAATCTACAGCCACATTCTTCCTTGTCATTATTGACACCTTGATTAAACACGTGTGGCAGCCTAGTGATGACGCTGAAGTGCCTCCCACAACCAGGAGCTGCTCGCCGTAGAGGCGGTGGCTGACTATTTCAACACACAGAAGTGCTGCTCTGAGTGGAAATGCTATCGTGCCAAACTAGTATCCGTGCTGTTTACTCGTGTCTTAGTGGCTGTCTCAAAATGATCCATGCGAAACAAATCACCCTCATCGTGTATTTGGCTCGCAATACCTACTGCCTTACGTGGAGCCTCACTCGCTACAATTCTCCACGCCTCATCCTCTTTCTAGTATCGGGTGACTTCGCATAAAACAACCAAATAACAGTTTGAACCTCGCACACTTTATACCCACGCTTTTCGTAGGTCGAGTTCACCCCATTACCGACTGCGTTGCATAGACCCGTAACTCCCCGTCCCTTTACTTCAAAACTACCTGTTTATTGCACGAATGGAATTTGGGATTCGTCTTCACTAGGCTGTGGCTCCATAGTTTTCTATGTCTAGTAGATGGCTAATGGTTGTTTGCAACGACAGATGCTCACAGCTGTGATGCTTTTGCGGCCAAAAGAGGTCAAGATTGCATGGTATTTGCCTCATGATTGGCAAAATTTTGCACAAGAGCTGATGAGTGCTGGCAAACCACTGCGTCCAGTTTTGTTTATAAGACTGCGTTTAAAGGAAGTGTGAAGTTAAAGTCCTTAGTCTAAGCACTCTCTTCAGCATTAACTTTTATCAAACCTCGACGTGAAGCACGACTTGTGCCATCCACCTGTTTTAAAGAATGTCTTAAGCATTCTTTTCGAAAACAAGGGAAGTAACGACGGCATCCAAATGCAAACTGTAGGTCATAATGAATGAGGGGTTAGTGCCTCAATGGATGATAACTGCATGCAGTACTGGTAATTTTCAGCAACATTCTTTGTGCTTGATTGCCTCAGTACAACCATGTGTCAGTTAAGGGGTGTCAGACTAGACAACTCCGCTGTCGGCATCGCGAATGGACTAGTTTTGCACTAGCGCCTGTGACAGATCAACCGAAACGTTGAACAAAATGCGTTTAAACACGGTGCGGTGCTTACGATTTTATAATGCCTTTTAGGCGTTTAGTGTAGATTTGGAATAGGGACAAGCAGACAAATTTCCAGTAAAACATTACGTTGGTGCTAGACCTAGAAAGTTCTCAACTTAGCGAGAAGGCAAAGACATTTGCTTTCTTCTCTGAGCAAAACAGGGCCAACCCAAAATAAATTCGATGGTTAAATGCCAAATACCTGACCGCATTGATTTACGAGATCACGTGATTTGTACACAGTCGTGTGTAACCAAGTTGATTTGCTTAGATCCTGCTGCGACCTTACCCCTTGGACCGTATTTTTCTTAGTGTGTACATTAACTCACGCATTGGTCACCTTCTGCGTTTGTCAACTATTGTTGTCGCAAGTTTGCTTTGCTCACAGTCGAACGAGTATTTTGGTCACGAATCTATTTACAGCCTAATTTGAGGAAGTCAATTCAAAAGCTAGTTTATTGACTTATGCTTAAGTAAATATTTGCCGTATGAAGAAGCGCCTTCAAATTCGGCCTCCCTTAAGTTCACTTTACAAAACGTTTCCATGTCTACAAACAAAATGCCCATTCAGTTTCTTGCAATCCCTTACAGCGTACGTCGCATTAGTGATTCATTTCCCCATCACTATGTGACGCTTTGCGTGTTATTCTGCTTGTAAATAACTCCACAAATCCACCTCAACTAGTGCGTCAGATCTGGGCAGGGTCGCAATGCCTCCACTGGAGGGCTAGGTTCGCATCCCGTGCAGGTCCAACACCGTTGACCGTAGCTGCCGCACTCAGCGCCACATCAAATTTTTCAATTCGAAGTCATCAGCCATCGCCATGCTCCCATCAGCGCAAATCATTGTCTTCTTCCTTCCACCTGACAGCTGTTCTATCCCGGCTTTAATTGCTTGGCAGCTTGTCAAACCAACGAATTCGGTGCCGTTCGGACAGATAGGCAACTTAGGAATTTAGCCATCGAGCACTAGCATGGAGGTGTGGATGGGCGTTTGCGACGAACGAGTTAGAATCACTTGCAGAGTAAACAGTTTTCACCTTCATACCCTCGACCAGTGCGCTCTTGCGTGCACCGTTCATGGTGCCCTGAAGTGCAGACTTGCGTTTTCCATTGCCATATTGACTTGCAGTCCCAATATTCAGGTCAATTTACATCGAGACTATCCGAGGGCAACCCATGCGAGCAGCGAAGCTAAAAAGTGCTTTTATTGCCTAGATGTACATTGTAGGCAAAAGAGGGCAATTGATTTACACGTGAGGCAAGTGAAGTCAGAATTCCTGAGCCGAGGAAGAGCTCAGTGTCCTTATCGTCAAAACTTGTAGTGATTTGCGTTGACTCTTTTCATTCGAAGGGTATGGGAGCCAGTGAGGACGTGCTGAACTAGGAATATGCCACACTTATTTGCGAAATATAATAAGCAACAGGAACCTAAATGAAGAGTAGGCTGTCGAACCTATTCACTAAGACTAACTATAGAAGTGCACTGTTAACATTCTGACCATGGAAGCACAGTGACAATTTCGACCACAGGAACAAAATACATTCCGGCAGTGACTTTTGCTTAGATCAACAGTCATTTTGGGCAAAGAATCTCACTATCCATTCCGCTATATCGTTCTTCTTAAAAAAAAATCAGAGACTCTAAAAATGACAATAAATGTTTTTAATGTAGTTTTTTATACTTAGGTAGTGTGACAGTTTTCTGAAGACGATGGGCTGCGTGGTGAAGAAAAAAGAAGGTCTCGAGAGCCACTACCATGTTAAGGGGGCCAGGCTAACCTGCGGAGGCTGAAGTCGACATCAGCCAAAACGAAGTACCAAATGAATTAATCAAAGCCTTACGCATTCAAGTGGCTATTTTGAAAACAGTTACAGCATGGAAACGCATCCGAAACAGTCGAGCAAGCGTTATGGTATTAGCAGCCTAAAAGACACAAAAACGTGATGCAATTATTTAGGCTTGAATTCTGATTATAAACGCTTTTGGAAAATGGGTTAACGAGATTTTCGTGCGACTAAAGATCTGAATTTCCTTTAAAATCCTCGCACTTTGCAATTCTCTTCATTTTGCATTAACTTACGCACAATTTTTGGGTTGTTAAAATGCGCCTTACTGTCTCGGAAATTTTAAGACTGCATGCAGGCAGCGGCGTTACAAAAAGCTGCAACTAACGAAGCGCTTAGCCATGATCATTCCATCTTCATAATATTTTTATAGTTCTCATTTGCATTTGCTTCACACGCCAAAAGTAATGCAGTGATTGATTCATGTGTTCTACTGATCTTTCTGCAGCGAAAATGGGAAAGGATGCATCTACTACGGCGTCTACTTATACAGTCCACACATCAAGCCTCTTCATGGCAAGAAATAACATGCTTTTCTATTAGCAAAGTAATCAGTATTTAAGTTACCGTATTCACAGCATAAACAAGGGCACCAACAAGCGGTAGGACGCTTGAGCCTGCGGGTGCTCCACGAAGCACTTAAGGACATGGATTCTGTTGTAATAATCTTACATGGGCCAACTTGCGGTGATTCTTGACTTAATACACCCTTAAGCATTGGAACTGCAAATCGCTGCATTTAGGGCTAAGCTATGCAGACACTTTAGAGAGCCTAGGGTTTTGTGTAGACCAATGTAAGCTGATCAGTCAACGTGGTTATTAATACGCCCATTGTGCTGCCCATGCTTGAGAGTACGATTGCTTTTGCATGTTATGGAAAAGGAGCGCAATGACCACTTACAAATTGGTCCTGCGACAAGCATTTTCGGCTCCAGCACGTGCGTCCTACTCCACTCGGCCTCTCATATTAATCAGCATTAAAGACGCCTTTACTGATGTCTACTCCTACTAATATCGTGGATGGGAACTTAAAGGATTTAAATCAATGCGCACATAAATACCGGCATCTAGCGGCCATTACCTACCTCAAAAATGTATTCAATCATGAAACAATCCTTCTCTAAATGGTCGGATCGCATAGTTAGTAGTTCCACATTCCTTCCCTGATCAGCCATGAATAAGTTCCTGACTGCAACGCTTTCATCTCGAAATCGTGACAGATAAGAGTTTGTCTTAAACTAACAGCCTGACCGTATTTTCCTTTTGAGTGAACCACCTGATTTGCATGTAGGCGTTTCCAACTTTGAGCAATTCGTGGAAGACCGCATGCGTTGCCAATACATGGTCGCTACACATTTGGGCAGCTTTAGTAATGTGAATGGTGAGAGATGAAATGCCAAGTTAACGAGGTTAGCCCACCAAGATTTGCGCAGGATTTCGTCTTTAGAAATAGCATGCTTATACGTGAACTGGAATGGGTTAACTCCGTACTCACTGATCTGATGCCAACATTTTAACAAAGATGTGTTTATTAGTGGCCTTAAAACGCAAGTGCATCTAGTCAGCCATTTTAAGTTTGGGTGGAAACTTCTGATTCTCAAAGTTAACTGCAAAATGCTTCGTTTATTTGATGACAAGGATTCTCATTGGACCATACCAAGCCAGCGCCACCGAATTACGCAGCGTAGGTATTCAGCCTATGGGGAAGAGCACCATATGTGAAATAGCATCAGAAGCCACTGTTCAATACGACTGCAAAGAACACCACCCGCACAGCACCACCTGCTTCACAGCATGGGCATGTTGCACCGCAATAGATATATCCGCTCTCGGGTGGGCTCGAACCACCAACCTTCCGGTTAACAGTCGAACGCGCTAACCGATTGCGCTACGAAGGCCTGCACACCATCTGCCATGCCACCAAACTGAACACCGCACCACATTGCAGCGCAATACCACCCACAGGCCTGCTCTCGCTCCCATCTCCTTCAGCCAGCATGGGATGGAGATAGTGACGAATGTACAAATGGTACGAATGAGGGCGTGAAGTAGGGTGAATGATAGAAGACAAATACAAGGCGTAGAAGAACATCTCTGACGGTTTGTCGTGTGGTGGATCTCTTCAAATCTGACATGTGTGAAGCGATCGGTAGCACGTGATGTGGGCTTCAGACAGCATCCCTCGTAAATGACTTTGTAAAAGCAGACATCATCAGCCTTTGTACTTTACCTCAAGTGAGTTTCGTCCATCATTGCAAGCACAAAGCAGGAGGAAGAGAATAAAAGGATTTGTCAATGCTTATGTGTTTTGACTTAGGAGTACTACCTTGTTGTGACTACTTCTCGTTGGCTCTTCACATTTGGTGCTTATTTCTTTTAAGAGGACGCCTCTAAGGCACTTGGGAACATTTAAATTAGTGTGCGATTTTAATTAATTAAGGTGTTGGCAACTTCCTCCTTGCGTTTCCTATGGCGCGAGCGAAAGTGCGTTCCTGCTTATTAATTCCGATCTCATGCCATGGCCGATTTTCGCCTTGCACCAGGGAGTACCATGGATGTGATCAAACCTCTCCATCGTAGGCAAAGCAGTGCGATTTTTCGTCTGGAATAACGAAAGAATGGTTGAATATGAAGCAAGAGTGTAGGATTTACGGACGGAAGTAAAGGAAAGGATGTCGAAGGTCATCATCGGATGTCTCTGCACCATGCTGTGGCACTACATTTCCTATTTCCTTTCCACTCTTTTCTGCAAATTTTCGAATTTCTTTACTGAACCACTTTCCTAGCTATGTACTCGAGTGAAGTAAGCAGGAATCAGTTTTGTAGAAGTAATATGAGTTTCCATCGAACCGCACACCCAAAGGCGCAGCCCATAGTTCTACCTTGATAAACTCAATGCACTCGAATATCAGTTGTAAAAATACTAAAATCAACGAAAATAGGGTTACGAGACGAAGGAGAAGCTGAAGTAGGAGAAGAGGAGAAGCTGGTGAGATAACTCAGCCCTAGTTATTAAGAATTCAATCCTTTCTAGCCATTCAAGGGCACAGCGGCAAAGTGTGGCTGGAGTTTTAGAGAAATAGATAAGAATGCGATGTCGATAGAGGATGAAAAGCAAACCAAACGTGGGTATCTAACGAAGGGGGACTGAGGCAATGATGAAGAACTGGATGATGACAACGGCGACAACTTAGGAAACAAGATGAATGGTAGAAGGGAGGGGAATACTGGCCCATGTTGCAAACTTTTGATTTAACCAATATTAAACGCTTTTGCGCTTTGCTTTCCAATGTTTAAATACACATTTTATTTGCTAAAAACTTGAAGTGGGCTAGAACATAGTCGTAAGTGAGTGTCTTAAATATTATGCACCCATATTTGCGTAAAATATGCCGTCCACAACTGTGTCTGAGAGTAAGTCTTCAGCGAAACTTAAACTGTTGCAACCTTCTTCCTTTTCTCATGAATTTCTTGCGCTTGTTCGCTTACGATGGATAATTTTAATCTTTCCCTCATCAGAATTGGCGATGGCATTGTCAAAATGGTGCGGTTCTTAAGTTGGACGAAATGAGTGCATGGCTATGAGACGCTTTTTGTGCTTTCATCTACTAGTCACTAAGCAGTCTGGTCTGCCTTAGATATCCCCTCATTTTGATTACCTGAAATGCGCAGCAGATTCGTGGTTTTTGATTAGCTGAGAGCATCTGCCTTTGAAAATAAGAATGTACCCGTTATGGCCTAAATTACACCAACAGGGAGAAGAGCAAATCTCGCGCTTTGGTCAAGCATGTCTAGACATAGAAAGACAGATGGAAGTAGTATGCAACAAGGATAACTCGCCTTCTTTGTAAGCTAATTGCTATGACAGCACAAGTGAGTGAAGTGTGGTTTAAAGTGTGTTGGTTGATCCACACTCTGGAAGTCACCAGACCCGTGAACTTCTCTAGTACACAACATTTCCATGCAATGAAGACAAACTTGCAGCTTAAGAATAGCACAAGTCATGACAATGCACATGGTGTTAAATGGTGCAAATCTATCATTTGACGGTCGCTGCACTAAATTTAACGTATTTCAGAGTACAAAAATTCCTTTTTCACTCGGCATGGGAAGTGTGGGTCAAAATCAACCCTAGAAGCCATGGCAGATGCTGCCTGATTTTCTCAGGTGCTATGCTTTGTTCACTGTCTCTTCCCATCCTTTAAAAGAGTATATAACTTAAACCTTCAAATTGGGTGAATTTTAATTCGGACGAGGTGAGCGATCGGCGCATAATCGGTAGTCAGTAGATGGCTGTATGCAGCATGTGTTCACCCTCAGTTTAGCCAGTAAATACCAACTTCAAGCATCACCAGTAAGCTTCGAGCTAAATGTGGCGCTGCCACTTGATTCTTTAATATGAACTTTAGTGATAGGCCATGTTGCCTTTAAGTAAATTCAGTGTCATTTGGTTTGCCAAAGCTTGAGGCGTATACTACTAAAATAATTAAGGCAACCTCGCCAATTTCCAGTAATTGAAGGACTATTTTAATCAGTCAGTTTCATATCACTTCAAAAAAGCAATGGCATCCTTTGTGATTCCGCTCCTGGCAATAATGCTTAAAAGTGTGGACACGTTCGAACTCTTGACGAATGTTTGCCTTTTTGATGCATCTGAATGAAGGATTTGTTAGATTGCTACATTAAAATAAACGCAGATCAAGCATTCTAGAAGGCCTAACTCTTGAGGTTAACAAGAAATCTGACTCACATCCATCGCATTCCTTTCCTAGGAGGAGACAAGGGACGATAAACTCCATGAAACTCCTGCTGAGTGCAGGCCATTTATGCACTTCGATTGCCAGAAGAGGTAATGTGGTCATACTGAGGCCATGAGGACAAGCCTAATATAAGGAAAAAAGAAAAAGAGTAGCAATTCAGTTTTTTTGAATCGTAAGTTTCCATTAAAACTACTTAACGTTGACAAAATCTGTCTCAAAGGGATTGGAAATGATGGAAAAGTTGCCCAGCTGAAATGCCACAGGCTTTTTTGAGCCACTTATAGGGAACTGGAGCATTTCCATGTCACTTCTTGACTCGCCACTTCGTGCTTTATGCACTCTTTGCGATCGGCTCATTTCTTAATTCATTTTGCTCTTTTTTGGAAGAATAGATTGTGAATGCGAACAGTGCTTTTCTTACTAATCATGGCCATTTCAGTAGGTCATATTTGACTCATTTTGTTTTGATTTGCACATTTCTTAACAGGAAATAAAGAAACGACATTGTGAGCAGATTTGTGGCAACTGTTAGGCCTAGCAAAATCTTAAATTGTTCTTGTTTGTTCATGCAGTATCATGCTGCTTCAATTTGATGTCATCCTAAGTCGACTTATTGCATGCAATGACACATTCGAGATGTGTTAGGAACAAATGGGTGCCTAACTGGTTATGCAATCAAAGACATGTGATTTATGCTGGTGGACTAAAATATAAACTGCTTCAGGCACTTGATCATCGTTTTGCAACGTTGAATGGCATCTGCAGATGACTAAGTCCGGAGTAGAAACCAGCAAGTTGAATTCAACTTTGATCACTCAAGCAAAATGCCAGTGACAAACGCATAGACCTAATGAGGGTGACCCTGATGTGTGGACTTGTGCGCGCAGGTGGTCATAGTGTTGGGCAAGAAGAAAAGGATATTTTAAACATAGTTTTAATTCGCATCATGTTGCGATTTCTCCCCCTAATTACCCAATCTTTAGCTTTAATCTGAAAAACGGAGATAAGTTGATACCCATTACTTTTAATTATCACTTGCTCTATTTATGCCTTCTGCTTATTTTGAACACGGAACTGTCACAATCTCTAAGCGTGTATTCTGGTGCCAGAGATTAGCACTTGCACAGGTTTAATCAAATGAGTTAAATGTGGCATTATTTCACACGGATTGCTATGACAAATTTAAAACTGCGTAAGTTTTCCGAGAAAATGCAATGCATGAAATTACGGGATGCACTTGCAT
Organism: Taenia hydatigena; assembly: GCA_036345935.2. Taxonomy (NCBI): domain Eukaryota; kingdom Metazoa; phylum Platyhelminthes; class Cestoda; order Cyclophyllidea; family Taeniidae; genus Taenia; species Taenia hydatigena. The sequence goes on along the minus strand of JADWOT020000002.1, from coordinate 9,979,152 downwards.
TTTTAGCAAACAGCTCCATCGACGAATGCTTCAAAATGACTAGGGGTGATCTAAAGATTAAATTGAACATACATTTCATGATTAGCTAGCAAGTGCAATGATCAACTAAAACCTAGCACTTGCGGGTGTTTTTGCTTTTAAATGATTTTAAACGTTCGCTGACAGAAAACCTAATGAAAACACATGTAAAAGTCATACGAGTGGTATGAGCAAAGAATGCCACGATCATTGCCTTAAACGTTAAGATCTTTGGTAATATTGCTTGACCACCAGCCGTATGAGGGTGGAGTGGTCCACTTAGGCAGTACCAATGTCGTCAATTTGAAAATGTGAGAATGTGAGCCTTTTCAAAGACCATTTGATTAGCTGATGTTTACGACGTTACCTACAACTCCTTAAATGATCCAAGGAGATCATCGGTGTGTTCCCATAAATTCAGGCACCACAGTCAGGACCCTCTCCTGAACTGTACAATGACCCACGTTTTATGTAAGTCCGGACTTTACATCTAACACATGTGCCTGCTTTGGCAGCTTTTGATCGGTATGGCACATAAAGCAATTGTGTCCTGCCTCTGATCTCTCGAAATTCGGTAATGCTTATTCGCTGTCAGCTATTCGTGTTAGAAAATTTTGTTTGCTCACACATCCGCAGATTCTCATGTTTTTTATACTTTAAAGATAAATGGATGCGGTTTTTGAAACTACTAGTGCTTTGTAAAGCACTGCAGGCCAACATTTACCCTTCCACTGTCATAAAGGCGATGAAGCAAAATTTGAGGCGAATTGGGGTATTATCCGGCTTGTTCCATATTGTGCATTCTCAATCTCACTAAATAGTGGTTTTAGCAGCGAAGTGGTGCATGTGACCACGACAGCCTTGAAACCGACTTCAGAGTTACGCAATCACGTAATGGTGGTCAATTAAATAAGCTTTTATGTGACAGCGGTCTGCCACATTCACCACTCTATGCCGCCATTTGCCACACTGATTGAGAATGAGAAAGCAAAGACTCGATGAGCGTCTACACCCAAACTACTTGTCCATGTTCTGAGAATATTTCTATCGGTCACACTGGACAGCTGTCGTTTTGTGTGGATCAAGTCATCTTGACGTTCTGACTCAATTATGATTTCTAGTGTGCTTTCAATGCAACGTCCTCACTAAATGGACACATTCAAACTTGGTAGAAGACTTCAACAAAATGAATTTTCTCCAGCTCCTTTTTTACAATGGAGTTGGGTTAAATTCAACCGACGGAGCTGCGCGGTAGACCTGCAAAACCTAACCTAATATTCGATTGCAGGGCTAAGACAAAACGAATGTGGAAAGAGATGAAGTCTTTGACACAAGCAAGAACAGCAGGACAAGCTCAGATGGTACTAGACGCTTGTAGATTAACAAAAACTGTTCACGAAATGTTCGTGCCACGGTAACCTGTATACAAATATAAACTCGACTACCGCTTTATCTTGCCAATCACCCTCCTGAACTGCGTGAAGTGGGATGCTACACTCAAGCATCACCCGTAAATTTGCCTTTTACAGTGAAGCATCAAGGTGTAATGAGAAAAAGCTTTTCTCAAACATATCTTTGGAGCTATAAGGCAATCATACGCAAAGTGTATCAGAGGTTTTACAAGTATGTTCTTGTGGCTCTGCTTGGCAGCGAACAGTAAATTGGGAAGCGCTGTGCAGCAGAGCTGAATTGCATGGCAAACTATTGCAAGGGTACACAGCGTCATAATGAGTAACAGCAATTTGTTTACAGGTTTGTGCAATGCAGGATCAAGGGCGCAGATCTGCACTACAAGCAATGGAGCCAGTTGGTATAGATGCATCGGTTTCTCCCGTCGGTAGACGTCAGTAGAGGCTTTTACGAAAGAGGTGTATGCGCAAGGTATCAGTGATACTCGAGCTTCTCCAAATCCAAATATGCTCACAATGTGTGAAATGCAATGCAACGTCATCAAAAGATGGCGGTGGAGAAGCGATTGAATAGTGGAGCGATATGCCGAACGCTAACTGCAACATCAAGCCGATTCCTCTGCCACCAGGTTCTCACATAGTATCCTACCAAGTAATATCGAAATGCCAAATCCTCTTCTTTTCGTTAAGCTTTTAGCCGCATTACTACCAAAGAAATAGCAGTGCTCTTTATTTAAAAAGGTTCATCTTCACTATAAGGTGATAATTATTAGTGAGAATCATTCTTTTTGCGGAAGGAAGACACAAGCATCTGACACCACGTAAACTAGCATCTAACCGACCAACTCTAATCACCAGTCACACTGTCAATCCCTTCCAAGGATCCTGTAATCGATTTGCTTATCATATTATGTTGGTTAAGCATGAAAAATCACCCGAATTCGCCGTAGCGTGGCGCGCGTTTCAATGGTTTTAAAAGATGAGCAAACATCTTCAAGATTTCTTATTATTTTACCAGCACTTCTACGTGTACGAAGGTACTGAATAATGTGAATGGGAAGTCGTCCTGTTTAACTGCGCCGATCCCATGCTCAGGATGCAAAACTGTGATGAAGAGTGCAATGATGTGCTGCCCGAGGGTTGATGGGCTGGTAGCGGAGAGTAAAGACCACGTCAGAAGAAGTCAATTTCTCTCATCTCATGTATCCACTGCTTGACTCCTGTCCGGTACTAAAAGACTGAAATGAACGGTTCGCAATATGAGAGAGTCGCACTGCGTCTACGGTGAGTAATCCGATGTCTGCAAGGCTTCACCTGAATTAAGTAATAATGATATAATACAGATGTAGGAATGCACACAAATGGCTCTGCTGGGATACGCTTATGTACATTTCCGGTTGTTATCGTCGGGGCTGTAAACAGAGCTTCAATTTGCACTGTACTCTTCCCGACGTAAGATTAGGACTTAAGAACAACGCATTATTATGAGGTGTAGGATGCTATACTCACAGAAACAGCCATTTACTTGTCGAAATCGTGGCAATGTGAGTTGCATCTGGTGGAAGGCGAAGTTATGAAACACATTTTGCCGCAAGGAAAACCCAGCCTTCTGGATGATTACCCGAGGTCGCCATAGCCGGAACTCACAGATGGGGGAACTATGAGCAAAGCCGCATGGCCGCATTTTAGGAATGGAAGTGCCAATCGCACGGTGTGTCGTTTGTGAACCTTCATTCCTCGGGTGCTAAAGAAGTCAGGCGTTTTTGACGTTCCTGACTAGGCGAAGTAAAACGATGAGCACTATACTGCATCGCGAATGAGCAGTAGATCTTCCCAGTGCCGCTATCGAATGCGCAATGACCAGGGATTTTCCGTATGGAAATTCCTTACTTCTCTGCCATATCACGGTAGGGCACCCGCACCACGGATTAGCCACGTTGATTATCTACAAAGCAACGGACAATGATATGTGTCACGAGATGAAAGCAAAATGCGACAAATCAAGTGTTTTCAATATAAGTCCAACTAACCAATCATGTTTGATGCAAAGACGAATTTGCTGTTTTGATATGAATCAAGTGTGCACATGGAAAGCGGTGTATCATATTAGACAAAAGTCATGCATATGCACACATAGTAAGGAAGGAACGTGCCAGCACATTATGTCCCGCTCACTCACTCTACCCTTCTGACTGTCAGTCGGCGGTTCTCAGTTCCAATTTATAGTCGGTTTGTGAGTGCAATTTAGCAGCAGTCACGACAGGAGTGAGAATTTCGCCTCAGAGACGATGCAAAGTTATGAATCGACGTCTGCTCCAAGATTAGGTTAGTTCAGCTAACACCTGACTGCTTGCTGTCTACCTCATGCACCAGCCTCAGCATCCTCGTTCATGCGCTCTACTGATTTGCGTCCTTGCTGTTTCCTAGCCTCATTTTACCATTCCTAATTGCTAATGCAGCAAATGCTTATTCTCATCAGGATACACAATTCGGTAAACAAATTATCATTAGGACTTGCTTAGTCTTCAGTACCCATTTTATTCTTTTGAAAAAGGGAAAAATAGTTAACCTCGTTTACACCTATCAGGATTGAAACAGCCAATAGTAAATTAACGCTTCTATGTTTGAAGATGCAAGTGGACGCAAAACAAATGCTGACACTTAGTGAGGGCGCAAGGAGTAGACTGATTCTGCACTCGGGTATTTGGCCCTGCATTCCAGACATCCGTTACCGAAATCTTTATGACTTTGTCTACAATGACTATGCATTTACTCTAAAAGCATTGGAACAAGCCTGTATACTATGTAACCTCTGCTAGCTGTATAAGTCCCTTTCCCAAAAAGTCTCATTCCGTCTTGGCTTCAATTTTACCCCATTCTCTCCTTAATTCGACGATCTGCATCCAGTGACAAATATCTTGGCGGTCTGAAGCACCAGTCAGGATTACGCATGAGCAGAGTCTAGCCATTATATAAATGTGGTAGTAAATTGGATGGAATGAGGTTGCGATAGGGCCATTGCAGCGAGTATTCAAACATGTTGGGCCAGTGCTCAAGAGCCGACCATTCTCTACAGCCCGAATTTCACAGTTCTTTGAATTCACTTCACCACACAGCGCTAGTCATCAGTTTGAAAGGATTAAAAGTTCTACTAAAGAGAGCTCTTTAATAAAGCACACATGGTGGTGTGAATGCCTTCCAAATTGTGATCGCCTTGCGAGGCACCGCGCGAACTAAGTCGTAGTGGGCACAATGGTCAAGGAAAATACCAAAAGTGCGCTTGAGCTAACTTTCAGTTGTGCAGATTCTTTGACTTTCGTAGTCTGTAATTTCTGTTGTGGCGGCCTGTCTTTTCTTCAACTCAAAGCGATTACTAGTCCTTATCCATGATACTTGGCGCCATAACGATGAGGGTCCTCACTTTTTTGCTATAACAGCATTTACGAGTGCTCAGTGACTGACAGCACCATTTTGATGTGCCGCTATGTGAGGGCTGGGAGAGAAGTGTTATATTACAATGTTTCCTACAACATTCGCCTTTAAAGCAAGGCTTAATGCATTGCGTCCTATTCATATTACCCATCAGTTGCGGGCTCAGCTCAGTTTCTACCGCTTATGGTTACCTCGGTCTGCGCAAAACAGTGAAGTCGCTTTCGTTGCCTTCGAAGATTTTTGAAGCTTAGGCAACTCGAACTTGAAGCATGTTAATTGAAGGCTGCAAAACGATTTGAACACGCCTAGACCAGGCAATTCCGACAACTTTACTGCACAGATACCAAGTTCCCTTAGTGTGATTTGCAAAAGAGCGCAAGTAATTTCATTCGATAGCATCCTTACTTACGCCCAAGTGCATGCAGTTTGGAAGATTCTAAGTGTTGATTCATTAATCAAAAGCATATCCATCGAAGTGGGCGTGAAGGTGTCCCGAGATCGGTCTTGTTCTCATTTAACAGGATTTTCCAAAACATTTCTGCCCAAGATAGTAGTGCAGTTCATGCGACAAATCAGGTTCGGTTATTGAGTTGGCCCTGCATCGAAATGCAACTCCACATGACCACCTGTAGCTAATAGCTCCGACTCTCGATGCAAGGCGTACGGTCACTTCGTCTACCGTGACTTACTCCACCGTTTGTTCGCAAATAAGGCAGACTTGTTTGATTCCAGAAACCGCGATTCTTGACGCCAGGATTCGACTTGCGTAGGCCAAATGATCGACACTTTGCAACACTACATACCCATTTAGTCGTTGACGAAAATTCGTCAAACCCATTATGAGATGGTACGGGTAAATGGGTCATTTCCAGCAAAACGTGGCAGTAGTTCACTATTTTAGCATTTCGTTAAAATGTTGCATAAAATTTAGGTGCCAGAAAGCAATTAAACTAGTCGAAGTGGTGTCAAGCGAAAATAATTTCGGAACAGACATCGCTGTGTGAACCTGCATCATCGCTAGAGTGAGATTTTTACCCCTGCCGTTACCATCGTTAAAGCGCGCAACACAGACGCCCTTCCAATGGGCAAATTTCATTACAAAATGTGTTTGTGGGCAAAGTGAGTGCAATGAATGGAGAGAAAGAGAGATGTGTACAGGATTCCAGCGGAAACTCAACTTTTCCCACAGTGCCAAGTGTCATTAGAACTGTAAATTACAGTTCCATGACACACACAAACGTGATCGTCAAAATCATGCACCATCGTGTTGGTAAGGCCGATGCCCTTAATGACGAAAGAAAACGCATGTAATATTGCGGCGTGCAGTCCACCTGGTAGGGAGACAGTAGTCTGATTGCCCACCGATGGCTGTGCATTTGCCTTAGGGTAGGAGACAAGCAAACGTTTCAGATTCATTCTATCCCATAATCCAGTAGCTAATACATACATAAATTACTATACAACCTCTGCAACTTTGTTCAATAAACTTAATGCAGCAACCGCTTACTGTTGGCACGCAGACAGCACTCTCCTGCCTAGTCATGCGTGCCGATGCACGATGAGACCTCCGTAGATAATGGCGCTGTCTAAGACCTCAGCAGGAACCAAGGCTATGCTCATAAACGCCGGAACAAAAGCATACGCTAGAGCAGATGCGCGATCCCACCCATTTCAAATCCTTTTGCATTAGACAGGAACGCTAGATATCATCGACATAAAGCAACTGTCCATAAGTTTGATCTAAACGTTCATTAAATGTCCGCGACCTTATAACATTGGCTTCTGTCTGATCTTCTGCATGCTGCAATTGATGCCTAATTTACCGAACACATTTTGTTTGCGTTCAACAGATCTCTGCATCGATGATGCTGTTAGGCGTTTAAAGGATCGTAGCATTTTGATAATTTGGAGGTCCGTTGGCGATGAAGGTATTAGCTTCGAATTCTTGTCTGTTTATCATACAATGGGCAGCTCGATAGGATCAAGGCGACAAGGACATTAAGACTGTATGCTTTTGGGGAGAGGAAAGGATAGAAAGAATGGAAAGGAGAAGCGCACTACTTTCACTACAACTTGGAGGGTTTCAGTAGAAGAAGGAAGGTAACAAGTAGGACAAAGAGAAAAGGATTAAATTAAAGCACAGTAGCTTAAATTTGTGCAAGCAAGGTGCAACGAAAGGAGGAAGTGTTGAAGGAAAGGCGAATCCCAAGGAATGCTAGGAAGTGTAGGTGGTAGAGTTTGCATGGACATGAAAGCTGAGCAGGTGGACCCTACTCAGGCTGTTGTAACGCGCCCTTCTATTCTCATCATCGAACGAGTACTTCTCTTGCTAACTTGCCTAGGAGAAAAGAAGTGGGAAGAATAAAGGAGAAAATAAGATGTCTGTGATGATGACTGGATGGATAAAAGGAAGAAGAGAGGAATGCGGTGTGTGGAAGGCAAGTGTTTGTCCTTGTTAACGGGGAGGATGCAGGGCGGGAAGGAGGAGGAGAAGGAGGAGGAGGAGAATGGAACGGATAGAGTTGGATAGAGTGAATGAGTCCTAAGTTAGCAGTAGCAGTGGTAAGTTTTTAAAGAGGAAAGGGCAAAGAGGAATAGAGGTAAGAGAGAGAGAGGGGAAGGGAGTCTACTAGCAGTGCATAAGTAGTTGTGAGGCAGGAAGGCAGTCGCTCTACTGGTAAGATATAAGTAGTGCTGCCGGTGGTGGTGAATGAAAGAGGAGAAAGAAAGAGGAAAAGCGCGCGTTGCATGACAAGGGCAGAAAGAATGGAAGATCGGCAGGTAAGGTGGGTGGTTAAATGAATGAATGAAGGAAAGCAAAGGGAAAAAAATCAAAGAAAGATGTAAGTGGAGAGAAACATTGATCGTCAAAAAGAAAGGAAGGAAAGAATTGATAAAATAAATAAACGAAAATCGCAAGAAGGAATGCTGCATGATTGATAATGGAAGAAGTGGGGCACCTTCTAGCGGTCTATAAGCACTTGCGGTGGTGATGCTGGGCTCGAAAATATGTACGGGAAGAAAAGAAGAGCGAAAATAAAAAGTTATCAAAGAAAGTGTTTTGAGGAGAGGAAATAATGCCTAGATGCGGGAAAGAGGGGAGAGAAGGACGCCAACTAGCAGCCAAAACTACTTGCGTATCTATTCCCAACCACCAATACACGCGGTCCTCACACTGTTTTGCCATTTCCCCTTCATTACATCTTCATTGTGCCTAACTCACCACTATTGCTCAGTTGAATACCCTCTATTACCACTACTTCCCTCTGTCCCCTGTCTCTTCTCGTAACCCATTCACCCACCCACGTACACACCCACACGCATGCCCCTACTACTACTACTGCTTGCACTCATTACTCACCCACCCTCACCACCACCACATCGACTTATTGGGCTGCCAGTAGCCGACGTTGTCTTCTTTCTGTCCCACTGATTAGTTGGTCTCAGGTAAGACCACAACTGCATTTCATGAAGCTGCCTCATATTGCACACATCAAAATGTTTCTTTTAAAGCAAAGCCTTCCACTAGACGCATAACGGAAAGCATCCCTTATTTTAAGCACATGGCTGCCCAAGAAATCGGACGCATTTTTGGCGATAAAGTATCACTCCTTTTGTCGGTTTAAATTCTTCGGAACAAGTCTGTCCAAGGAGGAGAAAAGGGCGCGCGCTGAAACCCGAGTAGATCCTATCCACTCATTCCCCTTGCCCATGCAAACTCCGCCACATTACTTCCAACCATTTGCCTACTTTTCAAGTCCATTCCATTTTTACGAATTTTTTGCACAAATTTCCACTCCTGTTTCATAAGTTTCTTTTGATTTCTTCCTCATTATACCTACCTCCTCCTTACGCCTACTTACACCCTTTGAATAGGAGCATAGTAGCAGTGGGCTCCCCTGCACCTTTGACACTTCCATTTCTTCCACCCATCCATCCCCTCGTGTGCATGCGCCCAATAAGTGCACTTTATGTCACTCTACCACCCACCACCACTTCTTTCCCACCTCCACTTACTTAAAAATGGAAGTTCTTCCCTCCTACATTCTTTCACTCATTTCATCTACTTCTCTTCTACATTCTTTTACTGAACTTATTTCATTTGCACATCATACAGTCATCTATGCAAGCGGTTGCTTCTTTCTTTTCACGATGCTGTTTCACCTAACAATTTCCGCACTTCATCCCGCCGTCACACATGTGTGACACATGCATTTATTACTAATTTGTCTGTTTCTTCCTAAAACGCTATTACAACTACTATTGTTTTTGTCTCATGCATGCATTCGTGCACATATGCACACTTTACTGCTCCTTTTTCTCCATCCCGTCCAACAGATCTTATTGCATCCTTCCCACTGACACCACCGCACACCAGCTCCCTAAATCTCTCATTTCACCATTCAATTCTAGCAAAAAATTAGCCAATCAAAAACCATGTTTCAATGTTTATTTTTTTTGGAAAAACAAACTCGTTTTTATCAAGTCTTACCCCATAGTTCGTCTTCCCATCACACCTATGCAACACGCACACATTTGTTCACCATATTTCCTTTTCTCCCTCGTGCTGCAGCTAGATTTGTGTTCCCTTCCTCAACGCTGCTACTCTCCTTCTTTCATTTAGTAAATGCCTCAGTTATATGTTTGCTATTAACTAGCCTATGGTCTGATGTTTGACCGCGATCCACTTAACGGTCACTTAAGTGGTCGTATCGCAGTCAGTGTCATCTCAGCACAGTATGCGATCCACAGTCCATTCTGTGACAATCACCTTATTGATGGCGCTCAATCCAACCTTTTCCTCCTTCTACTCATCAGCCCCTTCTTCTACCACTTCTACAAAGACTCCCAACTTTAATCTCAAACTGTTCATCCATTCCGCCGTACACAATGACTGCTGAGCAGCAATGCAGCATTCAGATAATTCACTTATTCTTTCCTCTCAACATGCGCGATTGCAGTTGGCGTCATGGCGATGAAGGCGACTCGCAGTGCTGAATGCCCTCCCACCTAAGCCGAATAATGAACCCGTGCTACCCCAGAGGCACTGAAGAATGAGGTAAGCATGTGCGTATAGCCACGCTAGCACGTCTTACAGTGAACTTCCTCCCCACTTACAAGGTCAACCTACTCTTCTTCACTCAACACACACAACTTGAGTCCCTTATAAACAATAATAACAAAGGCAATGCGTGGACAATGTAGACACTAAAAGAATAGTTTTTGCAAAATTAGCTGCACCTTCAGCCTGCTGTCGCACATGTACATTCTTCTATGGTTGTTTAACAAAAGTAGCATCTTTCACTTTTGATGTAATCGCCGCAGATTTTTGTGAGGCTGCGAGCTCTCACAATTCGGCAATTCAATGTCAACAATGCTCTTCTTCTACCCACTCCTACGAGGAATAACGACAATGGCAAATCAATCCTAACAAGCATTACTGTGCCTGCACAAATGGAGGAGAGTATCAATGCCAAGTTGTCAAGTCGATGCCTTGCCCCAACAATAAGGAAGTACATTTTTTCTGCGTCTAAGGGAACATTTTTAGATTAGATTATGAATATTCCCACAGATATTATCCTACATATCAACGTTTTAAATCCATTAAGGATCGCAAAATCAAATGAAACCGATCTAACCTTGATACACTGAGCTTATGAAGGACTAAAGCTACTGCCTTCACGCCCCTCTCCTTTTCCTTTGCACGAATGCCTCCGCAATTCATCTGAATCGAACTTGAAAGCCGTAAGGTGATCTAATCCAGTGACTCCTGTACGAAGAACGAAGCCCACGTCGACAAGTACTAAGCAGACATTGAAGGATGGATGGATGGGTGGATTCAAAAGCAGTGGCCTACTACCAAAAGGCTACTGCGGATGTCAGCTCCATGGCATCTGTGCAATCTCTTTGCTTTTGCCCCATAACGCACCAGCGCTTCAAGTGCTGAGTGTGTTTGGACACAGATAGGTCGACTGCCTTGCCGATATTGAAGAGCCAGTTCGCAACTGCAAAACGGATGATGCCTTCAAACTCAAGTCATAGCACTTGAGTTTAAGGTGTTATGCGTAAAGACGGACTGCATGACTTGACTTAAGAAATTATCCCTTGAAAGAAAAGGGAAGAATCGCTGCCCTTAGCCCACGTTTCGGTGATGAAGCTTTTGCGCCTCCTTGCACTTTGCTCGCGCAGTTTTTATTGCCACACAACACTGCTGCCCTTTTCCTGTGTTTCCTTGGCAAGGTGTGTCTCCCTCGTAAACACTCAAATCACTCACTCAATTGCTTTATTTTAAAAAGATCCCGTTGCTTGGAGATGCACCGTATGCGTCTGGGTGCTTCCTGAGTGAATTTATGATTAAGAACAATCAAGCCTGTGAGAATCGAGTAGTAGTAGATTATGGCTTATCCGAGCCTTCGTTTTTGTGTCTCATGGTATGCACCGAATTACTCAATTAAATCAAACTAGTGCACTAGCAGTATAACTCGTTTTGACCATTCAAGGATGATGCCTGTCTTCTGCATTAATAAACGCCGCCGACAAGCTTGTGTGAAATTTCGAGGCCCTCCATTCGACGTCAACCTTGCTGCTTCTCCTTAAGTTAGGGCCAGATCAAAGTTTCATTTATTTGGTTGATTTATAATTTTCACTGTTATTCACAACAAACCCTTCTTTGCGCACTAGTAGCATTCCTCCTCGTTTATGCCAAGAGAGGATTGAGCTGGAACGACCGAATCAGAAGGGAGTGATCCCATGGCAATCACCACATCAGCTAGGCAGTGAGCTGTATTGGTTTGGTGCAAACTGCTTTCCTCAGACCGCAACGCCTCCTCCACTACTTTGCTAAACCACTAACCCAATTCGGCAACGGCTATATGGCTCATCTTATTTGAAGGCTCTGAAAAGTGGAATGTATTAGTTGTCAGGATTCGGTATCTCGAGAGTAATTGCTCCGAACGAAAATTGGTAATTTTGTAAATAGAAGGGCCGGAGGGAGAAATCGGTTTCTCAAACAGTTTGATTTGGTCTGCATGGAGTTCAGTTAGAACTTGGATGTCCCAACTAAGCTGATAGGTCTGGGGTCCACGTAAATCCAGTTAAAGTGCCGTAATAGCAGTTCTGCCTCGTTGGCAGCATCCATCGTCATTGCTAGAAAGTAGGCAATAAATGCGTTGTCCATATAATTTGCTTATGCTAATTTCTAAATGTGGCACGGAAATACAGAAAGCCATATTGTCTTAAGAGTGCCCACTTAATATTAAGGATTCCGTTGCGTTTGGGAACTGATGAAGCTACAGTCAAGGTCTAGCAAAGTTTATGTTACGGCTCACAGGTGCGAAATGGGCTGCGAGGAGGACAAATTGTGACTTGCGTAAGACATGTTCACTTCAGCTTATGCGAGGCCGATTCGTCAGTGCTCTATCATAACTCAGACAGATTTCATCGATATTATCCCGAATGTGAGGGCATATTACGGGGTGTCAATATCTATCAATAATAACTGCCACATAATCACATCTGTCATGCTCAAAATGTTCACCAGGTGGCATTTATGCTTAAGCTTAATTGAAAATAAATAAATAAGAAACATACAGCGTTATCTGCGTTGACGATTCACTGCACTTTTAGGCGGCGAACTGTAAGGCATTTCGGCTTGATGTTACTTTCAACACTTTATTTAGCAACAATTAAAACTATGCGTGACTGTCTGTGCGCAGGCATGGTTGCAGAGTAGCTGGTAGGTCTTCGTACAACACCAGGTTGGAATGCTGCGAATTTCCGAGGGATGGAGAGCAACATCCACACAAACATCTTGCTAGATCTGTAAGATATTAACTTCCATCTTTTACACATCTATGACAGAATGGTCGACAGGAGTGGATTGCATCGTTGGGGATATTGTGTCAATGAAAACAAAATTAAAATAAACTGCGAACATTTTACGTTTGTGTCTTCTTTTAAACGCCAAAATTATAGCGCGTTTTGCACTTTTGCTGCATTTTACGCGTGGTTTGTATAGCAAGTCAACCATAGTAGTATAGATGGGGTCAAGCATGTGCTGCACACTGCATTACGGTGTATCTCTTGTAAGTCTTCTTGTTGATGTTATTGGGTCCAAATAAGTGATCTTAACAACGCGGCCACATGCTGCCTACCACAATGCAGACAGCACGGGTCGCTGAACACGACCTACTACCTGGCACGTTATAACAGTGTGTGCATAACCTTAAACCCTCACTTACCTCCTAGTAGTGTTTTTATTATACCGCTGTATGGCTAAACACTGACTCAATTTTTGAATGCTTCGAGACGAACCTTGTAAGGTTTGTTGGGCTGCAGTCGGTCGGGATTGACTGCTCCAAGCCAGAAATCAGTGGTTTGCAGAAATGGGTCACCAGATAAGTCGGCTGCCCTTACACTTAGTACGATTTGGCTGGCGACAGGCTTAGTAAGGTTGTGGATACCCCAACGGGATTGATGAGTCCAAGGATCTACGCGATCCCATTGGAAGCAGTGCGAAATCAGGGTCCCTTCTGTTTTGTTCTCCTTTGCCACCATCAGGTTCTGAAATTTAAAAAAATAATAGGTGTTACTATTTGATGCAGAAATCTTACTGCTAACATCTTGGCAGTAATAGTAGTGAATAAATTTTCCCTTAATATACATGCCCTTAGGATGTGGACTTCAGCTTGCTCTTTCAGCCAAAACTTAGTGCAAGCGAGTACTATCATTCAAAATGGAGCTCATCATTTTTAGTTTCGCGTGCCCTGTAGAAATAATCAAGGACAAGACTGTTTGACTGATTTTTGTGCATTTTTCGTGTCAAAAAGTCTTGCGCAACCGAAATAGCGACTGCTATTTACTGTGAAACCCATATCAATTGTTCACGCATTGAAGGGCTAAAATATGGGAGGATAGAGATTTAGCACCCATACTATAACTACCACGCTCAGAATTACATGTCTTTAAACAGACTGAAACCCGTCTTAAAAACCGCCAGTGTCTACTTATGGAGAGTATTTGAAGTCGAGGTATAGAATGATGCTGATGTTAAAACTGCATTGCCACTTTGCTACGTCAACGCTCTGAGGGCGCATGTAGACAATGTGGGCAGAAGTCTGATTCTCGGTACGATCCACAGTACGCTGTGTACTGTGTGAGGTAAAACACGCCTTTCTTTCATCTGTTTTGTCAGATGCAACTTCAGAGACGCATTGTTACTGACCCAAGCTTCTTTGGGGGAAGGTCTATACATTTTAATGAATGTTGCAAACTTAAAATTGCATTGTGGTTTAAGACAGCAACTTCTTATGTCCCCTCTATGGATCCTCAAAATTTCAAATAGATTAAAGAATAGTAAAAGATGCTTTTGATTCAAGTTTAGCATAGTCTTGCATCTACCGTGGCACCAATTTGTCCTTTTGGCAAGTGCTAGAAGCTCTGAATCATTAGTAAGGGTAGATGTGTGGGTGGTGTGGGTTACCTGTAGTTTGTGTGCTAAGATCACCGGTGTAGTACTAGAATCTCCATTTTTGAGAAGGTGTTCTTTTAGAAAATTGCAACGGGAACAAAGGCAAATTCTTTGGCATCTTTCTTGCGGCCCAAAATGTGATCAGCCTTTCCCCATAGGTGTCACAATTTTTCCGTAAACTGCAAGTAGTCTCGAGGCGACGGGAGATGGCATTGCTAAATTTCTAACCAGGTGGAGCAGTGTCTGCACGTACTGAGAATTTGTCCATGATTTTCGAATTAATCCCTTTTAATCTCCTGACTTCATGTGAACAGTAGGGTAAGAATCGCATCAATGATTTTCGTCAAAGTTTCCTGCTTTCCGGCTCTCTTTCGGGAACGAGTTATGCTTGAACACAGCAATTTCGTCTCCATCTCCGGTCGTCGTGGAAGACTTAAATTTATGTTGGCCTTCGATATTGACTCCTTTCTTAATTCTATTCGTTTGACCCTTGCTAAAGCAGCTCAACACTGAAGGACAATTCTTGTTCTTTAGTCCCGATTATCGGAGGACCGCAAGGTGAATTACTAGTCAAATGGCATTAGACCACAAAAAATAGTTCATTTTTAGAAGTCAGACAATCACAACATTTGTGAATACCAACTAGATGTTATTAAGACAAATTTAAAATGCTGCGGTTTTGAAAGGGATTGCTGATATTTACGGTGAAAAAGGAAAATAAAACTTAATATATGATTATACCGCTAAAAAAACTGGTTTTTTAGATTCAGGCTCTAGGATGCTGGTCAAAACTCCTTCGTCACGGAGTTGCCAAAAAGACTAAAGAAAGGATGCCTTAAACATGCGAGGCAATCGAATAAAGCAGTAAAACCGATACCACCGAAATTCCATAAAAAATCGACTCCATGGAGGCAAAAGGAAAAATAAATGAGTGAATAAATTTTAGGTAAAATAAGCTTTAATGTACGCTTAATTAGATCTTTTAAATATCATAAAGCGCATTGCTATGCTTAAATGTCATCGCGAATGTTCAAGGCGTTCTCGCATGCAAGAAAAGAGAAGGTCAAGGTGAACTCAGCAACATGTATTACGGGTGAAAAGATATGACAACATCATGACAAATATGCACTTACCCACCTCACTGCGCCAATCAGAAGACGCCATGTGAGATAAAGAGAGTCCATAAGCTGGTATGCATGTGCAGAATTTGCAAACAAATGCACCGTGAGCTGTAAACATAAAACAAGTGGGGTGCAGAGATGTTTTACCTGTGGTGTCTCATTTTGTTAGTGGCTCCCATTTTGGCAAAGAAAAACAAAGCAACTGTCCGTAAGTGAGATTTTAACAATGGAATTCTCATTAGCATTGGGTTATGAGCACATGAAATGTCACAACATTTGTTGATTCCAAAACATTGATTTAACGCAGGCTATAGGAGTGCATTCTGGTGTCTTCACTCAGTTCGAAAACATCATGCTCTCAGATCGTAAATAAATGCAAACGGCAACACTGAGTAGTCATGCTGGCTGACTGCCACTTTTCCATTTCTGTTCAAGGGACAATAACAAGTGAGGATAAAATAGAACAGTACATTCAGTTGGATCACGTGGGAACGAATTTCATTCGCTTAACGTGGAATGAGGAGGAATTCAGTGATATGCTCGATGGCAACATCACAGTAAAGGCCGCACTGAAATCCGAGCCAACACGCGCACTATCTGAATCTGCGTACCTTAGCGAAAGAGAAATGGTTCTGGCCGGACTGAGGCCCAACACACCATACACAGTGACCGTGACGGTAACGCATAAAGGAAAGAAGATTTTTGAATACAAAGGTGATATAAAGACAGCAGAATTCGGTAAGTTGAAAGACGAGATTATGCTGCCAGATGCTATATCACTGACATTTGTCAGTAGAGGTACCGACTGCCTTCCCAACGCAGGAGAATCGGTTGGGCCTAACACTGGGTACCGATCCTCAGCGCTCATTAGCAAGCTTTACTCTGTAAGGCACCATTTGCGAAAATTAATTTAGTGATCCTCGTGACTCAATGGGTGTACACGGTGCGTCTACTGGCCCGTCGTCAACCTCCTCCATTTCGGCATGTTACTTTGTGTTCTGCTCATTGAAGTCATCGTCACTTCCGCCTTCGCCAACTCTGTTTAAGTGCGATTCGCACCACCGCTTTACTATTAGGAATGCCAATTGTAGGGCTCCTCCAGGCACCACTTTAAATGGCACCAATCAAACGTGTGCTGACAAAGAGCTGTTTGATTGCCCAATGTTGCTGCTTAGTGTTTACTCTTTTGGCATTTAAATCTAAAAATGCACATTAGCGCGTCATGACAAGGCTCGAAGTAGGGTTAAAATAAGGGTGAGGGCAAACATCTTGAATGTCTAGTAAGATGTTGCACTTTCCACAATCTTGCTAGCGAAAGGGGTAGAAGAGTCGGACCGCATTTGCAGTTACTTTAAGTTGGTCTGTTTGAAGTTTAGCAATGCCTTGTAAATGTCACTTTGACTGAATGGCACAGTTTTCGCGTGATACTAGCTGAAGCGGAGTAATAGTCGTGTCTATCCTGTCAAGGACCCGTTCACCGTTGTTCAGCACGCGTGTTGTGGAGAGCTCTTTTCACGCATTTTGAATTCAATGTGCCCTCGTGTCGTACAGAGGCGGAATTCACCCTCCCCTTCAAAACTAGTTGACGCAATACGTTCGCTTCATTCCGTCGACAGCGACAGTCTAGACAAGTGCAATCTACACCATTGAGCAGTCACTTTGACTGGTTAGCACATTTCCTATTTTGTAAACTTGACAGTTTTAGACGAAAGTCTTCTGCAGATGCACTTCCACTGGCATCCTGCGAGTTCTAACTCCATTCGCCTAGGTTGGAATTTGACAGACCTGTATGAAGCTGACGATGTGAAAATCACAAATCGAGCGGAGTCGACTTCTGAGACCGACTCCGGAAGATCAGCATCCGCACCCCCCAGCGCCAGAGAAGTCACTCTTGACGGACTGACACCCAACACGACATACACAGTGACTGTGGTGGCAGTGTATGATGAAACCCCATTCATGGAATTCAACAAAACGATTCAAACACTCAGCACTGGTAAGTGCTTGAGCTTACCACTGAGTGCCAATCATTGACGCCTATTTCGTAGCCCTTTACCTTCATATGGCAGTTATGTTTGTCTTAAACTTCTTAACAGACTAGTGGTCAAATGCTTTTGTGCATGCAGAGCAGAGACATTTGGCAGAAATAATCTTACCGCTGTCTTCTGTGGGTTCTTTAAGCAAAGAGAAGGCAGCCAATGCGATGAGACAGACGTGAAGCGCCATCTTTACTGCACATATACGTTGCATTCACAAATCATTGCACATTTATAAGATCGGTCTGCGCTTATTTCAACCGAGCATCTATGCTGGCCTTGACGCGCAAGACGACTTCTCCATTCACACCATGAAAGCTACCATGTGTGAACGTGCGGGAGCACTGAGTTGCTAGGAGCCGAAATATGGGCCACGTGCAAAGTGGATTCGTGTGAGACTCTGGGTAGACTTCCGTGTCACTTTACACTCATCTGTTGCGTGTGAAGCGTAATTCAAAAGCCGCGTCAGCCTTATAACATCCTCGACTTACTCAAGTACTGGGGGACTAGTGTGACTGCAATTGCGAATCCCCACTACGTCTGGCCATGCTTTCCTATGATTAACAGATGTGTCATGCTGTGAAATATGCAGTGCTCGCTTCTAGTCCAAGAGGAATGTAGGCACAATTGTGGCCTAGCGTAACTATATTTGGAAGTGAGTAGATGTATCCGATTTTGAGAAGTCAGCTAATGCCACATAAAAATGAGTGACTTAAAACAGGGGAATCCATGTTCGCCAATGGATAGAATGCGAATGCAGCGAATAAAGGAGACAGAACGCTCTAGAAGGCAGTAGGGCTGGTTCACTGACAGAATAGGTAGAGGAAGGGCTTGAACTTGATTCAAGTGTATCAGCTTTGGATTTTGTGAGAAAGAGATTAGCTTGGTTTGGGCTTAATTTCAACTGATGCCCCTTCGCTGACATTCTGGCCAGTCCGTGGCACATTCTTCAGCACCAGCGTGAATACGCAGGACCTAATATCCTTATTTTCGTGCGTAGTCAAAACTGGGTGATATGCGTAGGGATGCGCAGCTATAACGAAAAGATTGGAGCTACTGGTGTGGCTATGGGATCCCCACCCGTCGAAGATGCATTGGCTGCTTAAGTCACTCCCAACCAGGACCGCGTGTTACACGAACAGTAAACGAATTGCAGTTCGGCTTATGATAGACTATAAATGTGCCTCTAAGCTTCCTTTTGAGTTGCTTTGCATCTAGTATGATAACATTACAATTTGTGTTTTGCATAACACAAAACGACATTTGCTAATGTCATTGTATTTCACTCCTTTATTCTTTGCTCAATTGGATACATTTGATTTTCAAATCTGTTTAGCATTTCGTCTTATGTGGATTGTGGCGTTTTTTCCAGTTTACTAGCAAAGTCCGACCGTAATTTGGTCCATTTCTTGCACAAAGTTTTCCATATTAACGGGTCTCGATCAATCCTGGTTGGCTTCATTTGCTACCTTCGAGTCTAATAGCTGTATGTTACTGGTTGATTACAATGATGCTAAGATTTTGACAGCAGACAAATGCCCAGAGATCCTTCTTATTCTGTTTTTTGATCTACCCGCTAGCCTCGACATCCAGCCTTCCATCTATCCATCTAGCTACCTGACTCACTATTCTCTACTTCGCATTTACGACGGCATGAGACATAGCGTCAGAACGTTGGTTTCGCGCTGTCTAGCGTGAGTTTAAGTGGTTGCCACTCTCCCTTCAGTCCAAATTATAATAAGCCTCGTGTTATTAAGCTTGAGTTGCACATTTTGCATTGCGATATTAGTGCCTCCTGCAGTCATTTGTTTTGAGGCGCTCGGAAGAACGGAGCGTCTCTCCATTCGCCATGGTGGATCAAGACCTAATCCCTGTTACCGTTGGCGTTGTTGATCATCGTTTCATCTCGTTCAATGCAGTTCGGCTTCTCATCCTGCTCAGTGGTGGCGTGAGGGTCTGTGACAACCTGAGCAGCACACATGCTTCATGCTGCACTCATCGCTCACGGCAAGATTAGTTAAGCTAAGGCTTTTAAGTCCTCTAGGCAGATTAGTGGAATCGGGATTGGAAGAACAGCAACTCTGGCTATAGTCTCTCCTCAAGTGCACATGTGTAGAAGTTGTATAATCGTGAGCTGATGCCAAGCATTCACCACTTAACAAACGCTCTCGGTTTCGCATCAATGGAATCACGAGCATCAACCTGTGTTTGCTTGATTGCGGCGTAGCTTGTGTACACTTCCCTTTTTCCAGCTTATGACAGCAACGGTGCCGCTCTAGCATGTTATTAATAACTGCAAGTTATTGGCACGAGCTGTGCCTTAGCCAATTCGAGGTTTGAGTTTGCATGACAAGGAAAGCTCATAGAGTAGAGACATGAAATATCACAGCGCTTAGCTAAAAATTTGTGTAAGCGGCTTTGCGAAGCAATGTATGTGAGTATGACCGAGCTGTTCCGTAAGGTTTGGCTCCTTTGCTTTTAGCGGACTGTAGCACTTTGTTACTAGCTCGTGAGACCCATTGGCGGTGCCTTTGGAAGCAGTTGGGTCTTTAAAACATTATTAAAACATTATTACTGATCCGAACTACTTTGCCGGAAGGTCTCTACTTTTTAAGGAGTGTTGCGGAAACTCAAAATCGTATTGCAGTTTAAAAGAACAACTCCAATGTCTCCTCCATGGATCCTCCGAATTCAGAAGGACTAAAGAAGAGTGAAAGCTGCTTTTAACTTCAACTTAGTCATACGTCTATTGTGGCACCACTTTGTCCTGTTGACAAGTGCTAGAAGCTTTGAACCATTAGTAAGAGTAGATGTGTGGGTGCATTGAGCATCCTGAAGTGCTATTTTTGAGAAGTGTTCTTGCAGTAAATGGCAACGGGCACGAAAGCAAATTCTTTGCATCTTTCCAGCGACCAGACACCAGAATTCGGTAAATTGAAAGACGAGATTATGCTGCCAGATGTCATATCACTGACATTTGTCAGTTGCGTTATCGACTGCCTTTTCTACACAAGAGTTTTGCTTGAGCATACCACTGAATGCCAATCATTGGCGCCTATTTCGTAGCCCTTTACTTTCATATGGCCGTTAATTTTTTCTCGAAGTTTTTATCAGAATGTCTTTTTTAGACCATGAAGGAGGAATCCTCGTAATGTCTAGAGGATCTGGTATAATGCCTCTGATCTCTGTCATCCTTTTCTCTTTCATGGCTTTCTACCTTGCATGAACACCCGCATGAATATACGATTATGCCTAAATTTTCTAACCTTGTCTACTACCACGCCGCACTTCTTGCGTTTTCTCACCACTTTTAACTCTTGCGGGCACCAATGACGTTGTGGTTGTATTGTTCTTTGCTCATTTTTTCTAAATTTTCATCATTTTATTGTGGTTGTTTATTATCATTGCTACGAATATGCCGATTTTGCGGACTTATTTGAGTTTGATTAAGCAGGCTATAAAGGCGCGCTCTTCCTTGGATTTTAATAGCGAATAATTTGGCAGCCATGGTTTATACAGGATAGCATAGCACCTATTACCAACTTTTTTATTCAGTTCTCGTATGCAACAGACACGTAATTTGGGGTAAATTACAGATGAAAGAATGAGTCGATGGGAGTCAACTCATTAATGGCTTTGTTTTTACCACGTTTTACAGTTAATAAAGTTAAGTAGGAGTCCATTAGTACGTCCACTTATATATCATCTCCGGTTATTTACACATGGGTATGGCACGCTCTCCAATTCTGTAGAGGTGCGATGAAGATATCGCGAGGTGGATTACTCACCACTTCAAAACTCACTCTCTCATCGTGCTCCAATGAAGGATTGTCTGATTGCTCGGTGTTACTTTGGTCTTTTGCAACAGAAGATGCACACATGCACATTAGGACATGTTTCTGTTTGGTGAAAAACAGAGCAATTTGACAAAGCGCTTGCGTCTCTATTCGGTAGGCATGTTCATTTTCCTTTGTGTTGCCAGCCGGAGAGGAGAAATCACTGCGGTTAATCTAATGCGGTCTGGTTTGCGCTCATCAATGCTTGGTAACAGCCATTTCAACTAAACGAACCAATAGGAGTTGTCATTGTGGCCTCACTAAATGTGGAAGAGGCATTGTTCAGTAAGCATGTTGCTAACAGTCCTTTTCGTCATTGCCACAGTAGCGCGTAAATTTTTGCAATTTTTGGGGCATTAGTAGCAGTAGCTAAGCGTACATCGACAGGTTTCTCCTCAAGGGCAGCAATTAACTAGTCCTTTTATTCCATCTAAGAGCTCTTGAATTAGCGTGCTCAGAACTAAGTCATTTGTGCTGTTAGAGATGTATAGAAAGTGGAAGCGTATAGACTCACTTAAAGGTGCTACCCAAATTAAAGTGTAAAAGCTAGGCTGGACCCCACATTCTGTTCCATCTTGCCCACCAGCTCTATTCGTGCTATCTTCCAACTGACGCTTGTATTTCTCATTCAAATGCAAATTTCTAACTTTAATGGAAATTGTCCCACTTTGCATTGCGACATTTGTCGATACATTTTTGAATTAAAGTTAAGGCACACAATGTTCTCACGTGCGAGGAGGAAGGATGTCAAGGTGAACCTTCCGCATTGTTTAACGGGTGTTCACATATAACTCCACTGTTACTAACATAGACTATTCCAACGTTTAATAAATGGTTTTTTGGATATAGACCGGTCTGCAGCATGCGAAGCAACCAAGGAGTGGGATGCATTGTCAGGGTCATACCAAGGAATAATGCGGTGATTCGGAACCTGGGTAAAAAGCACATAAAAGCGCTCTTGAACCTTGAAAAATAATGTAAGGAAAGGGATTTAAAACTACTTTACTATCGAGGCGAAACAGAAAGGGTAGCCCTCTATGACTCCAATGAAGATTTTGATTGTGTTCCAATAATAAAAAGAGCATGCTAGCACATGCCTATTCGCGTCTTCATTAGATCCCTAAGCTCCTCTTTTATTAAAAATGAAGGTGAATACTTGATTGCTATGCAACGTTTCGCCCAACGATCGTAGCGAGCAATAAACAGGTCCCAACAACGCCGGAAGATGTAAGTGAAGTAGGCACGGCACTTAAAATTCGTAAAAGAATAGTGCCAACAATGGCAGGTTTGAATCTTGTGAGAATCAGACGAGCGATTTTCCCCTTCATTAGGGTCACCCAAAAAATATTTCAGTTTGGCACAGAATGTAAAAAGAAAAATGAGGGGACGATGCATTGCCTTTGATGAGTAGAATAGTTGACGATGGGTGGGCTACCTCTAACTTTTACTGGCTGCACCTTGTGAGCCCATTTTAAAAATCCGAGGATGATCCGTAGGCTGTCCGAAGGAGTTTGCGCTGAATTCGGCGCGACGCATGGAAGCGAATCGTTGTGGCTTTTTGATATTTCACACATATTTCACCTTTAAACATGTTCCTCACTAATTTGTCTTCAGTTAGGAAAGCTGATCACTTGTCGGATGAAACTTGTGGTCTGGCTAGATATTGTCTTGCAAGCGTTTCAAAAAAAAAGATATGCCGCTTTTTCAAAAAAGCTAAACCATATGCTGTTGATATGGTTGTGCTGGTGTTGATCTTTGGAGAAGGTATATAAGTTGAACAACTGGCTTTTCAGGGGTGATCTGAACCATTTGAGGTGGCTGATGCCGACCTGTTAGAAGACGGTCGCGTGGCACGACGTCTCGTGTTGGGAGGAAAACAGAGGTATCGAGAGCACTCAAACATGTGTAATGTCATTGTTTGCTCTTTGAAGCGATCCAATCTTCTACTTTTATGTTTAAAAACTACTCACTAAGGTCATCTATTGCTTAAACATCTTCCTCTGACAAGATTTCATGGCTCATAGCGTCTCACTCGATCTTGTCAATTATGAGGCAAACCTATGATTTACAGTTTAGTTTTGCTCATACTTCCTGTGTTATTTTAAACAAAGGCTGTAATAAGCAAAGTATATTCAAAAGAGCTAATTACTCCAATTTTCGACCCATTTTTAAGCAAAGAAGACACACAAGCTAACGTTAGTAAAAGTTGCAAATATTTGAACATGGAGAGGGGTTGTCTAAGCAACATCTACCTTTACCAGCCAACCCAGATCCCATGAAGCATGCCAAAATTAGAGTCACGTCACACTCGAACGATCCCCTTCTAGATTGTGCCTTAAATACGGAATGTCAAGCGCGCTTCCCATGAGTTGCTCAAATGTTCGCAGGAGAAAGTGGCATAGCTGTAGTGCTGCAACCATTGCAATAAAATGAGGATTATTTCGCATCTGGTCGCCTCCCACCACTAGTCCAACAAGGGGGGTGTAGCTGTCTAGATGGCTGAAGAGAGCTAGCGCAAAAGCACCGCAATTGGTTCTTGGTTCCCTTTTTGCTCAAAGGACTTCTAATGACTTTGATTGTGTCTCGTCAAAGCAGTCTTTTCGCCTACTTCACGAGACAAGCTGACAATGGCTAGAGGTAAGCAGTCTGCAGCCATTCTCTTTGGTTTATGTCCTTTTTTGGTTACCGGATTGCATTTGTGTCAGAAGGAGAGAAATCATGACCTAGGAAATCATCAGAATTTCTACTAGCATTCTCAACTAACAGGAATGTAATAAGGACTAAATCCAGAGTCTAGAATTAATTTTTTTTAAATGTCTGCATGTTACGCCAATTCGCCTTCGCGAAGTCTCGCAGTTTATAGTACTTACTCCAACTAATATGGTAAGCACCGAAATCCAATGGAAAGCTGAGCAGTGAAATGTAGATACCTTGTAGCTATTCCATTCAGCTTCATAAAGGAAAGTTATATACTACCTCACTGTGATCCCAACTCACACGTTCTCGGGTGAATGACGTTATCATAAGCTGAACCACTGTGGTGAAGAAGTAGTGTTCCATCCGTCTCAGCGAATCTCTTGTCAATGGCCGCCTGCATCCATTCTGCGTGCTCCATTTATCTATACCCCATATCCAGACACTAGTTTTAAGGGCACTCGACAGAATTCCTCCTCATATGGTCAATTTTACTCACTTATTCTGCTTTAATGCGAACTTTGGTAAACTAGCCTGTAAGAGCTTAGAGGGAACTCATAAAGTACGCACTGTTTTAACATCCTTGTTGCTTCTAAAGGCAGTCATATTTAAAGGCGATTCTCCTAGAGCCAAGAGTACCTATATTTATCCAAATGGCGCAACATTATACGTCTTAAAAAATACTGTCGCAGAGGTGATATCTGGTTTGTAGATGAATTTGAAGGAGTACAAGCCAGAAAGTGGTGATGGCTGCTGCGACGCAAAGTAGAGTGTGGGACTTAGAGTGACTCAGGAGGAAAAATGCAATTGAAGGCATATGAGGGCTGATGATGAGTTCCAGATGTGAGAGGTGCAAGTTTAGAGTGTATGATTTTGCACCACCTTACACAAAGAACTATTTTAGCTGTCGGACACACCCTTCCACCCGTTTCCATCTCATACCTGTCTGTCCGGAAAGAGTGGGGAGGTTCCCAAGGCGACCGACATGGACTTAGTCAGTTCCGCGTTTGTGCGAAAAATAAAGAGGTAGTTCCTTGCAGATTCAATTTAATCGTAATGCTATCGAAAGCTTAAAGGCGCCATAGGCTTTGGAGACTGTAAGAGTGCATTGAAGAATGTGGAATAATTCTTATGTTGGTCCATTGGAAAATTAAAGGTTTTAAATGCTGTAACCACTTAATTCCACAAGGGGAAAGATTAGGCTAGCACGCACTTTACCTTACCAATATGTTCACACTCGATTTGACTGATGCATTCTTTTTCAAGTCTTTGTTGCACTGACGTACTGCATGGGTAATGCGGCGTGCTAAGGGCATGTCGATTACAGTAGGCAATTCAGTGTCCAATCCGTGGAGGAAAAGGGTTCAAAAATTCTGCTGAAACAGCATACGCGATTCGGCATTGTGTGAGATTTTGAGGAATGAAAGACGACGCATGCAGGGAATTGTCCTGCATGCCTTAGAAATCGCCACCTTTTGGCGAATCGTTGCGAATCACTTTCATCGCGCTGTACTTAGTTCTTAGAAAATACGCGAGAGCCGATTGCGAGACAAGTGCATTCATAAAATGTCATTTTTCGGTATGACCTTTGGTCCAAAAGGCATGATCGGAGCATTCTCCATCGAAATTGTGGTCGGTCAGGCGATAACTCTTAATACTGTAATCGCTACAAAATAACCCAATTCTCATGCCTGTTTTGTGTGCCGTATATGTGGACGACGTGTGGTTCCAGCAAGGCGGTGATCAGAACTAGCCTCTCAGATCATAGGATTTTGTGATGTTAATATGCTTTCTAAAATTGTTTGGGATCTATGATTAATACAGGCATTTCGCCTTATATGCCACCCTAAGCATAACCTCATGCTGCATGCTACGTTATTTACGAAATACAGTTTTCATTGGTAACTAGCTTCGTGTATGAGCCTCAAGAAAAAAATTTAAATACGATGTGGAACTGGCTGCGTTTAAAGCCCTTTTTAAATGCGTATCATACTGCCAAAGTGACATTTACGTAATCATAAGCCTTCTTTGACGCTTGTATTAAGGTCACTTGGGACATTGCGGACTGCACCTAATCAAGTTATACTTGGCGTTTGGTATCAGAATTTGTTGCACAGGTCTAAATCGTCATTGTAAAAATATGTAAAAGATGGGAATGCTGTTCGAGCTTAACGAAGCTGGCATTGAAACCCGACAAATGTTGAAAACTGCTAGGGTGCAGCTGAGTAAGACCATATCGAGCTTTAGGTCCTTAAGGCACTTTGTAATCACACTAGTTAGAACACACCTATCAAGAATGCACAAACCTGTCAATGCAATACACGGGACGCACCGGAAGCATTCGACCCTTGCAGAGGAATCGAATAGGAGAAGGCAGCGAAATCAGACCATCTCTTTGACTTAACACACCGTGAATCTCTACATCACTGTTCAAATGTGCAATTTCATATCTTGCATCCTTCTCTCGTTCCAAGGGGCAGAAACTAGAAGTAGAAGGCAGAAATGAGCAATCGACTTCCCTTTCACTAATGCTGAATGGGACCTAATAACTTGAGTTCATCGCATTGAACGCAAATGCTGACGAATTGTTGCACACGAAAGCCCCTCGACCATTTAGCAGCAGACGGGACAGTGCGGAGGAGACACGCGTTTCATGGGAAAAAACACAAACTTAGTGGATTAGTATGATTAAAATAGATTGGAAGCTCTCATTTAAGACCACAATGTGACCTCATGAAGCTGCCTCATAGTCCATGCGCCATGAAGATATTCTGTTTCAAACCGAGGCTTTCCATGAGACCCATGCTGGATAACATTATTTTAATTTCATAGCTATTTGAAAAATTAACAGTCATATGTGCATAAAAGGGTTATTTAGTTAGACGGATCTAATTTTTTCGAACAGCTGTTACATGGGCATGAGAAGCGCACAGCTTTCGTCCCATGACGAAAGAAGGGCGCGCTGACAGCCAAGTAAATCCTACCCACTCAATTTCCTTGCCCATGCAAACTCTCCCGCCCACATCCCTTCCTTTATACGTCTGTTTTTGCGTATTTCATGCACAAATCTTCACTCTTGTTTGTTCATTTCTCGCTTTCTTTCTTCACTTCCCTTCTACTCACATCCTTCGAGTAGCAGTGGTGGGCTTACCTGTACATTTGCCATGCCTCTCCCTCCCACCTACCCATGCACTCATCCACATCCACCTGCTAAGATTACTCATTAGTCGCATCACCTCCTGCCACCTCTTCCTCCCCATAACCACCACCGTCACTACTTATAACCCATTAGTAGAAGCCCTTCTCTCCTTCACTCAATCGCAATATCATTCTGCATTAATCTCGTCCTTCCCTCTTGCTTTTTCTGCTATTGTGAGTGGCCAATCATTCAAAGATAAAATTCGCTCAAATTGCTGTTTCTTCCTATGGTGTTGTTTCACCCCACAATTTTCATACTTTATCGAACCGTCACACATATGTGTCACGTATATATATTACATATTTGCCCTCTTTACTCTAATACCTCACCATTATTACCATTATCCCTTTTATTTTAAATAAATGCATACGCCGGTGCGCTCTCTTCTCTAGTTTATCCAGCATCTCTTTAATTATAACTGCACCATTAACGCCACTGCTTATTAAGCTTCAGATCCCGCAATTTTGCTATTCAACTTTTAACAAAAAGAAAAATGGCTTGGCAGGTCTCCGCTTCTATCGAACCAACATTTTGTTTTCACCAAGTCTTATTCCTAATTTTGTCTTCCCGTCATATATATGTGACACACAAACACGCACATTTATTCGCTATTTCTCTCCTTCTCTGCTCATGCAGCAAACAGTTCTTGTGTTCCTGTTCTTAACACTACTGACAATTTTTGCTTTTATTCAAAAAATGCTGCAGTTAGATGCTTGCAATTAATTTGACTACAGTATGATTAGTGTTAGCAATCCACCCAACGCAGGCTTTTCATTGCGTTCTCCACCCGCAATGAGCTTTGCCGTTGTTTGTCTCTTTCTCAGCATTGCTTACGGTCACTTGGGCAGCCATATTTCAGATAGTGTCGTCTCAGCATAGCGAGTGATCCACAGTCCAATCCGACCTCCTCCTCCTCCTCTTCTTTTGTCACTCCCGCATTGGGGCGCGCATTCAAACTCAACCCAGTCATGCTGGCGCATGCCTTGCATTGATACCCTTCCCATTTACGAGGCCCTCCCATAGTTCTCTACCCAGCACACACACCTTGCCTTCCACAGAAATAATAACAATATGAAAGGTAACGCACGGAGCATGCAGACACGAATAGAACAGTTCCCGTAAGCTTAAGCCTTTCTTCATCTTGCAATCGCACGTGCACAAACTCCTACGGTGTTTTTACAAAAAAGGCTCACGTTCAATGCGATCTTGTGCGATCCGTCAAATCCATGTCAACTATGCACCTTTTTGTGAGCAGAGCAAATGCGCCCGCTATCCACCCGATTCGACGAAGGTAAATGGCAAAGATGCAACCACTCTTAAATGACATCACTGTGCCTTTACAAACCGAGGAGAGTGCTCATGCTAAGGCACAGTTGTGCATGGCTAAGTTGTCAAGGCGATGCCATACTCCAGCAATGGGATGTGCATTTATGCTAGAGAAAAAGGCTGTCACACTGACAATGCTACGCCTAAGAGAACATTGTCATATTGTATTAAGAATCTGTGTATACGTCTTCTTTCGAATTAGTGTTTTAAATTTGTTATGGATTGCGAAAATAATGGAACCAGTTTTATCCTTATACTCTGACATTAGGTTAGACCGAAGTTACTAACTCCAAAGTTCCACTCCTTGCCTA
Source organism: Taenia hydatigena (assembly GCA_036345935.2). Lineage (NCBI taxonomy): Eukaryota > Metazoa > Platyhelminthes > Cestoda > Cyclophyllidea > Taeniidae > Taenia > Taenia hydatigena. The sequence goes on along the minus strand of JADWOT020000002.1, from coordinate 9,950,301 downwards.
CACAAAATCGCCTCCAAATTTTATTGAAAGTCGAATTTGAAGTTATGAGGCTATCTAATTTAGTGATGCCCGTGGGAGGAACAATGTATACGGCACCAACTACTGAGCAGACATTGAAGGGGGAATGGGTGGACTTCAAAGCAGAGGTCTGCTACCAAAAGGCGTCTATGGAGGTCAGTTTGATGGCATCTGTCCAATCTCTGTGCTTTTGACTCCAAAATGCACCAGCGCTTTAAACATTAAGTGGGTGTGCACGTAGACGCTGACGCTGAAGAGCCAGTTCGCGGATGCAGTATGCCGATGCCTTCAAAGTGATAGGTTAGTGCGCTTATAGCAGTGCCTACACTTCTCTTCCACCTTAACGCAAGTCATAGCATTTAGGTGTGATTTGGCAAACCAAAAGAGGTATTGCGCGACATGACTTAAGAAAATGCTTCTTGTAAGACGAGAAGAGGAATGCCCCATTTAACCCAAGTTCCGACATCGCAAAAGGCGACAAGCCGGACGAAAGTGCAGTACCATCAACAAAGGCGAGGTTGTGGAATTGAGGACATAGGACTTAACACCCCTCATAAACTTTGTATTGACATGATCTACAGCCCTACACTCCCTTGCCATTATTGCCACCGCCAGTAAGCAACGGTGGCTGTCTGGCGATGATGCTAAATAGCCTCCCGTAAACAAAAATTGCGGACGGTGACAGCGGAGGCGACTGACTATTTCAACACACATAGTGCTGTGCTGCGACAAGGCCAGTGTGCAAACTAGCGCCCCATGCAGTTTACTCATGTCTCCATGGCTATCATAAAACGCTCCGTGTGGAAATCGCTATCGTCATACTTTGGGCTCGCAACGCCCTTGTCATCACGTAGGGTTAAGCGTATGGGCGGCTGTCATCCCCCTGCTTTTAGCGCATTAAGCCTCACCTATCTCATCCCTTCCACACCTCCTCTTCCGAGTGCCGAGTGACCTCACATGAGACACCCAAATAACAGTATGAAACTCACAGACTTCACATCATCAATTCAACGCTTATCACTGGCGCCACGCCTGGGCAGATGGACGAAGCTGAGATACAATGAGACACTGAGTGAGTGCTTCGGTTGTGTTGGCAATATAGCACTTGTCAGTCGAAGTCAACAGTGCTGCCCCATCATCGCTATCAACGTCATCCGCCTTGGTCGCTGTTTCGCTCTCCCTTTTTTACGACTTTATTATTCGAGTGGGTTCTTGCCTTCCTCCCATCCGCATTTATCTGCACTTTTGGTTATTGCATGGATGACTCCTGCTACATCGGCTTCTTCCACTATTTCCAACGCCACTGCACTTCTAGGCAAGGTGGCCACCTTCGCTATCTGCTGCAATCTAATACACTTCATGTCAGACGTGACTGGCGAGTTCCACCGCTCCCTGCCCTGCCTGTCTCAACTGCAGACTCCTCTGTTGCCTTTTCCCGAATCCACTTCTTACTGATGACTTAAAAATATTAATCATTCGTTGCGCTAATCTGACCCTCCATTCATCTCAGACTTACCACCTGAGCCAGTTTTATAATTTACTCTCAAGAGCATTGAATGTGGGGAGGTCAGTACTGCCATCGCACCTGCGCTGTGTATCCACCCATAGGCAAGGAAGAGGAGAGCGTAAATTGGTATTAACATATGCTAATCCACCACAGCATTTTAGTGACGCATTTTACATGGATACTTGCGAGAAATACACCCTTTACGACTCCAAAGGGAGATAAAGATGGGTAAATGGGGCCGATTGACATTTCGATCCACTCACCCTGTAAAACTTCTAGGGGCTGTGATGCAAATACACACATTCCAGCACTTGTCTACTGCAGTGAATTCAGTTTTGGTTCAAGAATATTTGCTACTAGGGTACGTCTGCTCTAGAGACAACCACCTCCTCCCTTTTTATTGCCGAATCTAGTTCTTTAAATTTATGAAGCCTCTCCTTTGGCTAAGGCCTATGGCTTACACATGGGGTGATTTGTTGCCACAACCATAATCATTCCCTTACTTTCGAAGCTACAGGCTATGGAGACAGGCGATGCAGTCAGTGTGTGGAGTTTTGCGTTGGCAGTGCTGCCGGGTTTGGACGAATAGGATGGCACTTGGAATTGAGGGGGCTCGGGGGAGGACATCCGGTCAATTCATATCGAAAGGATGTATCGTTGTCCACCTTGACTGCATTAGCGTACCTAATTTTTATTCCCTTTCCCTTTTCCCTTCATTCCTTTCCATCTACGCAGAAGTAAATCCGCCATAAGTGTTGATGTAATGAAGCGTAGCATCCGATTGCTCATTTGTTTCGTCTATATATTCACCGATCCCTCAAAATTCTGCTAATTATAATTTTATGGTTTAATTTTCCACCTTTTTGCTCAGTCACCTTCCTGACTGTTGATGATGCCTGAGCGACCAAACGTTTTGTGTTTCCCCTTCACAGTGGAGCAAAGTGAGGGAGGAATGGGAGTGCCTTTCATCAGTTAAATGTGGGAACGTGTGGAGCAAGTGGGAGGATGTGCAGAAAGAGGGAGAGTCGAAAGTAAAGATAGTAAAAAAGCATACAAATTAACGTTTATGACTACCTAAATTACAAAACTTGGATCTTTACAGCGATCTTCGTTGGGAAGATTGCTAAAGAAAATGAAGAGTGAATAAAGGTATGCAGATTAGAGCTACTAGTAGTATAATCAACACATTGAGCTTTTTACCCAGGAGTGGGTTTGTCGATTGCGTACGTCCAGCGCACGAACGGCTTACAGCACTTCCTCAGTTGGTTGTCCCATTTCTCAACGTAACCACGGTGGAGTTCTTAATTCATATACTAGTAACAGCACCTTGTTACGTCTGGAAAAAGGCAAAGTGGTAGTGGAAAAATGAGCGGCTGGCATTAGGAGAGTGAATTGCTAGCAACGACTGATAGGAGTGTGTCACGGTCAAGAGGCGCTCAAACTGGATAGAAATATTTGGCGACTATCCAGTAAGGTTGAAGTTAAAAGTCTTTGAGGCCTTGATCGCATAGTTTTTGCGAAGTCGCGCTTCGTCATAAGGCAATCAAATTTCTGGTGTTGGAAGGTTTAGGATAGTAGGAAATAACCTCTTTGCGATTAAAATTGGATGTTAATTAACTTCCCAGCTTTGTGCTTCCGCTTGTCGACTGGGCAGACAAGCCACATTATGTCACCCAGCCCTTACACACGCCAGCTGCGCACATGCCGTCAAAGCCATGTGACTTCGTCTTCCCGTTAGAAAAGACCTAGACGCTGCATCGGTGGTAGCGGAAAGCAGAAATCAATAAAAAGCGGAACGAAATTCTGCACTCATTAGAATTGCCGAGAGAAACCACTGCCGTTGAGATCACCTCTCTTCTTATTTGCGCGCAAAGCCGAAGACTGGTACGAATCGTCCCATTCACGCATCCAAATTCATTCCAAAATCACATACCATTCTCCGGCTAGGTACTCAGACCACCGCAGTCGATGTGCAGCTAAGTTGTTCGCTTTCTACTTTGCTAACAATCAGGCAATATCTCTGTTGCAGCGTTTTAATCCTCCTTTTTCCATATCCATCTGCCTAAGCTTCATTTGTCTTAACCAGAAATCGACGATTTCACTTGCTGGGTATCTAAACATCCATCACCTCATCTCTTCATTCATTTGGCCTAACTACATATAAAGCATGACGACCGCACATTTTGACGGACTAGCATTCAAAAATTGCATCCATGGGTTTTCAAGATATTTGTAATAATTTAAGGTCACTAGATTTAGGTCCTTCCTGCGTATGAGCATAACCGTAAAGATGAAAGAGCAAAAGCCAGCGTAAATGAATTTACAGCTAAAGCAAAGAAGGGCTTAAGTTGCTCGAATATCTCCAATAATGAGATCTTTACTGACTTTTATGGATAGTTTTCAAAAATCTAAATTTATTAGGCCTTCTTTACATCCCGTTGGCTGAGAGAACCTTCAGTGCATGATGAGGGGGTGAGGAAATGAGGACACTAGGAATAAAACGTTAGGCATTTGTTCCATAAATTCGCCCTCCATGTTTTTCTTATATTCCTCGTCATCTTTTTATTAGCATTCTTATCTCGAATGAGAACGATTCCTACATGATCGAGGACAAATGGCATTCTACAATGCAGATAGGAGAGTAGGATGGTGTAACAGAAGGGGGAATACGGGTTATTAGATAGGTGGAAGGAGGTGAAAAAGCGAGGGGAAATGGCGACTGTGGTGCCTGCATCATTGTCAATTCGACTGCTTGTTGGAAGTGACAAGCGCTGCACCGACATTGGTCATCAGCCATGAGCATATTGCTCATGTGTAGGATCTGTGTCTCCAGCATGCCATGGGGAATGTGGATATTTCAGTGTCTCCTCCTGTCCTGTCTATATCTATTCATACACAAATGGACATCGTAAAGATACAGCTTCCAATTCGGCATCATCCTCTTTGATTAGGTATGCAAAATAGGCAGAGAAGTAAGTATTCTGCCGCGAATTGTAGGTGAGTGAAGCAGAGCAAGAACAAACCTCAGCTTTAAGTAAGGCCGTGCTTTGCTGAGCGCATTTTATCAAGCCTCTCCATTAATCAAATTCGAGAAAATGGATGAAAAATGAACAGACGATGCCGTTTAATGAAAGCAAGGAAACAAATTTTGGTGCATTGCGAAGGATAAAGATAGAAATAATCCTTTTCATAGCATGGTGGAATTCTTTTATGGCAGAATAGGAAATGATTGGAGTGACAGTAATGCATTCATTATCGGTTACTTGGAAATCGTTACGAAATAACCTAAGATAGCTGTCATCTTAAGTCCACCACACAAGCCGCTTTCTTTATTCAACCCCCAGTGCGTTGGTGATGAGACCAGCCATTCAGCCATTACGCTAGCGGTCAAGTGCCGTTTCGCCTCGTCCTCCGCCAGTAGGCAGGAAAGAAAGGAGGGAGGTGAGGTGGAAGGGGTGGGAGAGAGAGTGGGGTCCTATGCCAACAATGCAGAGCATGCACTTACACGAATAGGCCTTCCCTGGTCGGAATGACAGCACATGGAATGCTTAGCATTCCCTCTACTCTACTCTGTACTAAACGCCCCGATCATGCCTCTTCTCGAATCTCCGCAAATTTATTCATTACTTTCAAACAACAAATCAACCATTCAACGCCGTCGCTCCTATACATACAGCCCTCAAATTGGCGTGCAGCTGTGGACGCAGATAGGAATAAAAACTCTCCCTAATCTTCGTCGCGTTTATTTGTGAAAGCGGAAAATTATGGTTATTTGATCACTGAACCAAAATATTGTCAATTAGTGCATGAGAGTTCGCGAAGCATCTAAATGCAGAAACAAATGTGTTTGGGATGATAACGAGTGTTCGCCTTTGGTGCGCACCAAGTGGGCGCGGCATTTTGGCTTCCGTTTGTTACAATCCTCATCGTAGTCATGGCACGAGTCTAATATGCATCATCTGGTTACATCTAGAAGAGAAGAGATGGATGTGAGCAAGTGCAGATTCGGCATTAGGGTAGTGAACTCATAGCGCTGATTGTAGAAAGAAGTGTACGTGTCCAAGACCCACTCAGAACAAACTTTAAGGGTTTTCAAAGTCGTGCACCCGCTTTGCTGCACGTTTTGTATGAACTCACTATTGTAGCATTTGCCTATAGGAGCTTTGTGGTGGAAATATTTAGTGCTGAAACATGGTCATCAATCACCGTTTATTTCCACCTTTTTAATGTGGAGTTCACTGCGCACCGCCCCTTCAAAAGGACAAGCTTTTTAGTTGGCTGTGCTATGCTCCCTTGTATTTTTAACTACCACAGACTGACTGTCTCCGCAATCCCGATACCATGGCCACGACCGCAAAACATAATTAGAACACAGGTTATAGGACCTATTAAGTCCCATGAGGAGGCGATGCAATCGCTCTGCGTGTGCTAACTACGTCTTCTAACTCCATATCAGCGTAAACATCAGCTGGAACGTGAGTAGGAGGAATACAATTAATGAGAGCTTATCTGGTTAATTTATACAAGAGAATGTGCGTAATCGAAGTGTCAATCCCCCTACGAATCTGCCACTCTTCTTGTCCACCTACAAGCTCACGATTTGCGAATGTTGTTATAATGTATTATCTCAACACCCTTTGCTGGTTTTTATGTGAGGCGATAATGGAGCGACTTTTGCAACTATGTCACACGGTGGCATTTTTGCAGAGAAGCATAACTTCTCGGAACCCTATGAAGTTGTATTGATGCGTAAAGGTTTCCTCTTGCTACACCTTTTAATATATACATGGTGACACCTTTTGGCTGGGGTCAAAATTCACCTGAGTCTAGTTAGTGAGGCTTTAAGTCATTGATGAATTTGAGTAGAAAATGTGCTTTCATTTGCTCGTAATGTTTTTGTTTGCCAAAGAGCAAAAATGAGCTGAATCCAATTAGGGCAAGCAACGCCACTGTCTCACACCAACTGGAATGAATTGTAAATTTGAAGAATAGTTGGCATTCAACGTTGACCACAATGAAGCCTAAACATTTCGGTCAGCGAGACCGATTTTTCCTCGAAATTTTAATTATGCATTTCTTAAATCGTGTTCACGAATTTACTGACCACGATCGCAAGACTCAATGGTTTAAGGGCATTGCTTTCGACACGGATGCGAGAGGACCCGAGTTTAGGCTCTGGTTGGGCCCTGGGTCAGTAATAGCTGCCGTCATCCTCTCCCACCCGAAACACCAATTCAATGGAACTTCTTGCAATATGCCCCAATTTAGCAATATCTTGCAATTCGCCCCAAGGAAATATAAAAATGCATCAATGTGCGCTAAGTTAAATTGCTATGATTGTGTAAGAGTGGTTATCTACTGTCTTCCTGATTGAGCTTTTCTGCCTTTTACGAATTCCACGGAACCAGTCAATTTTACCTCATTTTGCATTATTTCTTGAGTTCATTTAAAGCATGCTTTCGGTATACCAAACTTGGCTACATTTTACATGAGACGTAACTAGCTCTTGGTAGGGATAATGCTACCATTTGAGCCTCGTCTTAATCAAGTGCTACCGCTTTCACTTGTTAAGTTTAAGCGCCATGCTGGTTAGGAAACTCTAATGTTGTACGAAGCAGAGCCATCCATATTTAATTTGAGGTGCAATTAAAGGATTCCACAAATCACTTTAAGCGGCAACACTAAATAAAATTGCCCTATCCGGGTTTCGTTGCCTTCGTTATTCCTCTATGACGTCTTTTCTTTTGATGAACTCCGGCTGTTGGATGATACATGTGCACAAATGTGCATGCTCCTATTTTATTTAATATGGAGACAAGTAGAGTTTTAAAGGTAAACAATGATTCGCATAGGCTACTGGCTTAATCGTGCTAGGTACTTCGCACCTAATAAAAATGTGGTCTTGTCGACAGTTGATTCCCTACTATTCCGCAACTTGCCTGTCTCCAGTTCAAGTAGCTGCAGTACTTTCCAGTTTTGTTGCTGCTATGGTTGTAAGAGTGCAGCAAGACCAAATACATTTGCAAGTACCAAACTGGAGGTTGTAGCCCATGCTGACAGTCAACCGTCTTGCTTAGAAGAGCTCAGGTTTATGTTGCCTTAATCGCCTCATGGGCAGTGGCATTACCCATAATTATTTAACCTCATAATTAAAAACATGCCCTTTGCACTCTTGCCATGTTCAAACTCATTTGTCGAAAAGTCACAGTTATTACTTTGCCACAAATTTATCCACACAGCACAACTCCCTTTGAGTGGAAGCATAAGCAGGCTCAATCAAAATAACTTGCCTTTTATCGTTGGAGCCTCCATAATTCGGTAGTGCTTGAGATGAAGATCGGCTTCGCCTACTTATCTCTCGTGTTCCTTTAATAACGGAGATAAGGTAGAATAAAAATTAGCAGTGTGGTGAATAGAATGCAGACAAATGGCGCCTCTAAAATACACTTTCTAATTTAGTCGTCATGGAAAATGCCTGTGTGGCATTCTGATGCGGTGAAAGAAATTATGACACAGCATTATTGCAAGCACAAATTAATGGCCAGTCAAATTCGATGCTTATTTTAAGGATACATGGGAATTGTATGGAGTATTTGGTTCTTTTGATTCCCCGTGCTTAACGCTAAAAGGCCGCCGGATCAAGTCACCCTAAGGATGGTAAGCTTCTGCCACTGATTTATCTACCAAATGGATTTCATATTGTTCTACACCTGGCCTTCATTCTCCGATGTACGAAAGCAAATATGATCAGTGTCTCTTATTCGCAGCTAAAGAATGTTTGCGCAGACATGTTTGCAAAAGTTTTCCGTTTTACCCACGTGCTTTGCGACTTTATAAAACTAGCAGCTCCTGTGCTCTTTTCAAGTTTCTCCGATTCCTAGAAAAATATACCATTACGGCCCACCCCAAGTAAGCAAATTTCTGCAAGGAAACGTGGCTAAATCCATTTACTCATGCTTGCGTTTATCAAGGCCCCATTTTCTCCTTTTGCTCTACCCTTCCCCCCTCCCGCTTTTATGAGAAATTAACTCATGTGGCTTTTGTTTACGCTATCCAAAGCAAGGATAGAATCCAGCATCCTTCTAAACTATGTGCCTCACCTACACACACACTCTTTAACTTGATTCGTCCTGTGCCCTTTCTTCATGTAGCTACTTCTTAATAGCCATTTCTTCTTTCCTTGTTTACTTCGTACATGACGTTCGTATGTTACAGAACATTATGGAATCGCTCTCATTTTCATTTTTGTGATTACCCAACATAGCCCTCATTTGGATTTAAAAAATGCACCAAAATCATTTGCGACGACGAAGCGCAAATAAAACCTTGATCCTCCGGTTGTGGATATGCACAATCCGGCCTATTAGCTTGCTCATGTAGGTCGAAAGGAGTGACATAACTGCGTTGATTAATCAGGTCGCTTGTGTCCGAATAAGCAAGGCCAGATCACAGATTTTTTCCTTAAAGGAGATGATTGTCGCTCAATGATAAAAATGATGTAAACCTAATGAATATTTCGCCTCATCATGGGAACCATCTTCGGGGTCCATTGTAATGCCGATGACACCCGCGACGCCAAGGAGCTGTTCAATGTGAAGTTTTTAAGGGTTATATTTTTTGCAATTCTTTCCAGGACCGAGATTCCATCTCAGCCTCCAGGGTTAACTGATCACACCAAAACCATAATTGGTCAACATTTGAGCGCACCGATAGCGATGGTGGTGGGTTCCGTAGACTAGTCGAAATTATTATCTGGTGCTTGATGCATACAGCGAATATCTTAAAGATGTATGAGATCTTCAAAATTACTTCTTCTCTTCTGTCACATCGTGCAACTGCTAGGGACGAAATTAAAGTCACTTTAAGATATGAAATTATCTGATGAATTTATTTCATGGACTGGAGTTGGCAGACCGGATTTCTATCTTTGTCATCGAAAAGTGGAAAATGTGGGCGTCATTTATTTCGACGAAAGAAAAGCATTGTCAAATTTCCCTCCAAATGGATTGCCTGCTTCCTTACTCCCGGTCCCCATTCATTGATGTGCGATTGCACACGCGTTTACGAAAGCGTTACACTTTATTCGCGTGCCCTGCACTTCTCTCGTAAAAATTAGCAGCATCTGCATCCTTGTCAATTTCCTTCCACACTCATGCGCGTCCGATCCTAACTTCATGTGCTTACAGTTGCAAGTGCTACATAGCCCCTCTATAATGCTGAAGAAGTGGCACTTGAAAACGTCGACGACATCCTCGAGCACTGCAGTATACATCAAGCCAATGGCACAGATAATTACTGTCTTCACTCTTGTGCATCGGTTTTACACATCCTAAAAGTAAATAAGCGTTTGTTTCCTAATTTGAGTTGGAAATATGTGATAAACTTTAGGAGGCAGAGGACGTTCCACTGTACTCCGATCAGAAAAATCGCACCATTTCTATTCTCTTTTACGTGTTTTCACGTCCACCGATAAGCTTAGCTCTTGCTCTCACACAACAATGGTAAACAGCTGAGTAGCAGTTTGTGGCAAATTGCATGTTGCAGCTGGCGGCGGAAGTAGATTTCTGCGCCACCGGCAAATAGCAAACAGAACAGCTCTTACTCGACCCCTTACAAGCAATTCAGCGCATAGCTCCTTTTATGCTAACAAATAGTTCCCTTATTGTCTATTCGTGTATAACTGCATGTCTTTACAGCAGCCTTTTGTCTGATTAGTCTATTCCACTGTTGCTACTTAGTTAACGCCTAAAATCGATGGTCTCTCATTTCTCTAATGCAACCATGCTGGCTGCGCAAATATAAATGCAGCATCTTTACGATTTTTGGATTCTGTACAGCACTCCTTCCCACCGTACCACAACCGTCTTTGCAAAGACTTCATCCTGAGCCCAAGGGCAGAGAGTTGCAACGCTGAGAACTGCAATTATAGCCGCAATCGTTGGTCATTGGGAGTGTTAAAGTGAAGGCTTCTTCCTTTATGATAGCTTACTGACAGTAGGATGGCACACACACTTGTTAGTGAGTCTGGAAGGCAGAGAGGTCTCATTCATTTAATACAGGCACCAGAGCAGTAGCACTAGCAAATGAGGTCAGCAAATGCAAAGCCGCTGCTCTCGACAAGTGGTTTAAGACTGATCGCCTTCGCGATCATTCATCGCGTTAACATCTCTTCCAACACCCAGCCAATTACATATTTCATTCAGTGGGTCTACCGGTACCGAGCGACATGCTTAGTTTCATATGCAGTTGTGTAAGCACTTTTCGTCTCAAGTGCCGTGAAGCAGTTATCACTGAATATAAATCTGGCCCAAAACCTACCTCAGCAATTCAGCGTGGCAAACGGAGTGTAAAGCAATTCTTTTCTCGGTTTGCCTCGGTTTTTTAATGCCTCTACTTCAGATAAAAATAAAACCCAAGCCGATGAAAAGAATCGGTGTAGTGTACAGCTTTTGCCGATGGTAGGACGCTCATAATGCAGAACTGCGTGCATAAAGAGTAGATTAGCGAAGCCTCTGTAGCTAGCCTTTGTAATGCTTCATCTATGCATTCACTGGATCTTGCGTCATGGATAGTCGATAAGTGAAAATTAAGCTTTGGCCGAGTAGTAAACTAAGATGAAAAGAAAAAAAGGAAAAGCCCTGGAAAACAGGCAGAACTAAGATAAAAGGAAGAGATGCTGGTGCGCAACTTGCAGATCTTGTGCTCTGACGACTTTCTGAAGCAGATCAGGTCACGAATCGGCATTCCAATCTATCGCCATGGTAATTTTAACAGCCGAAAACGCAATCTCTTTTTATTAGCATTTAAGTCTTTACAAGAAACAAGCTATTTTTAATTTTAAAGCTGCAGAAAACCTTGCTCACAATTGGCGGCAGAGGTGACAGTCTCGGCTGGTCGGATCGTCCTGTCTATTTGGATATATTCTAGGCTATGCGCGGACAAGTATTACATGGCTTAGCCTAAATCGGATAAGAAAATCGCTAGACGTGCAGAAATTACTCCTCGAAGCCATTTCGGGGTCGGCCCTTCCTTACTTATCATATCAGCCACCGTTCAGTGCAATAACACTTATCGACTTCTTGTCCCGCATTACTTGACCTCCCTTTTGACAAGCAGGATCGGTTCTACAGCAAGCAATAACCACACCTTAACACCCCACTATACATGCTTTAACTTGCAGCACAGGCGGGTAGTCAAGACCACAGAAGCTGCGCCCTACAGAATGACTTTTGGACGAGATAACAATTGCAGGTTAATCAGGTGGTATCCTGCACATCTTTACTTGGACGATAACCCTGGGACATTTGTTTCGACAACTTTATAATACCAGGTGCAATCAACTAGCCCTGCAGGCAAATAATCTTCAAACTTATTGAAGGGTGCTAAGACGCAATTATAATTCTGTGGGCCTTACTCAGGTGCCTGTATCACTTCAAGTTTTGACCATAGCTTCTCTGCATCTAAGGTACATGCGAGGAAGGGAAGAGATCCAATCCGTGTCCATTCTTCCACATTAAGCGCACTGTAAGTAATGTTGCAGGCTCTAACTAATTCACTTTTCCTTTCACTGGAACGGATTTCTACATAGATGCGATATGTCCCGGGGCGTACAGGGTCGTCATTTTGTGCCAAAGACGTTTCTCAAGCCATCCGCCAAGTAGGCGCTCTTAACTTCTCCGATGTGTTTCCCCATGCACATGTACATTTTTGTATGCGAGCATAATTATGCGAAATGCAGGCATGAAAACGCATGTTTAATTGCAAGTTTTCACGTGGAGTCATTAATAGACAAAGAGCATTAAGTGAACCAGCGAGTGTTTTGATGTGAGTGACAATTGCTTGTCCAGCAAGTGATCAAATCATGCGAATCTCAGTTTTTGTCAGCCACTTAATAGGATTGCTACTCCAAACGCCAAAAAAAGACTTCACCACTTCAGCCTACATATGGTTCACACAGTTCAGCAAATATGTGACCACTGCCCGATTCAATGAGCTTGTCAAAGAACCCTTGGAATGCTTTCATTGCATCAAAAGTAGAGAAACTTGCATGATCTAAGTACTATCTTTGCTTTATGCCCGAATATATACGCCAAAAACACTTTTTATTAACTTTTAAACAGTCTGGAATCGCGATGTGTACTGTTTGTGTTTCACTCTATTTGTAGACTTGAATTTACTTCTCAGTCATGCTATCAGAGCACGTTTTAGTGAGTTTGCGTCTGCTTAATTCCAATTAAATTCAGTGTGTGCTCTGCTCTGCAGCCATTGCCTTGGCGTCGCACGCAAACTCCCAAATCCACACCATATTTTTTCCATGTTGCAACTCAAATAAATGTGGATGCGGGAATGCGCCTCTACTGCGCAGAATGCATTGTAGAATGCTTTGTGCGGGAGGAAATAAGTTATCACATGCGCACACGTCAGCGCTGCAGACATTGCTTCAGCCACTTAGCGTAGTTTACAACTGTTATGTATTTGTCGCATTCTTCTCCTCCTTCTTTGCAGACCCTTGATGCAGATTATTCGAGCAAAATGCTCTTGTCTGCTGTTGCGCTGGCAAAACATGCAAATTTCTAACAGGCTTCATACTAATTCTATATCTTTTCATCGTTGTCGACAGCATAGAAATGAGTAATCAATGTGTCATGTCCACTGATAGTGGACGGATCAGATTGCGGTAAGAAGTGGTCAAGCTCTTCCTGGTTGAATTTGGTATCCCACAATGTATGTTTCGCTGACTTCTTTCATAGGCTTGATTTGACAAACTAAGTGTCGTTTACCATGCCAAGGGATGAAAGCACCTAAAAACTTCATTCAGAAGATCATAGAACACTAATTAATTGTGATTCCCAGGTTACAGAATCAGATGTGAATCTCATCCCTAGTGGTCAACATGCAGTCTCCTGAGAGGAATCTTGTTACTTTTCACTTTATTGTCCTATTTGAGTTGTGAGACTAAAATCGACCAACATTTGCACCCTTATCTAGTCTTCTCGAATCTTTGCTGCTCCACCAAGACTTCGTGTGCTTTCACTTGCAAATATCGAAAGGTCTTCCCATAAAAGTGATGAACTAGCATATAAAACTGATATCTGTAAAAACCGCGTGGTCAATGATTCAAATACCTATAGTCATAAATTACATTCGCGAGGCTAGCGAAACCAAATTTTACTTTAGACGGCATTATCACGCCTTGTGAATTCTTTGAGAGGGCCATTCTTCAAGTGTTCTCGTGTCCAAACTGGAATGTTAGCCACTGCCAACACGTGGCAGCATTAACTAGGCCCATAGTATCACACTACATATTGTGCATTAATTTTGGTAAAAGGTCTCCGACTACTTGATATTTGGCTTTTGCAGTTTGCAAAATACAGAGTACAAATACTCTGATTGGCAAAGCAGACGAAAAATTAACAAACTTCTAGTAGAAACAAAGCAGAGCAAACTTAACACATACCTCGGCGACCGAAACCGCCTTACTTATTTGCGAAAGCCAAAACAAATATCCTATCTTTATTTTTCACTTTGTCTTTGATCTCGCTCTAAGTAATACATTAGGCGGCAACTCTCCCCTCAGTTAAAATATGCCTGACGACTGGGGCCCATAGTCCCGAACCTTTGACCTGCACTAATAAAACTTGTGCATTGCTCGATTTAGCAATTTAGGAATATCTATTACATAAAAAATGAAGGCTAATTTACTGTAATTCATCATATATCCTAAACAAACGTGCTCCCGTATAATTTATTTCACTGTTATTTCGTATATTCGATCACGAAAGTTCTTTATGCTGAAGCCATTATTTGAAAGGACAGGAACGTGCACTCACAAATCCTTCCTTCTTTTCGCAACATATAGACCACTCTCACCGAGATTCATGTCAAGCTAAATGATATGATATGGCTACACATTAGCAAAAGAGTAACCTAAAGATCTGGTCTCTTCATATCCGGTTACTGAGAGTGCAGCCGATTAAGTCTGCCTTACCGCCATCGCTCACTGACAGTAAAGCGACAGGCCGAGATGAAGGAAGACAGGGAAGCGGATCTCAGCCAACCGCCTCATGTATGCACGAGAATTGTAGCACTGGCACAGCCAATTTATCGGTAAGTTAATTTGTGTATTAAAACACCGGTAGTCGAGTTGCCACGCATTTTACCAGAAACCCGGTTGCGAGATTTAATCAGCGAGTTTTATTCCAGGCCGAGAATATCGGTTGGTACGATACATGTTTGTACGAGTTCACTTGGTCGCATTCGATGCAAACCGATGATCAAGGAGTACTTTTCTGTCGCTAAAGCCACCTCAAATTTTTGCGAAGCTAGAAAATTCGCCTTTTTAGTGGTCTTTGTCAACACTTCCGCTATAGACATGCTCCAAAATCTGGTTAGTAGTGAGGTTCGCCAAAATGTTCAGCTAACATCAATGCAAGAACACAACAAGTAATTGGCGACTTTCTGTTGAGCAGATCGCTGGCCTTTGTAGACGTGCCCATTAATAGAATAAATGAAGCAGCTGGCATAGATTATTGACAAGCGAGCCGCCTTTTATATGCTTGGTAAGTTTGGGCAAAAGGAAACAGAAAAGAGACAATTCTGGCAGAAATGAGACAAAGATGCGAATTAGAAGTCCGACAGCATCCGTCAACATGGAAATGGGGCTGGTACATTTAAACACTAAGCGTAGTCGAGATTAACGTTGGTACATCCAATAAATCGAATAAAGCTTGGATACAGAGGCTAAGAGTAGTGCAATCTTGCACAGTCTTTAAAATGCCCTAGTTACTTCCTGAAGTGGAAAACAGAAACGTTCTTATTACTCTTAAATCCCACTCTCGCGACCAAGTCAAAGGCTATCATCGAGGTTAGCTTTACTACTGTAAGGCGGAAAACAATCTGATCACTCATGAGCATCACCTTCAATATCCCGCTGTTTGCGAGGAATGGGTGGGGGAAGCTGATCCGTTGCGAGTAAAGGGATGGAATGGACGGCGTAAGGGGGCATATTTACAGTTACCCCTGCGAGAATAAGTCCCATTATTCACGAGAGCAAATATTTTGCCCATACGCATCCCTAACAGTGAAGCATGGCACTTAATTTTGCGGCAGAAGGTCTGCTATGCAAGTAACTTATGCATTCAGCCCAATTAACTGCATACCTGAACCTACCTCTGGTCACCGGTTAGCAGGACTTACCAGGCAAACCTCATATTCTGGACAATCAGAATGTGATGTGTAAGTTCAGAAATGGGGAATGATAATCCATCGTAGTTCCACAATCTGCGTGCAAAGTGTTGAGCCCGTTTAAGGCACAACAAACTCCGGGGTAAAAATGCCGAGCATGAAGCAAAATTATCTTTCGTGAACATAAACAACAACCATTAATTTGGGATCACTTTAATGGCAGCCTACAGTCTTTGTTTCATCTCCATGCTTTGTAGGCTGGAAAAGGGTTATAGGCACTGTAACGTTAAAAGGATGATGGGGTAAGATCAAGCATGCTAAATACAGGTTCCAAATTTCCCAGTGCATCAGAAACGCCTTTGTCTGACGGCCAATTTGGAGTACCGTACGAAGAACTAGACATCTGAATTGAGGCACTTTCTAACCACGTGCCCACAGTGCGCAAAATTGTGGCCAAGCGCATGATGTCGACTACTACTCTGTAATTTAATCACGTAGTGTTGAGGACAGATCCAGGAGGATCTCATGCTCACTCATTGAACTCACCACAAGCACCTTTACGAGACTTCGAGCAATTCGCCATTTTCATTCTTAAAATGGCCCTCTACAGATGCACAGTGTGTTCTACTTTTTTAGTAAATGTCATCCCAGGTCTCAAGCACTTAATTCGTGAACACCATAGTAGGCGCCTCTCATTTGTGGATATATTATGAGCATGCATTTCTGTGCATATGCACATGCACACAAGAAAGCGCTGCATTTGTGCATAAGTACTTGTGTTTATGCCTATTGATTCCGTATCCGGCTATGAACAAATTAATCGCAGCAAGTGAAACAACTCTTGTTTAATTCAAATTATAATTTGATGCTCAATGAGCAAACAAAGCATGTGAATGGCATCGCAGTGTTAGCACCTTATTTTACGTGTGCTTGTTGCTTTTCAGTAATCGTGCAATTGCCTTGTCCGACTTGCCAAACGCATTACAGATCCTACGGAAGGCTCCTATTGCATCAGAAACGTAAGAGAAATTACCAAACCTCCCCATCATTTTTGCTACGTGCCTTCTCATTTGTTAAAAACCTTCTTTTCAATCTTAGTTTTGAATCACAATCTATGCCCTGCCTGCCTCGTTCCATTCGCAAACTTTCGTTTGCTCCTCAGTCATTTCATCGAAATGCATATTTGTGAGTGGGATTCTGTTAACCCTTGATTAAAATCCTCCCTGTGCGCTGCAACTCAGTCGTGGCTTTGGTCTTCCACAAGACCTCTTCCTATACTTGTGCTTTATTTTGCATTGCTATAGCTCGAAGAATGGCGAATTCAGAAATGCGCTTTTACTGCATAGAATGCTTTGCAGGGTACCCGGCGTTCGAAGGTTTCTTAGATCATATGAGTTCACGTCATGCTCGTAAGTATTTCTTCGATAATCAGACTTATACTGCAATAAGTGCTTGTTGCAACGCCTTAGTTTTCCGTTTTGCAGGCATTTGGCACAATGTATTTGGTGTAACGCAAACACCCTCAATTTCGTGAGCAAAATTACCAAATTTGTAGCGATGCTTACGTCAATATATTACCTTTTTACATTAAAATAATCCCCAGTAAGTTTAAATCACTCAGAGCATAGGTCTTGAATATACACATCGCAAAGATTTTTTTGGCGAACGTCTGATCATGTAAAACTAATTGAGCGTCGCTAGATAGATACGATAAGGCAAACATCGTATTGCATTGTGTTACGTCAGACCGCATCGGCGGTGTAGATAATTCAGACGATGTTACAGTAATGCCACATTACCGACAATTGGGCGTGTATTTGCAAATTACTAGATATTTTAATGAAATATGCACACGTATTTATAAATGCGATAACCAAAATTTACTTGCCTGTTTTGTAGAGTTTCCGAATGAGATGTATTAGCTTACCACCTACAGATGTAGACTTGGCTATGTGCTCTGCGAGTAGAAACGCGCTTAATGTTTGGCAGATATATTGCAACTATTGCTTCTGTTGTTTTAATCATGATCGCTGCTACACGCAAGGGTGGATTTCTATCAAAGCGTTAGAAAATTGATGCAAAAATGCGAAATTTTACAACGTATTTGAATGGATGCAGCATGGGAAATAGGGTCAGAGTTGTAAAAAATAGCATGTTGTTGCCCATTTTGAAGTTTTACAATGCAACATGACACAAGCCATTATTGTCAATAAAATTGAGCATCAAAATTCTCAAGATTTCACTGCGAACATTGATGTGGTCAGTTCATTCCAAGGTGTGCATTAGGGTCATATCTAATAATACTCTCGTGAGCGGAGACTATGCACTGCCAGATAATCACAATTTAGTCCTTCAAAATCGGTATGGCACCTGCCACGCCAATAAACGCTGACAACCATTGAACTCGTAGCAGAGAACAAAGACGCAATAAGAGTGGCGATAAAACAGAGGCACTGGATATTATTGCCTCATGCGATTAGGGCAGACATCGAATGGCAGTGGGCTTCGGGAAGTGTGTCAATCGGAAGACGATAAAATAAATGGGTTCAGCCAAGACGATAGGGTGACTATAGTCACAGAAGCAGATAAGACGAACTTTGTATTTATCAGCCTTGCGCGCTCAACCAAACAAAAGCTGTGTAAGCATCTTGACATTGGCATGATCTGGTCCCAGAAACCAGATTTGGGCAATTTATATAATAAGTGCGAGCAAGGTTTCGTAAAAGACGCAGGCTTTTTTCCAAGTTAGGTGATATTTGTAGCTCTGGCTGGATCAAGGAAATGTATGGCATAAATTTTAACGAAATCGTCGCTTGCCACTCAGTAAGTGGCTAACGTCCATTTTTTATTATAGGCAGCCCTTAAACTGGAAATTCTGCCAATGATCTTACCGAAGTGAAGTTAGTGTAAAATGGAAGCTATCATCCATGATTGGGAAATTCTTATACCTCTTTACCTACACACGCCTTCGACAGCTGCATTAACCTTTGGCGAGCACAATCTGTCGCCTCAATTCAAAATTCACACTGAATACTAGTCGGGTAATTTATCATTGACACAGATAATGATCGCTTTTTTTAAGGTTTAAAGGTGAAGATGGTAATGTTACCAGGAGGATTGTCTCGATCATAGGAAAGCGCAAAAGCTTGTCTGCAGACCTACTGACACTAGAGTTTTGTACCAAAGCTACATCACATCTCAGCTATCACAAGCGAAAGGATAGCAAGTCGTCATTGAACAGGTTGAATGAGTACAGATGCAATTTCGCTTGTCAAATTATTTCACCAGGAGCAGATGGTCTCTGATTCAGCACATTATAGCAGCATCCGCTCAAGGAACCTCCGCGCTTAATTGCCAATCTAGGGAGTGCACCTGATGGTGATTTTTTAAATATGCACCATGAACACCTGCCAGCATGTACCATCAGATACCTCAAACAATTTCACCCTATGCATTATCCCACCAGATGCAAGTGCACCACAAGCAATGGAATAATCTTGTCTGTTTCAGTTCCGTTATATTATTCGTTATAATTATTCCAACTAAGTTTGTGAATAAGTACTTAAAACGCGCACCCACAGTTGATTTGACAGCGTTCCTTCAACTTACTTCCTATATGCACTGCTTAAATTAAAGAAGATCGTATGCTAGTTAAATTGTACTTACACTGATAAGTTGTGCTGACAAAGCAAGCTAACAAGGATGTTACAACGCAGGAGCGTAACGTTTTGTACAAATACGCATTGTTGCTATGCTTGTGCATGATCAGGCTCGTTCTAGAGCTACCTTGAAGCCAAAAGAAGACAATTCACGAGCGTAATAATGGTAATAATTGATAATCCAGCTCAAAAGACAGCCCACTTTGCCACAGCGCAAGGGCAAATATCAAAAGCAGCTCCTTTTCACACATCGAGAGCTAAACATGGCCTCTAACTTGCCTCGAGCTTCTTCCATGACCTCCCTTCTGATCAACTTATGAGGTTGGCCATTGCATACCAGTAGGTTGCGTGAGAATAACACCTACGAGCCAACGCCTTAGAAATCAAAGTGTATACAAGCAAAAATATGCTTGATCCCAACTTGAGCTACCATTTTTGGCGATCTGACCTCATCTGACGCGCTGGGATGCCGAGAGAGTGTGTATATTACCACGCGTCACCATCTTTATTCGTAGGAATACTGATCTAATAGCGAAGAACTCTCTCAATGTGCACGACCCTATTTGTTGATCCGCATGAGGCTCGAAGCGTATGGAGAAGGCTTAGTGGAAGCGCACTCCACCTTATACCGAGGGCAAGTTAGTACGAAGTAGAATATAAGGGACCGAATTTCATTTGATCATTGCTTTCAGAAATGCGGATGAATGGACAGAGAAATCATGACAGTGACTGAGGGGACTTACACACGTCTCAATGTAGCAGTACGTCAAAATGCAGAAAGTCTGGTGTACAAATAGAAGCTCATATCACTCAGCACTAACACATAATGACTGCAACCGTTTGCCCCTTTACCTACTTTGTTACCATCTGTACCGTTTTCGGATTCTCTATTTCATTCTACTCTACCTCATTCCCTAATCCTCCCTTCTAACCCATGAGCAAATTTAACGGCACTGGAGTGACCTCAAATGACAGGGCGAGAAGCTCAGTGAGGCACCGAAGCCACCCTTAAATTTACTTCCTTTTACATACCACCTCACCACGCACCCCGAAAAGCACTTCTAAATGATTCTATTTTGTATCTACAAATACATATCACGCTCACGCACACAGCTGCGACTACATACTGCTTCGCAATTCGCGTCATCTCTCCTATTCTAAGGTCGTTGTCCGCTCTTGACGGACTGACCACCAATTCACTTTGACTCATCAATAATTTGCTTGCACATTAAGAAGTGATGTGTTAGTGTGCAATTGTCCACCGACTCACCACCGTTCTATGCCTCAACAGACAGTACCACCTTCGAGGGTGTCAGTTCGCAGGATGCTGTCTACTCATGCGTATGCGGATTTTACACCGATTCACATGTCTTATCGCTTGCAGAGGTTGTACTATATACCCGCGATTTGAACACTTACTCTCCGCAGATGTCTTTGCAGGAGCAAGCGGATGTGGAAGTCTCCCAGTCATACCACCATCACCCTCACTTGAAGCATCACCAGCACTGATGGCGAGACAACCACGACTAGCGCCTTTGTCTCCACCTCCTCCTCCTCTCACCGTAACCAGCCTAGTGAACTTTTGCCAGCACTTTTAAGCTAAAAGTTCACTTGAGTAAAGTCACCGTTGGAAAGGATCAAACATGTTTCTCCTACATTGGAGTCCTTGCATAGTGAATTCCCCTCGCTCCTTTTCACTATGTGAGGACCAGCTTTACCAAAATTTGCATCAAACTTGACAGCAATCAGTCTTGACACTGGATTCTGACTACGCACACCCTGGCTAGCATAATTTAGCATCCAGCCAGACCAGACTTTGCTTTATACCTCATGTCTTATTGCCAGCATTCGCCTTTACATCTTACTTAATCTTCACATTTGTTTTACCACCTTAGTCCATCCCATTTGCATTGTCCCTGTTTTGAGCACTTAAATTCATTCTAACTTTGCATTGGCAACGCAGCCGAACTTCACCCAGTTCATTGCCTATTTCCCACTCACACCATGTCTTCATCCTGCCGATAGTCTTGGTACCTTAGCAGTCAACAAAGGAACTTTCTATATTCTTCTGTGATCTAAACGCTTACAGTGTAATATTGGACTTGGATCGGAGGATTACTTTTTAATTTCTGTGTCGTGTATTTCTGAGGGATGACGAAGCGTGTCGATCGTCGACGAGCCCATCGTACAGCAGACTGAGTGCAGATTAGACTTTTCCGTGTTTCTTTTACCTTATTGTTAATGATCTCTTCAATGCCAGTCTTCAATTTCATATTTGATGCACCCCTTCGGTCTACCCAATTTGCATTACCACTGCCTCATCTCCGTTGCCTGTGTGGAGAGCGGACACATTAATCCATTTTAACTTTGCATTTTCAACGCAGTCGGACGATGAACTAGCTCATTGCCTATTTGCCACGCACGCCGTGTCTTCATCCTGCCAATAGTCTTGACGTCCTTGCAGTCAAGAAAGCAGCCTACCATATTCTTCTGTGATTCGAACGCTGGCAATAAGCATACTTGCTGTGAGGTATCGGACTTAAATCAGAGGATCACCTCTTAAAGTTGCGTGCCTTGAATTGTCTTAGAAAAGTCGAATCGTGTCTTTCATCGAGGAGCCAATATCAATAATCCACAGATTATTCACCTCGAGGTAGAAGTTAGGTCGGAAGAGCGAAGCCTTGTGGGTGAGTCACTATCTTCTTTGTCCGGCGTTCGTGCGCTGCCTAGATTATCAGCCTGAATAATGACGTCCTTTGAGAAAAAGTGAATCACACAGCTGCATGTGGACGTGGCATTTGCACTGCCCTCGCAGCTTTCATGTCCGTGTTCTGCACAACATGAGCTTCTCACCAAGGTTAAGCTTTCACGCGGTGACAAATATAACAGCAAATGTGATCCCGCTGTCTGTCATTGATAATTATTTCGTTGCATAGATCGTTGAAGGAATGCATTTAATGCAGGACAGATAATCGTATTTTCTCCTTTGACTTGTTGAATCGTAAGTCAAGCGTGGAGACGCACGGAAGACATGCATTTTAGATAATTGATAATATTTTGTAAGAGCTCTGACAATAGTAAAGGTTTTTTTACATAGTCGATGACATACCAGCACTTTTGAGGTGCGTTGAGGTATAAGAGTGAAGATTACTAGTTATCAGCGAGTATTTCTTGTTGCCCATAAAACTGTCTCGAGCTAGGGCTTTCGAGTTGCGTGTCTGTATCCACTACCTTGGCATCCTCTTTAAATGGGCGCATAATCTAAAAGCTGCAAGATTACCTGCGGTATAGCTTGCCTTCGTGTCATTGACATCGATCACTTAGACTTTGAATCAACAATGCGCTTTTATAAGCCCTGTCAACTCATACGATATGACTCGCATCACGCTACTCTCCAAAAAGACGAATTACGCTGACATTAACGTTTTCATGGCAGCTAAGGTAATAGGACACCTGGACACTGACGTTTGCTTTGGTGAACGCAGTCTCACCGCTGTGCCTGAGTGCATTGAAAGTTGTTTAGCACGCGTCTCCAAACCACTACGGAGCTTCAATTGCAACACACGTTTGAACCTTGACGGAGTCAAGTGTCTTGAACTCTATCAAGAAGCCAACAGGGAGAACGAGGTGGCTTTTAGGACAAAACAACTTTACCCTTTGTCCTAGTCGAAAGCCTCTGCCACTGAGTAGAAGTTCAACCCTGACTTACTAATTGCTGCTGCTTATCAGACGCACATGCAACGGATGGGCCAACGTCTTCTTGATCTTTAAAATGCTAATTAATCCTTACGTGGTGATGAATGATGCAGTAATGTCGAACCGCCCAAACGTGGTTTAGGTAGTTTGAACCTAATGATAAAATGCCTTAAATTTGCAAGTTCTCAAAACTTTACGAGTTATAGAAGTGTAGAATACTGACAAGCCATCCAATACAAGATTCTAGAACAAACGCATATTAAACAGCATTATTGAGCAGCTAATGTCGCGTGACCTGTATTTGTACTTTTATGACACGAATTTGTTTGACTCAGGAAACTGCTCATGCTTTGTATGCATTTGTGTACTCCACTGACAAAAAGCAAATAAGCTTCTCTGGCCTAAGCCTTCTCGGGATAGGATGATGAAACTGAAATTAAAGATGCGCAAATAAACACACTTTGCAGGATTCCCCGTCACTAGTAGCCTAATTTGCACAGTTTTTCGTAGCAAACGATATTATTCGTTATGTGACTTCAATTTAGCATCCTGATACTTTCTTGAAGGCAAAATAGGGCATCAAAGTAGGGCGGAATATACATTCAGCTAACAAAAGGGGTTGAGGCCGCTGCCATGGCCTGGAGGCTAGACCACCCAAGTGACCGAAATAGACAGTCGAGCAAGCTAGGCACTACAATAAAAACAGGACTAGCCAGCTATGAGGATAAATGGCTTGTTTCCCCTTCGCGAGCAAATCCAACTAACTTCCTATTATAAAAGTGAGAAAAGAAATAAAAGGGAACAAAGGATATAAAATTGGTCCAAATTATTGCTATACAAGCATTAAAATTGCGTTATGCAGCATTTCTGCACACACAATCGGTATCACATATTGATATTCAGATGATTGGGTACCACACGGCTCAGAGGGTTGGCATGCTAAGGTTGGATGCCAAGAGTGGCGTTTAAATGGCGCAAACGCACTGTTGTGGGACGAATAGCTTAGATGCCGTTCCCGATTTTGATGTCGAAAACAATCTATTTCTATTTATCGAACAATGTTCCGGAGAGGCACAGTGACCTTGCGGCTGTCTATAATCGGGAATAAGATAAACGATTGCCACTGCATTTCTGTAATTCCGACAAATGGTATTTGAGGCTGTTATGTGGCATTCGAAACACTGTTGCTCTACACGATTAAAGCTTGTGTACTAGCACGTTTTTAACCCGGTGGTTGGTGAATTCCCAATGGAACCGCTTGTAGATGCGTTAATGCAAACAGGTAAAGACAACTGCATTGCGAGCTCACTGTCACGAAGTTATTTGCAGTAACCTGTTTACAAAGTCAACGCGCAGACGACTAAGCATAGTGCAGGAAACACGAATATATTTTGCGCATGATAACCAAAGAAAGTGTGCGGTAAAGTTGGTGCCTTTGTCAGCACCAAACTAGCCTTAACCACGGGAGATAATGTAAAACCATATCTTCAGGAGCACTTTTGAAAACATAAGAACACTGGGGATGTTTAATGCTTCATTATTTCTAATTGTTGCTTGTAAACTTATGCATTTCTTTTGGTAACTTAGTGCCAGGGATAAAGCCGACAAAGTTGAGTTGGAGGACGATCTCATTGTGACACACCAGAAGTCCTTATTCCCTTCTCGTCCCAAAATTGGTTGCCACTAGGCTAGGCAGCACACCGATGCAAGTGTAGAAGTAACTGATCACGTGCACGTCTAGCTGCACGAATGCACATGCATTCGTTAGATAGAGTGTGAGTTTGGATTAGATACAATCTGGGAGAGATGAATCTGGTTTCGCAAGTCATATGTTTATCTTCACCAGCATCTAGGGTTGAGAATATTAACAGTTCCTTCAGGCATGGCAAAATCGACTTACTCGCGCCCATACAGGTGGCAAAATGGATAGGGAATGATCGCAGCATGGCCGTTCATGGATATTTTTAGAAACGGTAGGTAGATCGAGATCCTGGGCACTCTAATAAGATCTGTTGCTGCAATTACAAAATCGCCTTTCGCACCAACATTATCAGCTCTTAACTAATAGTTCTGTACCAGTTTGTTCAAGTTTAGCAACTGTGAGGCCACTTAGCAACGAATTTTAAACGATTGAACCTCCAATCATTTCGTCCATGAGAACAATGCAGCAAGCATGAGCGACTCCGGAGTGCACGTAATTTCTCCCTTCTGTGCATTGACTACTTTGATATTTGTTACGGCATCGCTTTAGCAGCGACAATTCTTATTATACAATGTTTTATTGATTCCAAACGCCTAATAGCTCAAACTCATTTTGGTACAGCACTATTTAACCGAAAAGCGGCCACAACAATTTTCTTGATTGCCAGCCTTGTTTAAAGCCGCCCGACCGAGATGTCCATTCACTTCGTTCCCTTATAGAAAAGGCAAAAAATTGCAGGTCCTTCAGGCAGTGATTTTACTTTACTCACCTTGTCTCAAGCAGTAGACTCCAATGTGCTCCAAGTTGCTAAACAACTACTGGAAAAAGGCGTGCGTTGTTTTGGACCTACTATTGTTTCTTTAGCATGAAGCGACGAACTGAGAACACGTTGCTCATCTTTGTAAAGCTGCACATTACATTAATACAGCTAGCTAAGCATAGCGCTTGTTTTATCCCAAATTTAGTTGCAAAGTAACAGCTCTTGCAACCACAAGTCAAAATTTTGCCGCTATTTGTAAGCTAACATTGCTACCCTGTAACGATAAATAATTTCATGCATCTGACCCAAAGTTGCGTAACTTTCATAGGCTGATCCTGAAGTTCACACAGAAGATCCTACGACGACTCCACTCATAGGATCCACAGCAATGGGTTGCAAAGAAATGATGCAACTCCTCCTCGATAATGGGGCTTACACTTACCTGTGTGATCACCGTGGCAACACGCCTCTTCACTGGGCAACGAGGAAAGGCAATTTGGCTGCTGTCACTCTGTTGTGTGAGTCGGATAGCACCACCGATGTGAAGAACATGAGCAATCAAACACCGCTAACGGATGCCCGTAGACATGGTCACTCTGATATTGTGCAATGCTTGCTTCGGCACGAGGCCAGTGAACAAGTTCATCCAGCTGATGGAAATGCCGCCACATTTGTTGCTGCTAGTTCCATGGCGCGTGGTATCTCTGATTTTATGTCCAGTTTTTTCATTGTGCATGGCTAAGCGATTGTTCAATTCCATTATTCGTAAAAACACTCTTAGCTAGAATATTTCCTTCGTCGGTGTCAGATAATGCCCATTATTCGTAACTGCCTTTGCTGCAATGCTTTGAATGTCCATAAATTTTATGTGGCATATAATTAAAGTGGAATATTATCGCAAAGCTGCCATTTGCGTTACTGTTAGGTGTGTAGGAACTACGAAATCAAAATCACAAATTGGTTGCAAACTGTAAACAAATTTTGATATTTTAGGAAACACAGAGACCAGAGGATGCAATGGGCGAGGGAAGTGAAAATGCTAGGCTCTCATGTATCTCTACAGAGGGTAAGAATTTTATGCAGACGGATTATGCACCGGTTTCGGAATTAGTCAATTAATGGTTTTTTAATCAGACGTTAAATGTGTGCCGCTGCGATACAATTGGATTTCTAACAGCCTTTTTGATAATATGAGGTCAGCGGTTCACTCTCGTATTGCCATATTTACTTGCCAGAATTCTAAATTCGATTTGACGTGAAAAAAACGATTTGTCCCATCAAAGAAAGTCAGCAGACTGTAGGCGCGGAACGAGAGTTGGTGTCTTTGTTTGTTACTGCATTCAACTCCCTACAGTCTGCATAGCTATTGGCTTTTGCCACTTTTATGCACTTTAATAAACTTGACTTCATAATTTAGCCTTAAACCAACTTGCTTAGACGCTCGGCTTTTATGTGCAGAGTTCAGCTGCATCTTCAGCAGTGAGACGGTTGTGTTGGCCTCAGAGACTTAATAGATGAAGAGACACCTGCGAAATTGGCAACGGCTTTGGCGCTGTGCAAATCATCGGCACTACACATCATGTCTCAAGGCGATTCTAGACACAAATACTTCCCTTGCTATCTTCTTTAGCTATACGAACCTGCATGAACAACACTTATTCTGCTGCTGAGTTCCATTTCTCGCTGAGCCTAATTTCGTCAGATGTAAAGCAACTCCTGCCACATGACTGAGGGTAGGGAGGGACAGAATAATAGGCTTCGAGTTAACAGCTGTAAAGTCACAAGCGCTACTAAGTGAACGGTCTATTTTACATAGAACAGAACGGAACAGAATCAAACGAAATCCAAGGAAAAAAAGTGTCATTTCATTTTAAAGTATAGTTTAAAGAGATGCGATCCCGTATCTAGCTCTTAATGTCTCATGGTCGCGAACTTGACCAGCTCCTAATGCAATTCGGTCTTCATGCGGCTATGCTCCTCGACCACACTGCGCGGTGGATCTGCACGTCTTCCGTGGACGATTATCCGTTTGAAGGCCTTGTTAGCGGGAGAGCCACAAAGGACTCATTCTGCTAGAAGTTGAAGGGTTTTCGCTTATTCACAGTGAGCTTTAAGCACTTTCTCATTAAAATAAACGAAGTCCCTGGCGAGCGTCTACTCATTCTGCTCCATAAAGGGGACTCGATATAACATATGTCATGCTGTTATAACTTTGTGTTTGGAATGATTCCTATGGTTTGTGCTCAAGGTAATGGATTTCGCTACAGAGCGTGGACGTTATGGAACCTTTATCGCACTAGAAACAGAAATAGCGCACCAATTATATGGCCCAGGTTAGGCTTTAAAATCTGTGTCGTCGCTGATGGAGGATAGGCTGATGCACACTGTCGCAAATATGGCGGTCGTCTTGGTTGCCTTGCCCTCTTTTAACCCCAAGCTTCTTGAATGAACCGAATGATTCGGTAAGGGCATTTTCATCAGCGGTCATAAAAGAAGCGAAGTGCATTTTTAGCTTTTGTCTGTCTTGAGCAGATCTGACGACGTCTCCATCTTCAGATTTGCGCTTCGTAAATTCTTCTCGCTGATGAACCCTACTTCAACGAAATGTGCATTCCTTTGATGTCAGGTTTGAAAACCATTGATTTTAGCCTAAAATGTACCGAGTAGCATGATTCGCTGGCAACTATTCAATCGTTAAGCAGAAATTGTTGTTGCCGTTATGGGTTGCTGCTTTAATAGTCACCCCTAAAGCCCTAAAACACCTTCAAATGATGTAAATGTCATCATCGCAACACCATTTAGGCCGAATGCTGTGTGCCTTTGGCAGCAAATCACCTAGACTTCCACTGCTGTGCGTTTGTCAAACGACTAAGTCTCCGAGTCACATTAGTAGTCCTTAAGCTCTTAACGTGCTTCAATAGTGTTCATTACGCCCATGCATTGCGGCGCGTTTTGTCCGTCAAGAGCTCTCGACACTATTCACTGCTGCGGCGAAACTAGGGACTTTTTAGCTAAATTGGGCTCAGAACATAAGTGTAGATTATGATACTTATGTTATTTTATGTGACGTGTTATCAAACACCTTGGTTGACAAGAAGTTAGGTTTCCTCAAATGTGAGAGAAGGCACTCTTCCTGTCTTCATCAAGGCTACATTGATCCCGTTCGATCTGGGTCAATAAAAGTGTCGCAAAGCAATCAGTTCACTTGTGTCAGGAATTTTTGCAGGGAAGAAGAGACAAACTAGAGTAGTGTGGCAACTATGGCAAGTTTAATAAAATTTATCTTAGGCTGTTGCCTCTATCCCTTAAAAGAAATATGCAACTCAGTATAAAGCCATGCAACAGTGTCTCATAACAATGAAAAGTGAGAATTTCGCAGACATTTGTGACAAGAGTAGCACAAATGAATGAAAACTGTTGATGGATTGAGCAGCTTCCCTTATCATAGAGTGCGTATTCATTAAAGAGCATTCTTAGAATCTCCGATAATAAGCATCAGCTCCTAGGGTAGCCAGTACATGTTTGATTGGATCGCGAGTTAACGAAGGGATTGTGACACTCGGTTTGATTCAAGTCGACATATCATACGCAAACTTGGTCACATTCTCCTAAGATTACTTGCTAGGTTGAATGTTTATTTCGTGTGAGAAATCGACTGGAATATTGTACAGCGGTACCAGCTACCTATCAAAAGTGGTTAAAGATGCTTAAAGGAATGATAAGTCGTGAGCTCTTTGTGCAGCACTTATGATATTGGAACCGGTTTCCATATGCTTCTTATCCTAATCGGATGACCTGGCCGACTTAATTTTGTAAAACGTTCAGGGCCCACTGCACGTTTGGCACATTAACACAAACTACACAACCATGTCTGCATCTATTACAAGATGTACACGCAGACCCTTATTCGAGGCCATCACTTAAATAGGCAATACGCTTCTTTAAACGTGTCTTCGGGTGTCAAGCAGGCAAGCCTCGCCACCGTATAGACCATGGAAGTGCCATGATTCGAAAGAAGAAAATAACCTTCTTCTCGGCGGCAAACTCAATCCAAAAGCGCGATTATAGAGATGGATAGGAGAGTCAAAACTCATAGGAAATGCTAATTGTATTTTCTTCCAATTCGCTAATGTCACACATGGGCATAAGAAGTGGGCAAAGTGGTGGCTATTATCAGTGCAGTAAGGTATGCGTCCTCTTCCACATCAGTCACTTCATTCTTGATGCCTTCATTACTATGCCTAATGAGTGCACGGTTCATTAGTAAGGGTGGAAAACTGCATGCGTAACAATAACATTCGAAGACAAATTCCATTTCTTCGCTGACACATTAATTATTCTCATCCAAAATGAATGGCGTTTCGTCAACTGCGCCTTACGTTCAGTTTTGTGCTTGGCCTAATTTCATCATTTACTTCAGAATCGCTCCCTTGATCAATATTGGTTCAGTGAAGTTGTGGTAAATGCTCTCCACACTTGCGCACATTAATCCCTCGTTGCAGAAATATGCAAAAACACTTTATTGATACTTGTGGAAACCATACCGAACATGCTGTGGGATCCCCCTTTTGTTAATTTGCTATACGTAGAGATCCAAGTGTCCGCGCCTTGTTTTACTTGATGTAGCACCGTGACAATTCATGAAAGAGTCATAATTAACATCGAAGAAATTGTCGATGGAAATCGGTGCCTTTTTGCACGGACATCCGTGGCTCTATACTAATTGATTTCCTTCCTTAAGGAGGCAGCGTGTCCTCGCGTAGAATTTAAAAATTACATGTTTCCTTTAGCCAGAATCACTAATGCTTTCCACCCTTGCCGGTGTAGGCATGGCAATATTTTGTTAAAATTAATCCGTTCTTCGCGTTATTGCATATCTCTGCCTAGAGCCATTAAAATGACAGATCCTGCACCCACTCCTACTGCCATCGAAATAAAAGAGGTCCATAAAGGCCAGCTTAAAGTGAAGTCGTATGAACTGAACACCACTACTGTATGAGTTGAAATAACCAACAGAGCTGGTCAGCGAACAATTAGTCATGGCGCCCCCCATCAATGTGAACATTCGAGTTTCACATATGCTGACAATTCTGAGGGAAAGGGGCTGTACAACTTGTGGCGTCTCCTCCATGGTGCCATATAGCCGCGAGTAATACTCCGCTGTTATCGGAGTGAAAGCCAAAGTAGTAGAGCGTTTTACTGACCATTAGCCATTGGAACAGGACAACTTGTACAGACGCGCAATATTTTGCCTTTTATGACATATATTTAGCGACGTACCTTTGATCCCAAAAAAATGATTATTTTAGCGCCTTCAATTTTTTCACGGTCATTTTACACAGTAAGACGTGGTAGAGAAAAGACACTCAGAGTGGAAAAAATAAGCAAATCCTTGCAGCCTTGTAGATGGATTGGTACCTCTGTTTCTCACGGCAGCACTGCTAATTCGCTGAATACAAGGAGCCTTACTTCCGATGTTCAAAAGTACCTTTAGCACTCCTTTAAGACAATGAGAGCAGAGGGTTGATGTTGTGTGATAGCGTAGAGGTGTCGGAGAAAATTGTGAGTGGACTAGTGTGCGCATAATTTGAGTGGTACATTTTTGCAGCCTTAACCCTATGCGGCCATCACGGCAAACCCTAATAGCCTTTAATGGAGCAGATCGTGTCAATGCTAGGAATACTAATTACAAAAATGTTTTGTAGACATTTATGTAACTTGTGCGGCACTGGAAGAGCTATTTCTTAAAACAAAGGAATAATTACTTTAAACAGGCCTATGAATCTCTTATCAGCCCGCATAGTACGTTACTAAAGCAGGAGTAGATGCGGGGCTTTTGAAAGTGTAATTCGAGTCCACTTTAATTTGTCAAATATGTAATATCTTAAGCTCATATGCAGGCAAATCTTTACATAATGCTACCCGCATTATTCACGTTGATCCACCGTCAGTGCTCAGAGAATAAGAGGGCGTGAGGCTGGATTTGCCTCCTAACTTTAGAGTAGTAAGCGCACTACCCTCAGTGGAAATTTTCATCGCACCTTAGCGACTGGAACCTTCACAGTGTGAAGCCGCGATGATAAGCCTACTAAATGGGTAAGAGCG
Source organism: Taenia hydatigena (assembly GCA_036345935.2). Taxonomy (NCBI): domain Eukaryota; kingdom Metazoa; phylum Platyhelminthes; class Cestoda; order Cyclophyllidea; family Taeniidae; genus Taenia; species Taenia hydatigena. The sequence continues at coordinate 9,918,670 of JADWOT020000002.1, read as the reverse complement.
TCAACTGCTGCTGCGGTGCAGGACGCAGGATCTGGAGGCTATTAGTGTGCCCAACAGGCCACAGGCACCACCGCCGCCATGGTCCAGCACACTTGTAGGCAGAGCTTCTACTAATCAAACACAGATGAGAAGCCATGGCAGCTTACCCGTTCTCCTTTTAAATGTGTAGTCATGTATACTTCCTCTTTGGAATGATCGAGTTATTTCATTTATGCTTTCTTTCAGGTTTCACTCATTTGTCCAAATTTTAGGTTCTGGCAATAAGTTACGATTTCCCATTTTTATAGGTTCTTTTTTTCTTTCAAACTCATTTACTAAGACAAATATATTCTTGAAGAGGGCGTGTTAAAGTGGCCTTCATGGCAAGCTCTGCAAAATAAGCAGTATAGCTAAAAGATTTCGTAATTCAGCGCGTGCTTCAGTTCAAAGGTATTAGCAAACCACATAGCGAGATTCAATGCCAACAAGACAGTGATGATGGTTTGGTCTGGTGGGGAAATTCTGTACCCCGTCTTGCCCGCCTCGCGACACGATGCCTCCATAATGAGAAAAAATCTGTAAAAGTGCCAAAAGCTCATATAATCCAGCACTCAAGACCATAAGGTTTCATAATCAACAAATCGGCCAACTATTTCTTTCAACTGATAAATCCAGACTCAAAATCCCTCTAGAAGATGACCAGTACTGTACATCTGTTGGAAGTCATGGAGGCCTTTACTGCAGTGATGCTCAGAATAATGGTCAAATGAGTGTGGACACTTTGACAAACGAATTTACGAGTTAGTAAATACATAGAACGCTGTCAATATAGCTCTTATTTTTGAGCGTTCAAATCGATCTCTGATTGCTCACCTGCAGGAGTGCCTGAGCCATTTCCAGGACCGTCTTTCCCACAAGCATCGCTCCTGCCTTCTTTTTTCCTCAGTAACACCCACTGCAGGTATCAGAAAAAACAAACCGTAGAAGAGGACAGCCACCAGGCCCAGTAGCAAGTAGTTGTCATCAAAAGCATTCCCTTCGCACAGTTCTCGAAAGCTCAACACCCTAATTTGATTGGGAACAATGCTTGCAGCCGCAGTGATGATGGCGAAAAGGATGATGCAGTTAATTTGGTACAGCACCAATGCGTGTTGGTAGTTGTGTCGACGCTGGAAGATGTGGAAGAGGGCAAGTGCAACCTGGACGGCTCTTTGGATCCAGCAATTTGATTATCACTTTGTTGGCAAGGTATTTTGTTCATGTCATGTAGGCACGATCACAATTTTTGCTAATGATGTGGATAAGTTCAGACTCACAAGTTCCACCACGTCTTGGGAAGGATCTTGGACGCCTTAAATTATAAACCCTACTCTTATAATTCGCAACTTGACTGGTCTTCTGCCGTCAGCTTTCTATTCTTTTTAAAATGGTGGATTTTTGGCACACTCTTCCAAATGTCGATTAGTTGTAGTTATTTTCAAAGAGGATTCCTAGAACACAAAATGGATTTCAGTCAACCTTCAGGTTATCAGCAAGCCAAAATCTTATGGAATTGGGTTTTCGTTAACTAAAATGTTCGTCTAGGTTGAGGTGGTAGGTGAGTTAGGACTGTGACTTTTGTGATTGAGGAGGTCGTTTAGAACAAAATAATGTTTCTTCGTCAACACTCGCCTGAATGAGTTTCAGCACCACTCGGCAGGTCCAGTCAGGATGATTTTAGTTGTTTAGCTTCTAAAAGTTTTCTATTTTTTCGTGATGCAGGGATGGACAAAGGATTACAGATATCTTTCCTTAAATACCGTCAAAAATATCATTAAAGCCTTACTTTTGATAGCAGTTTTACAAGCCACGTCTTTTTTGGGTTAGTCTTCATGCAGAATCAAGAATTTAACACAATTTTTGTAGCAGCGCTGCGCAAAAATTCTCTGCAGATGTGAAAAGATTTGTGCATTCATGTGAGCTGTTCTGGTGTTATGTCTTCCCCTAATTTGATATTTGCATTCAATGCTTCCTGTGATGGCGTCATGCCCAGACGACGACTTTGTTGAAAAGAATAGAAATTAATTGAGTAAATGAACTTATATAGTCGAAAAATGGTAAATTCCTCTGGCACTTGTAAATTCTAAATGAGGGATACTTTGCAAAAAGGGGTCCCACACAATCTTGGACTTAAAACAGAGCACCCTGATGACAAGTAGGATGTGAAGCAGCTTCATGATTCCTAAACGTGGTCGTAAATGTGACTAGCAAGCAGATTAAGCTGTTTAGCTGAATTTTCTTGCGAGAAGGAGACAAACCCACCGAGATCGTAGCTTTGTTAAAACATGGGTCTCTGCATTGTCGGATTCACGACTGTTTGCATTGCTTGGACGATGCGCTCTGTGTTGTACGTAACCGATGAGTTGAAACATCTTGTAGAGCATAACACCCGCAATCAGGCTGTACTCCACTCCACAGGGAATTAATTGGCGCACAAATGTCGCGGCCTGAGAATGGCAAAGAGCTGAAAACACAAGCAAAATTAACCAATATTGTGAGTTTTGACAAGGGAAGAACAAAAACAGGCTTAGTTTCAATGCTTACTTTCGAAGCAACCACCAGCTTCGGTCTTTGCTCTGACACCTTACTGTTTGATGAAAACTCGGATATCTTCGTTGCGGAATAATCTAACGGTACTTTGGATATATTCTAGGATAGTCTACACCAACTACAGAAGGTGGACTCACAAATAGGCATGCTTATTTATACCGAGGTTTACTTTCACTGCGCTATTTACGTGGGTGATCGCTACACCCTAGCCTATCACTAGCAAACCTATGGTTGCCTTCGAAAGTCCAAAAGATTGCTCGAAGTCTTCCGAAGGCACTCGTAATTGAGGCCATTTGTAAGCACACCCTCTTTCTCAGTCACGCCACCAGCGTCTTCAGTTGGCGTTGTTATCAGTGGCGATAAAACTGGTCCCTAACATGCGAACCGGAAGTCAGGTCATGCTAAATGACCAAATTATGAAACCGCCTATCAATATGACCGCAACTTTGAAAAGGACTCAAGAAACTGCATTTACTTTGCAAAAAACAGTCGGCGTTTGTGCCTTTGAAATGTATGCAGGCTAATTTAAGTTCATGAAACTGGGATGCACGTATATATAAGAAGGTCATCCTCTTCTCAACCCCCACAATTTTGGCTGACCTTACAATGCCAATGGGCGCGCGTACCCGTTATAAACGACCCTCTTTACGTTTCGGTCATGTAGCTTTAAGTATCGCGGCTACTGCAGCCCAGTTTGTGCGTCCCTTTGTCATTGGATACCTCCCATGTCAATACCCAAGAATCATTCCTCCTGGTTGCTCAATTTAAGAACATTTTGTAATTTTCATGCATCATATAAAATTTGTTACTTTTAAATGGACTCGTAATTAATTAACAAGCTCATAGTCATCAAGGAGCAAAGTAAGACATAAGATGGATGCTTTTGCATTTATCTGACTCTGCATTTTAGTGTCTTACGGTGCTGCTATACACGTTTGCTTTCAACAAAATGCAATTGTAACCTGTTTTCTGAACATTTATGACATAGATGTTGGAAACTAGCACTCCACTGCCCTACACTAAACCTTTTTGGGTATTATTCCAAGAGCATGGGCATTCAAATTTTAAGTCAGTCAGGCGGAGCGAATCAAGAGTAGCCTCTGCATACCTTTTTTAGTAAGTCACATTTTTATTCAGCCGAACCTTTGCTGAAATCTTACCTTTAAGTTGAAAATATACAAAAATTTGCATGATTTTTGCATTTGCCATGGCCAATGAGCCATACCCTACATTAGTGCTATGTAAAAGAGAAGAATTTGCCATTTCGAAGCGGATACAATTCTTTGTGGAAAACGAACAGCACTTTTAAGAATGGCGTTATTAAAATCACTTTTGGGTCATTTTATTGCGCTGTTTCACTTTAAATGATGGAAGGCCTTAGAGAAGGATGCCTTGGGGCGTAAATAGTCTTTCCACAATTAAACGCTACCTTAGCAACAAAGTCGTGGCCAAACTATGGATCAGTTTAATAATGTATTTTAAAATTTTGATTGATGTCACCATTCTGATAATCACTCTCACCTGATAGGGGATGTTTGCCTGCCTGTCTGTCTGATTGCCGGGGCGTTGGAAGGTAGTTGACCAACGAAATCCAAAAACTGCCTCCAAACCTACTAATGAAGCCATTTTCAATGAGTCATATAACTGCACAACACTCATTAATACTCCATAATTTAAGCATATTTTTGGACAACTGATTAGGCCGCACTTACTTCTCACTGCTAATCAATGTAATCGACGAGCTAGAATCACTTTTTGAGTAGTAATATTATACCAGCATAAAACTTCTTCTAACGCTGTAAAGAAAGTAGTATGCCAAGCTTCTACAACTCCGAAACCAAGCAGACGGCGACTTGTAGAGGCGACAACCTCCACCACAGACGGACTGGCGTTCATCCAATCCCTAAAGTACTTCCATTTTATCCTTTGCACCCACCGCATTGGACCACAAAGGTGCAGCCAGTCATCACAACAAACTGTTGGGAAAACTGCGCCAAAACTGGAGCAACGTTATTGTGGTCGGATCTTAAGTATTGTAAACTTGTATTTAATCAGCTGGTGCATTTACATTGCAACATGCCCTGACCGGTCAAGGAAAACGCTTGTTTCCGGCGTCAGTAAATGCCACCAAAAAGTTTGTTTAGCGTTTCCAAATCTATCCTTGGATGTTAATCTTGTTACTTTTTTTCAATTTAAGGTTAGTTTGAAGCTGTATTCGCTCGCACAGGTGACAGTCTTTCTGATTCATGCAAAAAAGGGTTGCTACAGATAAAAGGCAGTTTTACCTGAGCTCTCTTCTTGAGTGGGCTCTTTCTTCAGAGGAAAGGAAGAGATGGAAGGCCAGAACCAAGAGTGAGCGATGTCTTAGCGCTAGCTACATCAGCAAGGCCGTGCCTTGTACTGGTTAGGATTAAATTCTTCCCTCCCGATGCGACCTCCTCCGCCGCTGTGTTCAATTACTGACAACCCAACTGACAACGGCCATGTGACCTAAAGTGAATCGGATAATGAACTTTTGAATGTTGAAGGTCACCTACAGGCAAAACGACAAGCGACGTGTTATGGTTGTGGCTAAGACCTCTTATCATCGGCTATAAATGCGTTGGTTTACGAGACACCAGTCAATCTCAATGCAAAAACCATCCATTGGTGAGTGAGTGAATTCGAAAATGTGATGTAAAAAGCTAGGGTTAACTTGTCGCTTGATTATGCTCCTATGTAAGCCATCTCGGATGATCCCTTTGGTGAGCGAAAATTGGCTTCCGGTAATAAGCTTCTTCTCCATTACCAACCTTTGCTAAAATATATTCCTATGCAAGCGATTAGAAATACGCATAAAACATCAACTTCATCATCGCTCCAAGTACGCATGTGGACGTGATGAAGTTAAATTAGCACAAGTGGGGTTCGATCGCCTGCGTGGTACGTTGTAGAAAGCGTCTTTGGGTATTCTAGTACTGGAATTAACACAATTGAAATCCATCAGCGTCTCTAAGTCGAAAAATCAAGTACGAGCTGTCTTCATTTCTCTTTCGACCACTATACATGTACTCATGGTGTTTGTCAACAATGACGCATGTAGTGACATGCACTAGAAAGTCATCATTATAGAATGTGGCAAGTGAAGCAGTATGTCTCATCTCCACTTCCTCCCCTTCTCTCATCCTCGAGTTGAAGTCGAGGTTATGCGGTGTACGCCATGAATTTACGGCTTGACCTGTGGAATTGGCCCCTTGAGGAGGTGATATACCTCTAAGTCGGATTTTCGGCCTCCAATAATTGGGCGAAGGGTGGTAGGTGATCACGTCTGCAGTGCGACCCACACAAACAGGGAAGAAATGGCCCTCTGGAGGTTTTGCGGTGAATAAACTAAGGAAAGTGGGATGGCAAGTATTTTTGTCTCCTAGACGTCAGTCAGCTTGTCAAAAAGCAGGCTAGCTTGTCCTACTCAAATGGATATCAACTGAGGAATCGTGACACACTGACTTTTGGTTTTCCATAATCACCAAATTTGATATAAATGAAAGGAAATACCAATCCGCTCATTTCAATTTCGAGCTGTTTTAAATACAGAAGGCAAAGAAAGCTATTTTCTCGCATAAGGGCCACCTCTAAATGATTTGCCAACAGAACCAGGATCTTGAACTACTTGTAAATGACATGTCACTCCTTAGCGGCCAAATCAATGCTTGCAACTAGGTTTTACAGCTTTAATGCTGTGCCAAAAATTGTGGAAACTAATTAACCACTAATTTTCCGTAAAAGCATTCATATCTTAGCAGTATTGTGACCATTTAAACGCTTTAAGCAGGTTAACAAATGTTACTAAGGGGGATAGTATGGTTAATTGACTACGGTGTGCTGATGAAATATTTCATGCGTTTGCATTGTCGGGTATCGTCTACTGAAGAAGCAAATAATCATTCAAGTAGCCATTCAAATGAATTGAGTGGACAAACTTACTCGGTGGTTTTTTGAAAGAAATTAAATCTTCCAGAAGATATAGATGACATGAATTGCATTCAAAGGGGTCCAGAGTATACTATGGCAGCATTTTCCGCGGTTTACTGCACGAAACTGATCGGCAACACTAAATCGGATAAGGCAATGCTTCATTTTACAAATAAAGGAGGGTAAGACTTGTGCTTAGTAAGGAATACAAAATTCGGTGCTGTGGTGGAAGTGGTGAAAATCTAATTACCGATTGCAAACACCACATCAGTTCCCTTTCTAGAATGTAAATGTTGGCGCTTAAATGATAAAACCGGTACATCTGTCCATTTTAACTCATGATTGTAGGAAACCCGGGGATCAAGGCATCATCTTCATCCAAATATTTAAGTGTCATGCATCTAAACCAAGCACCTCTCTTATTAACTGCATCAAGATTGTCAGAATCTAGCTTAAAACAATTTTTAAGGAATGGGTTGTTTTAAAAAATCTGATTAGCGTTAGCTTTGTCGACAATTCAGGAAAATCATTTTGAATAAGATGAAGTTTTGCCGTCTAGGCAATTTTTAACTATCTCGTTTGTAGCATTACCATAACCAAGCGAAATTGCTCTACCAATGGAATGCACAAGGCAATTTGTAATCTGAAGCCTGCTTCTCCTAATTTCTTTGCTAAATTTTGCCTCGACCTTAAGGAAGTCGACTTAATCCGTGAAGTTCAATCCTTTTAACTATCTAGGCATGCACAACTATCGGCCACATCCACTCCATTTTTGAGGCATGAAGTCACTTCTGTTCTCACACGTCTTTTGAATAAAGAATCAGACAGGATTAGACCTTACAAATGCGTATGAGTAGTCTGCAGTTATCTCAAACCATGCACGGTATCCAGACAAGCTGGAAAACAGCTACTTTACTCGTCGCCAGTAAACAGTCAAGGCGTCTCACAGTCAGACGTACACCAACGGCAGCATCGAGCAGACAGAAGCCTCTAGGCAAGGCAAAGAAATTGAGTATCTGCTGGAATCTGGCAAACTTTGTATCAGACGATCCTGTCGAGTTCTTTTTCTCCTCTTCTTCGTGCAAATGATTAACTGTCTAATCTGCATTGTAACAAATGCCTCTGTTTCTTTGGCGACCTGCATGCTATTGGCATTAGAGCTCCCATCTTTCCTCAGCATCGTGCCCACAGAGTCCAGCATGGACCAGGTGATAGATAAAAAGCTAGGATAAAAGCCGGCGACCCAAACGAAAGAGGCCAATGAGGAGTAGACGAGGAGGAATAGAACCGTAAAACGCGTCTTGCTGGCAGTCGTGATCGCACAACTTAGCTTGGGGATGTGACCTAAGCACTTGATTTAATCGATTGTCTCACCATTTGAAAGTCAGCTGCCTGGTCACTACTGGCACGCTGCGCGTGCAAAGCATGCCGACAGAGAAGCAAATGCTGTCTCCACAGCCGGAGCACTCTCTCAGAGTCTGAATATATCACAACTTTGCCCATCTGCGTGTTGATGGTGGTGGTGACAGCGCGCACCATCGTCACTGCTTATAACCCATTAATAGAAGTCCCTCTCCCCATCCATAAGAACGTTTATTCATTTTATCCTCTTCATCGCAATTTTTTGACCGAGAAAGCATTGTTTATCAAATCAAATAACTCTTTGCGTAAACGACTGCATTTTATGTGGTGATGATGTTTCACCTTACGATTTCCGCATTTCGTCTCACCGTCACGCATATGTGACACGCATATAATGCCAGCATAACACTTTTCCAACTGCTTTCCTTTTTTCCGTCTTAAACATACAATTATGCATATATGCATGCCCTGATATCTTTAATCCGTCATTTATTCGACGTCAATTCAATACGTCCACGTCACTAATGCCAGCTCCAAATTCTCTAATTTTGTCAGTTTATTTATGAAATGCCTGCAATTTACTTGCCCACTGCCTGGCATTCGTCAGCCACCCAACTAACTCAGAAGTATCATTCCTTTCTTTACTTGTAAGATGCTTTGCTGTTGTCTGTTTACCTTCTCGGTATTGCTTGCAATAACTTGGGTGCTAATGTTGTAGCCAGGTTCGTTTCTGCATATTACGTAACCCGCAGCCTACCCTTTCCAAGGGCACTCAAGCCGACTTCCTTCCTATTTTTATCAATTTTACAAAGGTCTACGCCTCTAATTTTAATTTGTCCACGCGTTCTGCTACGCACAATGGTCACTGAGCAGTAATGCAGCATTTAAATAATTCACTACTTCCCATCAATATGCACGAAAGCAGTTGACGCCAGAGTGATGAAGATGACTCGCAATGGTAAATGCTCACTCACTTAAGCCGAATGTGCAACTGATTATGCATGTACGTAAACTCAAGGGCACACATGCGTTGCAGTAAATTTCCTCCTCATTCAGAACTCTCCCACTTTTCCCCACCTAACACATACCTTGCCTTCCTCATAAATCATGCTAATAATAAAGGCAATGAACGGAGCATGTAGACACTAAGAGCAGGGTTCCCGTAAACCTAGCCATGTTTCTATCTTACCATCGCACATACACACACTTTAATGGCATTGTCGAAAAGAAAACTTCTTAGTCTTTTGCTGTAATTGCCTCAGGTTTTCGTGGGAATGTGAACTCCCACTATTCGTTAATTTGGTGCCAAATACACCCACTGCTCAACTTGATTCGACGAGGAGTAGTGACAATAGCAAAACCACTTCAAAAGCCATCACTGTGCCTATACAATCGAAGGAGAGTGCTCGTACTTGGGCACAGTTGTGTGAGGCCAAGTTTTCAAGGCGATGCTACGGTCTTGCAATGGAGAAGCATAATTTTGCTAGAGAAATGGGCTATTACGCCAACAATGCGGCGACGAAGAGAACATTTTCAGATGAAGTTATAAATAAATAAATGTGTGCACGCTTCTTCCAAAGTAACGTTCTAGATTCATTAAGGATCGCGAAATCAAATGCAACTTGTCCCACCCTGACAGTCTGACCTTATGAAGTGCTAGAGTTACCAGCCCTATGCCCTTCCCCACTCCTCCACAGAATCGTGCTCACATTTTTTTGCAACCAACTCGAAAGCCATGAGACGATCTAATCCAGTGATGTTTGTACGAGGAACGATGCCCACCACAACAACTAATGCGCAGACGTTCAAGGGGGTCACTGGACGTAAACACAAAGTACTACTTACTCAGAGTTGGTAGACGTGCAAGATAAATGCTACTCCCTTATTTGTTATTGAGGGATTTCAGTCTTACACACAGCTAGACAAAATTGCAATCTGCGCTGCCTCTAATTGGCTAAAAATGTTGGAGCTCCTTAGTACTGCATTCGAAAAGAAGGATCAGGTTTCCGTAGTAGAATCTCGTACCTATTCTTATAGCGTCACCATCCATTGTGCATATCTTAACTCGAATGGAATCATTATTACTCAACTTCATGCACAAGCATCCCGCGATTCCCATGCATTCTCGACTGAACATCGGTTGGTTTGCTATAAGTCTTCCAGCTAAAGTAGACTTGAATGAATGTTCGCAATAACGCCTTCACAAGCCATCTGCCACGAATCAGTGTGGGTGGCTTAGCATAACCCCTTTTCTAGCATGTGATACCACTGTTTCTTTGAACCAGATCGCTTAAGCATGGAAATACTCACGCTGACATTGCAGCGAGTCATATGCCTCTACATCTTATTGAGAGATCGCTTCTTCATTTCTCTTATGCAAGCTTTTGAAACGTGGGTCTTATTTTCTCTACCAACGTGTTTAGCGACTTCTAATTTTTGTTGCGGCAAAATCATTAAAATGATCTACAGGAGGTTAGCGGGCAAATTACTAATATTTAACATCGACAGAAGTAGTTCCACGAGCCGTTTCGAGATTTTTGACTAAGCTACAGAACGAATGTGAGAAAAGCATCTGTTTTGCTTTTGGCGTTGATCAGTGTCCTGCAATTCTTCTAAGGCGCGAGTTTCGCTAGATTAATTTTTAGATAAATGAACACAGTAACTGCATCATCACTGGCTAATTTGCTTGCTCTCAAGTATACAGTAGGGGATCTCGTTCGATCCAACGTCTCTCTTACTTACAACCCTTAAAATTGAGCAGAACGATTTGCCTAGGATTGTGCAACAAATTTTCTTTTCTTACCTTTGGTCAGCCACTGCACAGTGAGACACTGCAGCAAAGTATTCGAGAAACGAATAGAAGGAAACGGTGCTAATTAAGTCGGCACAAGATGGATGATATCGCATTCCATTATTTCTGCACGATCTTTTTATCCGTGGTCTTGTTTGTTTTGTGCCAACTGTTTAAATTTTACCAAGTTCGGTAGGATTCCTTTGCGTTGACTTTTATATTTGTAGGTAGAGATGGAAGAGATGATGATGCACTGTCTTTACCCATAAAGAGAGTGTAGCGACCTATCACAATGTGACCACCTATAGCATATGCAAGCGAATCGAACGTCTGCAAAGTAGGGAAAACCTTGGTTAGAGGCAGTGAAGGCGCGGCAACCGCAGTTGCATTACTCCTTCATCCACAACGACCTCTTAAACAAGAAAAGTATTCTCTCACATGTACAAATGCGTCGGGTGCTGTGGTTTCAAGGTATTTCTAAGTTGAGGATGGCTCTTCCATTCTACCTTGTTTTGTTGGCTACTTGCGCTTTGACCATAGGGACGCAGAAGACAGTGGTAAGATGCCTTCCAACGTTTTTCTCTGACCACTCTGTAGAAAGATGTATTTGGCAAGCGTTGGTTCTTCTGACATGCACTTTGAGCAACGTAACACATAGAGATGATGCAGGCGTCGCCGCATTGTTATCTATCGGAATGTGATTGGAAACAGATACTGAGGTGAGAATGCAATTGCTGAGTGGGAGTCCTCCCGCATTGTTTATAATTAAATGATATTTTGGCCACCTTTACCACATCCAGTCATTTCGAAATTAAATGCACTCATGCTTGAGAGCACAGCCACCAATAACGTTTACAGCTACCTAAGTCATCATAGCAAATTTGAGCCTTGCGTTTAAAAAATCCACATTTTGAAAGTGATCTAAGCTGCATGTCGGTTTGTGTGTCATAAGCCATCTCGTTGAAATAGATACAAATTGATGGTAGCGTTAACGCAGACACAAGTTGCCTGGCACGATGCGGAGAGCGTGGGAGGCTTAATTTGGCCTACTTTTCGGAATGTAATGTTGATGCGTTCGTAGTCACAAGCACTGGCTTATTAGTGGGTGGTGCTTTAATTTTCCTCAGGCAAAACCGACCTATAAGACAGCATGATGACAAATGTGAGCATTGAAGTTGGAATAGCCCACACGCATCAGCGCCTGATAGCTTTACCGTGTTAATGGAGAAACCGCCCTGCAGGTCAAGATCAACATACCTGATAGGCTGATATAAGCGCAGACCATTTCTATAAATATGTCTTGAATTGTGAACGCGAGTACTTTTAGGGCAGAGATGTCGCTTTACCTCTTCCTTATCGTGTTGGCTGCCTCCTCTTTGGCTAAAGAACCCACAGAATATCGTGGTAAGATGCATTTGACAATTGTCTTCTGCTTTGTTTTATGCTGCAGTATGGGTATTTCGATTCTATCGCATTTTGAAATTCTGACCCCGCACTCTCCACGTTTTGAAAAGTTGCGTTAACCTGCGCTAATGCCCACTTGTATTCACTAGGAACCTTCGTGCACATAACACCTTCGAAAGTGGGTAGATGCATAGTAGGTATGAAACATGCACTGGATGATTAGAAGTTGCTGGAGATAATCCAATGTTTCTAGTCAATTGCTATGACGTCGCCGTCAAATTATGTTGAAACTTCTGGGAATAGCCAGTGACTTTTATTTCCTGCTTTTATTTCTAATTTGCATCCCGCTATTTTCAAGACATCCTTCAGGTGCAAACATTCAGCACTTCACCTAAGTGACAAGACTGCATACGACTTGCGTGATTTGCGATAGCTAGCACATTGCCAATTTGGGCTTAAGCCGCACAGATTCTCGTAACACTAAGGGAATGTAAATGAGGACTCAACACGAGTTGAAGACTGTGTTTCCGTCGTCGATGCGACATAGGTTTGAAAGACCATGCATATGACTTGAATGCGCTATTAGGGTCAGCCCATTCACTTTGTGGCTTCTCGTCTCTTCACTGCAGTTGTTGACTTCAGTGCCAAATGAACCCACCACTGACACTGATTGCACATTTTAAGTTTTTATGCCCATGATGTCTACGAATCTATGCAGAGACTCTACCTAACCAGAACAGGTGAATAGCTGGCGCATTTGTACCCCGCACAGTGCATAGCGAACTGTGACACTTATCGAAAATGGGATTTCTATCCATCTTTGTCTACTTCTAGCCAAAAAGCGTTGATGCAAAGGAGTGACAATGAAATCTCAACATCAAATGCTTCATGTTTTCAACCTTAACTGCCCTCTGCAAATCTGCACGTGTGGTCTAGTATTTGGGCTTTAATTTGCTTGGGATATGCATTTTTAATCATACCGATTTCGGCCCGATTGCAACATCTCTGCCTACTATCTCCCATTTCAACACTAGCGCGCAATCTTCAAATGAAAAATTGGTATAGAGTCTGACAGGAGGCACCAATCACGAGGTCGAATTGCATGAGAGTTGACAAATAAAAGTTGACGTAAATAAATAACGCTGTCTTGTCAAACACAAGAAGTGTATTTCTAAACGAACCTTGCGCAAGCACGTGCAAATAGAAGTGTTATGCTCCTTTTAGAATGATAATATACAGTAACACTCCCCTTATTGAGCTTCACTTCTTTTAAGCATATGCATTCTGACGGTCTTTTGTTCACTACTGTTTCTGTCAAGATGCTAGTTGTGACAATTCTGCATCTTCATGGTTGATTAAAACGCCTACAATTGCCTCTTTTTTAGAATTGATGGTAACGAAAGCAAACGAGGTAGTAGGGATCCCGATTTCTCACTACTTCAATTGGAGTCACTCGGGTCTCAAACGTATCGCCTAAGTTGGGACACCCACAACCCGGCCAAACTCGACATCAACCGAATCGTTCTAAATGCAATAGCAGATGATTTATCTGGCGACCCATATCTGATAACCGCTGATTGCTCCGAAGGAACAGTCACACTTGGTGAGCTGCAGCCAACCAAACCGTACAAGGTTCGTCTCGAAGCATTCAAAGATCAGCTCAGCGTTTGGCTTTACTGCGGTATAATAACAACACTACGCACAGGTAAGCCATCGCCTGTGATTATGATTCCAGTATTCCTACATGTCCGATGGTGGGTCAAGTTTAATGTCCCATACTGTCTGCATTGCGGTAGGCAAGTGTAGCCGCGTCGATGCGATCATCCACTTTTGTCTGCTTCAACAAGAAGACTTATGAGAGGCAGACTGCTGTGCAGCGTGGCGACTTATGATTAGCCTTATCTGTGCTACGACGACTGACTTTCCGCGCGAGTGATGCGAGAATCATAGCAAAAATACAAAGTGGTACACTCGGATTTTAATGTTTGCAAAGAAAACACTACTGCGGCAGGCTTTCCGTTAGGTCTCTTTCCTGAAACTAATTGCACTTTAATCCAGCCATGCGAAATTTAATAGCTCTGTCACACCAGCTGTCGATGCAAAATGGAATGAAATTGCCTTTGTAAAGGTGCAATTATTTAATGAATTTTGAAATGGATTTTCAAATGGTAAAGGGCACGTGGGGAGGGTGGCTGATAATTTGGGTTCTACTCGACAAATTCTCGAGAGTGCCGAAAGTCGGACCTGCCACTACCAAAATTACTTTCATGTGAAGACTATTGCGTGTAATTTCGAGTGCCTTGAATAGAATGCTACCAGTCATATCACATCTTAACGCGCTGTATCTCACCGCATAACAATAAAGTGCGTCGACAAAGAAGGTGACATCGAATGTGTCGTGTCTTTAAGTAAAAATTAGTTCTTTGCATGGGCATAGGTGCCATCGGAAAACATTTGCAACAAGTGTGATCATGAGACAAGTGCCATTTAACAGCACCGACAAATCATTGATATTCTCTCTAAA
>JADWOT020000002.1:9876917-9903970 GCA_036345935.2 Taenia hydatigena | reverse complement strand
GTTGTCGGCTCCTCTGGTGCCTAAATATTCCCTTAATTTAAAGAAAAGTTAGTTTGAAGTTAGTCGTTAGCGCAAGCTACTTGGTCAAATGCATCACACTACTTTCTGGTAATAGGTGGCTATGGTACTATTTCCCAATTTTATGGTTGGAATATGTTATCACTCCGTAGTGAATTACGCATGCAACTAGAGAGAGGTTTTCTAATAGCCAGCTTAGCGAGACTAGCTTACAAATTCTTATTTTACCACGCATTTTGCCTCTAGCGCCAAAAAAGTAACCTTACTTACGTCACTTCTGTGTCTGTCCTGCTCTTGTCGTCCAACTTTTGATATGTTCTGAACGTGATGGTCTGATGCCTGAAAAGTTGCTGATCTGCTTTTGAAGTAGTGGGAATAAAGCGAGTATGAAGAATGGGCGAGGGGTAATATATTTCTGCCTCTCTCCTCTCTTCTTCCCCAATTTTCTCTCCTCCCTTTCTACTGCCAAGTTTAGCAGCATGCCGTGCGAAATATTATATTTGAGGCCTTGCGTCTTGTTACGTTTCACGCATTTAGGAAGGTGTTTGTCCAGCCTACTGACTACTCATGACAGTTTCAGAAGAGGCATAGTGTCGAGTGACCTTGGATAGTCAGGACTAGGTAGCCATTGCTGATTAGCATGCGTTAAGTGCAAGGTGGTCTCCAACTTATTGCGAACAAGGTGGTAATGTGTTTACTTAACGGTAAAATGCAAAAGCCAATTTTATTTCAAATCCGGAAGTCAATGTGGAAATTTAGAAGGCACGCTTGCTTTAATTACATCGTACCCTCTAAACCTATACGTTATTCGGGTTCAAGCATAGTGTCAGAAAGAAAGCCGTGTTGCCGTTTTGATATACCAATGCATTTACCTGTTACTTGTTGCATGGATACGAGCAATCGCATGCATCCAACGCACTCTGCAAAATGAAGCAAACCAAGGGGGTTGGTTCCACTAAATCTGCATTTGAGAGTCTCCTTATTAATTTTCTAAATGACTTTGGCAAATTTATTTATGGGTAAATATGGTGACGTGTAGAGCTCCAGAGAGGTGAGCATGCTA
This sequence comes from Taenia hydatigena, assembly GCA_036345935.2. Classification (NCBI taxonomy): domain Eukaryota; kingdom Metazoa; phylum Platyhelminthes; class Cestoda; order Cyclophyllidea; family Taeniidae; genus Taenia; species Taenia hydatigena. Next base: position 9,902,889 of record JADWOT020000002.1, on the reverse strand, counting down.
CTTGATTGACGTTTTAGTAGAGTGCGAGAACGCACCTTTTTGAGTGATTGGAATACACTAAAATAACTACTGCTTTATGTTCAAACAACATAATAAAGCGCGGTTTTGACCTGACATGTGTATTTTTGCACGAATGAGTTGTCTCCTTTTAGCAAGCAGACGGGATCTGAACTTCTTGACAAATCTTGCCGCATACTTGCGTGTTCCCACCCCTTTTCCACCGCGAGCTTATTAGTAAGGTGCACCTGTCACAACCTCTTAAATCAATGGGGACGAAAAGGCGACCGAGTTTTATCATATCCTAAAATACCCGTTTGTGTGAATCTACGCTTGCGCGCATTCCAACCACGCCTTGAAATTTTTGACATGCTGTGCTAGTTTCGCTCCTAGCTTTGTTTGCAAGTTTCAGCACTTAATTGTGAAAAATAGCAATCTTATTTCACCGTACTCGCACTATATTTGACCACCCTTGAGTGGTGGTGTCTTCACTTCCTATCCCGATGAGCCTTTTCTTTAAATTGCATTTTGTTTAGTCCTGATTATTCCCATTTGGTCATTCGCAAATGCTCTCTTGCTTTGGAGTTTGCAGCTTTTGAGCCACATGACATAACCACACCTCCTCAACCAGAAAGAGGAGATAGTGTCACCAATGCACTAAATGAAGGCTTTATCGCATTATCGATTCGGGCTATAACATTAGGACTACCGAGGTGGGTATGGAATGCTAATAGATGAATAGTTAGACTATCAGGCAAAGGTGCGTAAAAATTACCATGAAACAATTAGGCGCCACTGCTTTTGTCCCACTGACCGACCGACTGATCAGTTTATAGCTCCATTTTCGTTAGGCGACTGCCTATTATCATCTTCACCTCATGAGGTCTAGGGGTTGGCGATTGGCCTGAGCCTTACAAATGAGTCACTCTTACAGTCGGCTGTAGCTCAGGCTAATTTAAATGTACAAGACAGTGGGTCTGTGTGATACGGGAGAATTTACGTTCCATACATCTACACAGTGGATGCACGTGACCGGGAGACACGGATATGGGCCAATATGTCTGTGGGCAATCAGGTCACATGGTCATGCATATCAGCGTTGGGCACACGACATGAAAACATAAGCTCGTCTGACTATAGCGATAGCAGCCCATAGTTGAAGCGCTTTACGAAATATCGCTTGCGTGATAGCGGGTTCTGTGACCCTGGAAGTATACAGATATATGTGTAGATCTTTTGAGGGTAATTTACGTGACCAGGGTTTATACATGTGTCTCATGTTGAGGAGTCACGTAGTCTTGATCGCAGCCACAGATACTGCTGAGCAGATGCGAATCGAACGATGGAAATCCTCCTTTGATCCGCTAGAATCTAGCTGCATTGCCTCTTGCCCTCCCATCTCGTGCGCAGTATACCTGTCTGTGCAAAACTTGAATGGCTGTGCTACTGCCACCACTGTTGCTGCTAGTCATTTGGGTGCGTCATGTGCGCGTCAAGTGTTGGCAGGACTGATTTTGTGCTAATTGTCATCTGACCATGCCACTGACTAAATCTACGCATTTGTGTTGCAGACCATGTCGCATTTTTTTCGTTTCCTGCTTAGGGGAATAATTTTCTCGCTTTTTTAGCCTGTTACTTGCATTTGTATTCAAACCCAGCCGAGAATGTTGGTGTTTGACAAAATGAAGTGTACATGCATGTTTTTAAGGAATCATGACTTGAACGATTTGGTAGTGCTTCTACCACAGTATTTTGAAGCCACCCTTGCAGAAATGAGCTTACTGTGCGTTGATAATTGAGATGCACTAATCCACGTCTTAGCTCGCCTGAGTATCTGCAATGATTTATGCTTTGCATCTCTAAATAAGCCTTGGTTTTCTCAAGTTGGAACTGTGATGCGCACACTCCGCGTTGGCGCCTTAAATAGGCATACTAAAATTAAGCTGCTGCTTTAATCCCTCCCTCTGTTTTGAGAATTTGAAGGAAGCGATTTTGTCGGTTGTTTCTGCGGCAGTTATCTTGTTTATAAGCCAACAAACAGGAAACAGAACAAAATCTGGGTGTAACTGGCATGGGCCGGAACTCTGTCTGAACCGAAGAATTGTGAGTATTTATTATGATCAAAAGAAGGTTCATGGGATGATCGCCTCCTAAATGCTCGTGAGCAAGCTGCTCGTTGGCGACGCCATGTTACGATGTGTGTGTGCGTATACTTCCTCTCCTGAAGTAAGGTAGTGGCCTCGGAGTGGGCATTGGCTTCCCTTTAGTTGTGGCAATAATTAACCCTGACTTTTCCTGCCGTGTTACCAAAAGCTGACCGATGGGTCGCAGAGATGGACAAAAGAGCAGGTTCGACCTAGTCCCCAAGCTGGCTATATTCGTGAATGCATTCGATGGGTCTCAGAGGCAAAAATGTGTATGATTTTGCTCCCTCACTTCACGTGGATCTATTTTGCATCAACCTTGATTCTAGAATTTTGCTATGTTGTCTTCTTCCAACTGATTAGGCCTTTCATGCCAAGTTTTGATAAACTACAGAAGCACGCTACTTGGTATCGTTTCTGCAATGTATAATCGCACTTTAATTCATTCGCAACTGTTCCGATTTCGCAATGAGCAAAGTGAAGCCAAGAAAAATAGTTGGATATGATGTTATTTTAATTGGTCTCCCACATAGGAGTTCGCGTTTTTTACGCGTGTTTACTGCTTTGAGTTGTGAGCATACGTTAACTGTGGAATGAACCAAAGTTATGCTAATGCCTCTGCGAATGATGTGGAATGCGATGATGCTGCATCAAACCTGTTGTAAGACGGTCGAATTGCCCCAATTTTTCTTTTGTTCTCTAACCACCTTGGAATGTTCATCACTCTCCTATTGAATGCATTCTAGCCACATAGGGATCGCTTGCATTGACTGTGAAACTATTCTTGTTGCTGGAAATCTTGCTGAATCTATCCTATTCCTCAGTCACTTCTGGGGCGATGGTAGCCATCCAAGTCACCGTGACGATTGTAAACGCCGGGAATATCGAGGGAGGCAATGTGAGAGAAGAAGAGCTGACAACGTTTGGCTGGGCCATCACAATCAAGGATAGTAGGAGCGGTCTTCGAAATGGTTGTTCTGCCACAGACGCTATCACCAATGCTCTGAGGTTTAATTCGTGCGGAGCTGCACAAACCCACAAAGGAGGAGGTGGAGACTGCTTTCTGGTGCCTAATGCTTCAGATCCCACTCAACTCACTGCCGTATCTTTGACGATAAGGGCTGGTGAAATGCATTCTTCTACATTTTGATTGCATATAGACGCGATTGTGTGAATCAGAAGCTCTCTGCCTGAGTCTTACTTTCTTAGCAGTCGGCAAAAATGGAGAAGAAATGGAACTGCTGGGTGGTTGATGGGTAGCCTGACAGCCATAGGTCTTTTTTCCTTCATGAAATGAGTGTTAGGTGGTGCAAAGTGGACGTCTGAAGGATTGACCTCGATGGAGTTCCAGTCTCTCTTGGCTTCGGAGCATATGTATGCATTGATTTGATAGAGTAAAATTCTGCATAACTCGGGATTGTGTGCGTGTAAATTCGATTTGAATCATAGAGTCGAGCCGATGATAACGGACCCTTCAATTATAAAGTCATTTCTTGACTTCTTCTCTTGTGCCAGTTGATCCTAGTCTTCCTGATTATTTGTAAAGACCACTTTAGAAGAAAGAACTCCCAGAGTAGGGGGCAGTAAAGGCTGCGAAATTTGGCCGAACCATGACAGACGCCACGTGTTAAGATTGCTCGTTTTTTGAAATTATCCTTAACCACTTGAATATTCTACGATTGTACGCCTACGTGTTTCCCATTAAGCAGTGTTCTCGTCACTTATGCTGCATGTATCACCATCCCAATCTTACTATAACGTTTTCAATTTTAAAGTTAGTCTAGACTTAGCCAGTCAGGTTCTGTCTGGGCAGGGTAACCCATGGAACGAGGCGCAATTTTGAGCCTAATGAAGGAGTCCATACTGGCTTGATAGCACCTAGATCACTCGTAAGCCATCTCAAACAAAGATTTCGTTTTTGTCTTCTGTGATAAGCCGCTCTTGTTAACCGCATTAAGCGTTAATTAGGTAGCGGTTTAGCAAAGGCACGTTTATGACTTGAGTGGGGTTCTTGGCGAGTAACTCTATGACCCCTCTCGTAAACGATGGTAGAGGTGAAGTGCTTCCAGCGAAACAGGCTGTAAGGTGAAACTCATTCTTATGTTATGCGGGGACCTATCATTAGATGAATATGCCATAATGGTCACCCGTAGAGTGTCTCGTCTCGTTGACTTTTGTAAAGCAATCTAGCTAACTGTGATTGAAGGTTGGTGAGGGCTTTGGATCACTACTTTTCTGTCCGCGCCACATTTCAAGAGAAGACGACAACAAAGTTTTTCTAGATCGCATTGGGATCTCAGGATTGAGCCGAAGCGTGTGAGGCAATGAAGATGGAGTACAAACTCTGTCAGTTTATTGCTCTGAGACGCTACAACTTCAAATTTCGTGGTTATGCATTAAAAAGTCATCGTTTTCTGTTGATTTTTCTATTCCCCAGGGAGAATTGTGGTTGCTACGGTGGGTGAATGCGAGTTTTCGAGGCATGTAATGGACCCTTAATCTGAAAAAGCGAGTTTTACACAGCTGTATGGCCATAGTAAGTGATTTTATCGCCACCATGACCTATGAATCCCAGGAAACGTGAGGAGGGCAATCTTGTGGACCAAACACGCAACCTTGATGATGTTATATTCTGCATTCATGAAGAGTACTGCTGCACAGAAATGTATATTTCCTGCTTCACTAGACCGGCTGAAGTTTCAGCGAAGGCACAAACAACAGGCGCGCGCAGTATTTTGGATAAAGGTGATGCACAGGGAATTTCAGCAACATATTTGTGGGCAATCTACGTCGAAATGCATTCGTGAAGCAAAACCATTCACGGTTTTCGTTTGCATAAATGCCGAACTATTTATTTTGCGGTGACAAGTTTACAGAGCATGCACCGAACACGCCCGCACTCAACGTTGATTTGATGCCTTTTGTAGGGATATGCGAGAATAGGCTACAGTAAAGTTGACCCTAACTTCAAACAATTAAATTGTCTTCTAATTACACTAGCAACCTTTGCGATTTTCTTGTCATTTGCGTAGATTTAAAATTTAGCAGCGTAGATCTGGCAAAGTTGGCGCTAAAATGTGCTTTTGATTTTGATGCGCAGTTCATTGTAGAGCAGGTGTAAGGCTGCAAAGTCTGCGTCCAACCAAACTGGCATCGCCCTATTAAGAATCGCATTGAGGGCCAGAAAAAGTTAAAACTATGGTGTTGGGGTGCATTTTTGCGCAGTTTAGAGGAATGCCAGCATGATCTGACAGGCCTGGGACTTGTTTTGCTTGCATGGAAAGTACTGAGGCCCAGGCAGCCACTGAGACAAATGTTGGCACGACAAGATGCACCAGTACTTCTATGAATCCGCGCATTAATCCTTTCGGTCGGAATCCTCGTTTCTAAACTATCCGTCGCATCTGCAAGGATCGCCTATCCGCATTATGATTTGGGATCAAAATTATTGGGCTTGTCTTAGGTGACAGTAAACAGTCGAATAAATGATCATTTATGATCATATGATCGAGACAAAATCCGGCTTAACATTTCGCATTAATGGATGTTTTTCTGATGCTTTTACGCCATTCTAGCTATAAATCTTTGCAGCTCTTATTGTCACCCATGGTTATTTTGCCTCTTGCTAACTATGCTGCTAAATTTCTTGTTCGTTATTTTCGTTTTTCGTAAAGCCTTTACAAAATTGAAGCCACAACCACCGGCAATCCTCAAACAAACTTTGAACACTTCAAGAACGATGCAATATTGCCTACATCATCTACGGTCAAATGCTTTCGTCAACTTTAAGTGCTTCTCTGGGTCTTCAGTTATTGCACGCAAAGAAGAATGGGTTGTTATTTAATTCACGTGTGAATATCTTTGAAAATCACTTTAACAATCTTCAGTACCTTGCTCAATCCCACGACCTAAAAACTTGCCATATAAACAGCAATGATACCAAAGGCAGGGCTTTCTCCAAGGAGTTTTGTGTTTTGAGCACGAAAGAAGGTCACGTTTTCGTCGGTCTGCGTTGTTTACGCAGTCGGTTGATTCTAAAGCAAAACCTAATTTTCTTTGTACTGTTTTATCAAAGCATAGCCTTAATAAGATTACTTCTGCCTGATAAATATAAGAATTCGCAGCAACCCTAACGGTTAAATAGGCAAAAAGAAGGTCAAAAACTTCGGCACAGAACGTCCGGCCACAGTTGGACTTAGTATTTATCAACCCTCTAGGTGGAACGCTTGGGCGATATGTTGTTAGGCAAGTCGTGATAACTTATGTTGCTTGCCCAAGTTCTTATTCTGAGGAATATTTTTACTGGTCGCATCCATAGTTTAAAATAGGTGCCGTTATCGACGCACCTTTAAACGTGCATTACAAGAAATTGGGTAGAATTCTGCTGGGTATTGCCAATCCTGAACAGACTGAGGGGAAAACATTTTGGCTCGTCGACATGGTAATTAACAGTGGTGAGTAATGGAATCTCTTCAATGTCGGCAGAGATAAAAATGTGTTTAATATAAATAAGAAAACATGCAAAACTAGTCGTGTATGTGATTTGGAGGAAGGTAACATAGGAAGAATTCAGATAAGCTGTTAACGAAATTAAGAAAAAAGTTAAGAAAAATGACGGAGCTTAAGTCGGTGATAAAACTTGCTCAATCGTAGGCCAGTATCCCTCCTTACATGAACGAAATAGGCACTTAATTTTGAGATGTCTGACGGTCAAGTTGGTACCGCATAACTCTAGGATCCAAGATGTTCAAAGTCAATCATGTTGCTTGTAACTAAGGTATCATAGTTCGCATTTTTCTATAGTAGTCTAAATAATTTGGCGCTCTTATCTTGCTAAGAGAATCGTCCACATTACAGCCGTTGCTAATTATAATCCTGCATTTGCGCTAATCTTCATAAAATTGATGAAGAAAGTTGACATTTTCTCAGGACAAGGCTCCATGCAATCAACGCTCATAGTATTAATGCGAGCGTTAAAGGTCCATTTGCTACAAATCTCTATAATCGTTGTCATCCGTGAGCCCGTTTGCCACAGTTTTATTCACTCTGATCCAAACACAACGTAGCGATAGTCTTTGACAATCCATATTTCTTTTGCATGGTTATAAGGGTAGATTGCATTGCAATTTGTTTTCCGATTTCTTTGAGAAGACCTTAAGCCTTGTCAACCTGCCATTCAGTGCAACCTGTCTGCTATCTGCAGATGCTACAAGAGCACTTGCTTTGAGCTTGGATTCATAAATAAGAGACGAGTGTTTTTGCCGGAAAACTGAATGGCATTGTATTATCGCATAAAAGTTTTTGAATAAATTGCACAATTGTCTGCAACTTATAAATCCGTTTTGCGGTAAGCTGCAAGGCCTCGAAAGGCCCGAGTTATTCAGGTTAAAATGTTTGTAGTGAAGCGTCTATATTTGTCGCAAATCCTTTCAAATGAGCTTTTATGCTCTGGTTAATTCTTCTCTCGTTCTCTTCACCTCGTGTTGTTACTTTTCTTGTAATCATTTCATAAACCGTTTAGACGATCAATTAAATTGCTTCGCCAACTTGATTGTCTTGAAACCCTGTAAGATGTAATAGAATATGGCCTTGTGGACCCCCTTAGTAGTGTTAGCCAACGAAAGCAAAACTGGGTATTTACAGCAACAGTAAGTCGATCAGTGTCAAACCGAAATCGTTTGAACCTGCAAACTAGTCGGTGCATCACGGCTGTTGTGTCATTTTCTAAGGGCATACTGCACCACTAACCAGTTGTTGCTTTAATGTCAATCAGCATTGCCTGTCTCAGGAACTACAGTTACAAAGCAGCATGCATTTATTGATGGACACTGCGAGTTTATGAAAATGCTCCTGTAGCCGCTAAAATTGCTTTCAAGCATTCTAGCATTTCTGTAGCAGAATTTTAGTCACTCACAGTTATCACCTTAGATCAAATCACCAAATAGACCAATCACATTGCGAAAGTTGGAATGAATGTCACGTGGGAGCACCCAACGCATTTCGCGAGTCATATAAGGGTGCCGTCCTGAAGACCACAGCAATTCTTACTTCGTTGCCCAAGAATCAGGTTTGTAGCCATTCTCTTAATTTTCTTTTTCTTGATGACAATATCATTTTGCGCTATAACCAAGACATGAAAAGATTTAGCATTTTATGTAAGCTGTGGACATGCAAGCATGGCTGCTAAGACCAAATTCGTGTGTTTCCCAAGCACCAGCTATCATGCTTCCACAAGTCTAATCGCCGCAACTTGATGTACATGAATCGCTTGCAACGAAGACCGTTCACGGCCAGCCCATACAGCTTTCACGAAGGATGCGGTTCATTTAGCTGAGCTTAAATAAGCGCTAACGCCTTTTATAACGATAGTTCTGCATTTGTTAAAGATGTTGCAAGAAGGTACTTCTAAGAATACGGACTTGCTTGTCTGGCAACCCAGATCAAGGCGAATACCTTTCGGATGCAGCGCTATGCGTAGAAATTTAACACAATTTGAGTCTCAGAACCATAAAACGCTCAAGTTTAGGTTCCTAGCGGACTCACTCAGAACCCTAATTGTCTTCATTCATGCCACTTGGTTTTGGAAAACAGTCAGTGGATTCAGGGATCACCTTCATGCTACAAAGGCGACGTCGCAAAGGCATGGATTGCGTTGTTTGTTTTACTACAAGGAAGCAGACTGCAAACATGCTGTGATGGAAAATAGCCTGACTTCAAACTAAATGCGCATATTTGCCAAAGATCTTATTCCAGATGGCTGTCACTCCATCAAGTTACCACATGGTTGCGTTTATTGTTAAAGTGTCAAATAACAAATGGAAATTATACCGTTGGAGGGCAAAAACGAAATCGTTAATTTTTCAGAAACCGTACTCTATTCACCTACGTTGTCAAATATGCATCCAAGTGCAGCCATCAGTAAGGAAGCGAGTGGAAAACCGAGATTAAACATAAGAATGCGATGGGATTAAGCAACCATTTTCTCCCGTTTACTTTGCAAGACAATATAGCATATACTCACGTGGGCGAAACCAAACAAACCTCATTTCTTAGTTAGTCACCACCGAGCGTCAATCGTTTCCCAAGGCAGTTGGATTGGAACGGGCCTTGAAGCGTTGATGCCCATAAACCTTCTACTCAGTTTTCATTAAAGTTCCAACCTTACTAAGGTCTGTCTGTTTTGTTTTACGAAGTTGAAATTGTAAATACCCTGCGAAAATAGCTGCTAAATAAGGATTTGCAGAGAAAGTACCCTTATTTTGAGTGAAAAATTAGTCGCTTGAATGCACACATCAGCGCAATTTTATGCATTTATTGTGCAGACCACCAGTTGTCGGGCCACTACGTTTATGATTCCCGTCTGAATTCGTGATCACACCAGGTAAGGTCCCTTTGAACTCTAGCATTAACGCGTTAATTCTTCTGCAAAATAGGATCAACAACACTGGTGGGTTCTAACGCTGATTTATCGCTGGCTGTTAGGCTAAATTGTACCACGCTGTACAACTCTTTATTGCTCAAAGTGATGCAGGGACGGCGTCATGGTCTTAGTGCTTATAACCCAGCGTTTTATTGTGAAGTTGGTAGAATGGACAACTGAACCCCTTTTAAACAATTTCAGGATTTCAGAAACCATCCTCAAGCATAATCATGGCTTAATTGTGGGAAATCGGGATCTCTGCTGCCTCGTTTGCTTTCGTCACCATCAATTCTAAAAAAGAGTCAGTTGTAAACGTTTCAATCAACCAAGAAGATGTAGAAATGTCACAGCTAGCATCCTGTCAGAAAGAGTAGTGACCAGAAGAACCTCAGAATGTATATGCTTAAAAGAAGTGAAGTTTAATAAGGGGAGTGTTATTGCATATCGTCATTCAAAAAAGAGTTTAACACTTCTATTTGCACATACTTGTGCAAGGCTCATTTAGAAGTAAACTTCTTGTGTCTTTAACTAGATTGCTTTATTTATTTATGTCAATTTCCATTGATAAAGTCTCATGCGATTCGACCTCGTGATTGTTGCCTCCTTCCGGACTCAATACCAATTGGTCATTAGAAGAGTGCGCGCTGAAGTGTTAAGCCGGGAAATAGTAAGTAGAGATGTTGCATCCATGTCGAAATCGGCATGATTGGAAATGCGTATCCTAAGCAAACTAAAACCTAAGTACTAAACCACACGTGTAGATTTGTGAAGAGCATTGGAGGCTAAGGCATAGGAAGTAGTTGATGTTGAGATTTCATTGTCACTCCTCTTGATCAGGAGCTGATGCCAATGCGACGACTGAAGGGAATATGACAGCCTTTCTAATTGCCAGTGATCATGGTCACAGAGAAATATGTGAGAAGATCTCAAGTGCTGTAGAACGTGGTAATAACCACAAATTATGTCCTGCTTCTTGGCTATGCTGTTAAACACCAAAATCATGGCGAGCGAATTTAGCAAGTGCATCAATGAAGCCCAATTTTATTTGTTACACTTGTTCATCTTTTTGGGACCTTGCTGGATAATTGATGCGATAGCAGTAGCGTATTCGCCTATTTATTTTGCTTACGTGTTTTGGAGGCCAGTTGCGAAGATGGCAGTCAAATTTGTAAAAGTCGAGAGGCTTCTTCCCTTGACTCGACAAATTCTTGAGCCACAAGTCATCACCAAATAAATGAATGCAGTCGGGTAAATTTATCTTTGGTAATCATCAGCAGTAATTGTCGTAAGTGTATTCACGACAGGCCGAGGAACAATGTAAGGGCGGCCATTGAGCAGATGTCTTCCAAGTTAGCTGATCGAGGTGTGTATACGAGATGTGGCTTTGGGGGTGCTTTGCAAATAAACTTATCAAGCACGTGTTTACGGTTAGAGACAACTGGCTGGAATCAATCAGCCTCTTGGCATTCGCCTGAAGAAAGTCGAGCTGCATTGCTCTGTTGAAATTTGTCCTACATAAGTCAGTTTCTTTAAATATTTATGAAAAATAGGGAACAAACATCCCCGTTTTCCTTTTGGTCTGTTTACCCGTTTTAAACAGCCTTTTGGCTGCATTACTAGGATATGGTAGTTATTATCCCATCAGGTTCGCATAGAGTTGAGCCACAGGGAACTCAGCCTACCATAACGCGTTTTATTAAATTTCTCGCAACAAGTACCTGCATTCAATTTTCCGTGTAAAGAGTCTCGATAATCTGGTGCAACATTGCTTCAGGTTGGTGTTTGGAGTGATGCTGCTAATATCACGAGAGGAAATAGACTCCGCTAATGAGCGCAAAGAAGCTGAGGCATCCTTTGGCATGGCAGGTTAGAGTAGAGGGTTAATTTGATAGTGTTAATCATTATTAAATGTTCCTATGTGCGAGAAGGCGTACAGGTGTTGCTAGTGGTGCAGCAGATTCCTCGTTCATCTCGTTCCATTGGTTACTTAAATATTTAAGGAACAGATTTATTTGGTAATCTTTAACTTGGCGAATGCAATTCTGGGTGCTTACATTTCGAACTCTAGTCTACCTCAAGGAGAGCTAACGATGTCCTCATTGCTGGCTTTGCGTTCGCCGAATGCTTCTCACCTAAGGAGCACTTTTACTAACGCACGCATCACCTGAGTATCAGCGGTGACTTGAGTCGCTGCTTTTAGCTTAAGTTGAGAAGCAGCGTGATTCCTATATTTTTTCCTACCTAATTGACCAGGTTAAATTATCGATATTTTGTAAATACTTCTCAACCTTGTAAATCTTTTAATTTATACAACAGTCATTATTACAAGCCCATTCAGATTAATGGTTAGGACTCCATTAAAGATCCTTGAGACGGTGATTGACAAAATTTTCATTAAGCAATTTTGTGCGTCCCATCGGTAAGGCAAAGATTGAAATCGCATAATCCGATGACAGAGCCCTTCGAAATTTCGCATATAACTCTCCCCCAATCTGCCCTTGAAGAAAGTTCACAATATTCCTGTTGCTTTATGGAAGCAATGTGTCACCATTGCTCTGATTGAATGTCTCTGCAATCAAAATATTCAAATTGAGCAGCTTTGCAGGCCAAATAACAGCCAATAAATTAGCCGCGCATTTAAGAATTTGAGGCATTGGTTTACCACACGTGTCAACTCGGATTTCCTGCTCTCCTTTAGTTGGAGCGTACACTCTCAGCACGATCTGTTATGGTGACCCACACTAGTGGAACGCATTTTCGACGATTTGCGGCTCCCAATGGAATCTGATGTCGAAAAAGGATAACCATTCTCTATCAGTTGTACAATAAAGAGGCGGGTGTGGGTAGAGCGTACATTGCAGGCCAATTCGCTGAAAACGAGTCAACATTTCCAATATGTGCGACAGAGGTTGGGGTTTGTGCCGGTTGTTCGGATCATGCCTTTCTGAATGGGTCATGAACTTATTGGCTAAGTAAGTTTCTCAAGCCATGCATGTGCCCATTTCAAGTCCCGACCCGATAAACTTCTTTCGCGGTTAGGAAGACGGCTTATCGCTGAATTAGGACAAAAAATCCATTTGAGACGGTTGACCACAAAACTAGATAAACTCAAATACTTGCAGACCCCTTTGCCAGGCCTAAGTTTACACCTCATCCCTTAAGTTACTCTGCGTAGACAAAAACCTGACTTGAAAAATCCTACCCTTTCCCTAAGCCCAGACTAAAGTTGCAACAAAAACGCTATATTTTGTCTAAGACGGTGGGTGCTGGCGGCATAGGTGATGCGAGCACTATTCCATGGCAAATATGCAGGTGTAGAGTCGTGGAATGTTAAAGTAGCTGAAGATAAGGCCAATGCCTCAACAATTGTTGGGGACAAAAGGATTCAATGGGACAGGTCACCTATTTCAACAAGGGATTCCTTTTAAGGTTACCACATTGCACACTCGTTACAGGGGCATTTGCGGAACGTCGGTTCACTGCGCTGTTAAAATGTGCCTTAAAACCAATGGCTGGCGTACGCTTGGCGCATCTGACCAACAGCAGAAGTGGTAGCAGTGGCGCAGATTCATTTTAGGATCTGCATAGACAAATAGAGTACGTAGAAAATGGAAAAGTAAAGAGCAGATTAGTTAGCCTTTAGCCATCAAAGGAGAAATCATATTGTGCATTTTCTGTCTACTCGACGGTACCGCGGCAGATGCAAGGTCTCTACTTCACGGTGGGCAGGTGGTAGATAGACGACAGATAATATCGCGTATAATTTGGAGCTTTTCCAATGTCAAACCGTTAATCTTTATAAGCACTAACTGAGTAGTAAGCCTTTTCCTCCACGCATCTAAGCCTTGGATTTGCGCTTCATTTGATCCTTTCTGTCCACTACATCACAACGCAGGAACTGCAGTACCACGACGCACCTTGCGGATTTGCAAAGGTTTCAACAAACGCCTTAGCGACTGCTTTACTGATGGCAGTCTACACGAAGTGCATGTCCTTCGAAAAAATAAGAATAATGGAGCTCATATACACCTCACTTCTTTCCTTGTCCTCATTTTAGTGCCAGGTTCTAAGTTTTTACCCATTTATATTTGGCGCTAACGGATTCAAACCCAAGAAAATCAGTCCTAATCTCAGTGAAGTTCTGCGATAGCCTTATCAACCGAATCGGTGCATGGATGCTAAGTATGAACTTAATCGTTGGTAATTAATGAAGTCTTTTCTAAAAAAGGTTTTATTTGCATCCAGTAAGAGGTAATGACAGTCCTCGAAACATGGGATCACTTGACTGCAGGGCTGAATACCGGCAAGGCGACAAGATTCCTTGCTGATAATGCACAATAAAAGGTGGATTTTCCTATATGTTCACTCGTATTGGCTGCTCGAGTCTTAAACAAAAAGTTTTGCGAGCAGAGCTAGCTATGCTGTTATTTTTGGATTGACTAGTGTTGCCAGTTTTCTAATAATATAACCCACATATTTTAAGGGTGTCTCAATTTTCCTGTAATTTACACAAAAATAGTAGACTTTTGTAAAATTGGCCGTTTGTGCAAGTCACTCCATCAGATGTGCCGCACCGCTTTTAGCTTGTGGGCGACCACGCTGCCTTGCCTTTCTGGATGTAAAGAAGGAACATGTTGTCATTATTGTAGTGGATGATGCTTACCACTGAAGCTACTTTTTCAGCTCTTATAGTGTAATTTCTGCATTAATTAATTTGCTTGTCAACTAGTATATTTGGCATAACGGCCACAATTTCAGTCTACTAGCCTTGTAAAGGGGATCAATTCACAGCTCATTTTGTCATGCAACTCGTTTCTAAAACTCAAATATTGGTCTAACACTGACACGTCCCTGTCTGCTTCTTTGCGCAATAGTCTGGTGCTTAAGATAGTTAGTGATCTTTCTTAGGTAAGTGGAGTTCTGAAGGTGCAGAGAATGGGTATTAGGTAGTACCTTCCACACTCTCCCTCCTTCCTCTCTTTCTGCTATCTCTACGATAAAACGGATATTCCTACGATCCTGTTTCGCGGCATGCTGTACGAAGCATGCGATTCAAGGTCTTGCGTCTTGTTGCTTTTCACCGATTTAAAGGTCTTCCTGTCCAGTCTACCAACTACGCATAATCGTTTGAGAGGTCTATGGTGCTGAGTGGCCTCGAGCAGACAGAGCTTGGCAATAAATGCTGGTAAGTGTGCACCAAATGCATGGTAGGGTTTCCAATTTATCAAAAACAAGGCGGTAAACCATCTACTTAACAGTAAAATGCAAAGCGTAATTCTGTTCGCAGTTTGGATCAAGACAGAATTCAAAAGCTATGCGGTATTTAACCACACCGCAACATCTCAGCTTACATGCTACGCAGGCTCAAGCATAGTGTAGGAGTAGCAGCAAATCCGAACGGCGCTGTCGCATTACTAGACAAATGCGTTTGCGTGTTATATACTGCACGGATCTGGACAACCGCATGCATCCAACGCACCCTACAAATTGAAGTAATTCATTAGAGCTGTCTTGATTAAAATCTGCATTCGAAAGTCTATTCTCTGCTTCTTTAAGTGATTTTGGTGAGATCACTCACAAACAAAATATGGTGGCGTCTAGAGCTCTGAGGAAGGATGGCCACAGGAGTGACGGACATATTACTCAAGTGGCGTCTCAGATGAGTCCTAGAGCACACATAAGTGAGTGATTGGGACAACAAAATTACTTGCATTTTGTGCTTAATATCTGTAATAGAGCGAGAACATTACCTGGTATGTGCATTCCTTCGAATAATTAAATTAAATTTAGTGATCACTCACTAGGTTTTGACAAACAGGCGGAATCTGAGCTGCTTGACAAGCTTTGTCGTGCACTAGGATGCTCTCTTCCTTTTTCAGTGCCGCGAGCCTATCATTATACAGACACGCTGGCATGCAGACATTCGAGCAGAAGTGGAAGTGTGTTAATCTATTGAAAGGCGTGAGGCAAGAAAAGCGAGAAATAAGTACAATGTACAAGGCTAAGGCACATCAACGGATACACTGTGCATTATAAAATGAAGCCTAGGAGTGAAATATGCAGTCGAGAAAAGAGAGGGCAGTGATGCAGCCTGCTCGATGCAAGGGTGGACTGCAAGTCCGCCAGCCCAACAAGACATTTGGCAGGCAGGCGGACAAGCTGGAAGGATTTCAGGCCAGTACGCAGGCACTTAGCCGAAAGTAAAAGGGCAGGTTGCTGGGTGGAGATGGAAGTACATTGAACCAGAGCATATCTGCAGCGCTGAAGTATGTCAACCTATCTACTAAGCAAGACGTAATGCATTGACATGCGGGGATTTAATGCGACACATAGAAATTGAAAGTGGGGAGAGAGACAGAATTCGTTGCACTTACTTGTCTCCCTAGTGAATGGAATTGCTTGGCGCCAATCAAGCAAGACTAGTTGTACTCCTCAGAGACCGAGCAGAGGAGGTGCAGGGACACCTGAAAACTATGACGAACGCAATCACACGGATGACCAAAGTACGATCATGTTCTATCATGTATGAGGATCAGGTGACTTTGAAGCAGCATAAAGAGATTGTGCGAAGCAATGGAAAGCAACAAATTATCTCCACCACAACATTCGTAGTCATGGAAGGCAAAAGTTGCAGCTCATGCTCAGGCAATGTGTGCAACACATCTCAGTAGACCGGAGATGATATAGCCAAACTGATCATTTATTTGCTGAAGCGGTTGTACAACAGAGAACAAGGTAACACTGACAATTTGATGGTCGGCAGAGAGTTGGAGGGATTGGAAGGAGCTGTGATTAAAGAGAGTATACCAGCGCAAAGCGATTCGCAAAAGCTGCTGCAGTTTTTGTTCTACCTACTTAAAATAGGCTTACGGAGGTGTTCATGTTGCTGCCAAACCTGTCCCGTCAAGGCGTATTCGTGTTGTAGACAGACCTGCTTCGCTAGCACGTGTTCATGAGTGTTGAAGGCAAAGGAGGCCATCGGAAGAAGTCTAATTGAGGGGGCCGGTTTGCAGTCCTGTAAATTTCAAGGGTTGAATCAGCTTCCTCACTTTGTCTTCAGGATGCTATTTCCTTACTCAACTACCGTACTTACCTCCACCGCCTGAACACCTGATTAAGCTCTTTAACACCTCTCGTCTAGATTATTTCCCATGCCAATCGCTACTTTAAGGCTTATGTTCTAGTATAGCAGAACCATGGAACGAATGTCATGATTTACGATTCTTTCGATTGTCTAATGTTTTCACCCCCTCTACCTTGCCACATTGTTCTCACTTCAGTGTTGCTCAGTCTTTCTTCCATCAGGACGGTGATCAGCTAGTAAGGTGTAGGAGCGAGTATGGCTTAACCACATAACCATCGTCTTCACTAGGGAACCGCTTTATGTCTACTCTGGCTATTGTCGCCAATGCCAAGCTTGCGAAGCACATGACAGGGGTATTCGCCAAGTTGCACGCTATTTATGGCCATTCTGTCGGTTAATCTTGCCCAACAGCTTCTAATGCCGGTGCGTTTATCACACCACACCAAAGTGCAACGCTCAGTGGCAGACATTGCGGTAGCTGTACAATAACGTCAGACTCGCCTCTTGCCACCACCATCGTTCTCCTTGAGTTAGTAGCAGGCCAAAATAGGGCAGGCGGAGACTTAAGCATCGGTCCGCGTAGCCCACCACACATTCGCGTGGTTGATGCTGGGCTTGCGAATGGGAGTCAAGAAGGATATTTTAGTGGTGGAGGATGCCAGTCTTTAATAAGAAATTTGATTTTAATGAAGTAAAAGCAGTGCCTTTTGCTTCTAACACGCTGCAGTTGTTGTTCTCGGTTCGTTGAGCTGTATGCATGCTTTGTCTTGATTCTCCACGTGAGACGAACTCACGGTAGCTAACATCACTTTGCAATGAAGTCAGGGCTGTCAGGAACTGCAGGAGTATAACTAAGAGCAATACTAACCCTGACGGTCTCCCTCGTTTTTCTAGCAATCATCTATCTTTAATGGGTATAATGCGTTACAGAACCGCAGGAGTGCCACAAATGATGTCTACACTTGGCAATCACCTAAACTTCGTGTTTTCATGTGTCTTTCCTAAGCAGCATGATTTGCGCCTCATTTGAAGTTCGTGGAAAATTCTTCGCGGAGCGGCTTGCAGTACCGCCGTAAAAATTTTAGTTTCGCGAAAAGGTTTTGCATTCTCTACACGTCCATTATCTGGGTAAAAATTAGCCAATCGAAAGCTAAGAAATGCTGAAGACCAACATCATTGGCTCTGTAGGATTGTTTGTTTTTGTTTCTTTTTTTCATCATGATCAGACGCCTTTCTATGTGCAGACAAATTTGATGCAATTTTAGTCAACTTTATGGTTTGTCTTTGAGTGTGAAGCACCTTATGATGGCGGCTGTAGAGATTGCAGTTGGGGGCACCAATAACGGCGTTGAGGATTGGTGCACAGTGAGTTATTTTTCTGTTGCACTTCGTGTTGCTCCATGATGAACTTTGTGTCTGCAGAGGTTGGACACATCTTGAACGCCCGTACTGCACCCTGACCTCCAGGTCATGTTAGTAGTCTTCCGACTTCTGAGAAGGCTCCAAGCCAGAGAACCCCTATTATAGTGCGTATAAGTTGCAAAACTATGGACGCAGTTGAGGAGACACGCTATGCAGCAGAAATGCAGCCTAAAGAGTCTGTCGAGGCCCTAAATTTAGATACACCGTCAAATATATTCCCTCTTCTCTTCGGCGCAATATAATTAGTGCTGTTGTTTCATAGTACCTACTTCATTTTAGAATGTGTAATGCAGGGCATTAAGGTTGTCTAGGATTTCTGACAAACAGATTCGTCAATAGCAGTTTCCATCTTTGGAGAAGATTCACTCTAACTCAAAAATGAAGTTTTCTGAGTTAGAGTTGATTTCAGCCACCAAATCTTCGATCACTAACTCAAATTTTGACCCTAATTTTACCCAAACTATTTATTTTAGCTAGAAGATTTGAGCCAATCCGTTGTTCAACATCTCAGCGTTAAAGCCTTTTTGAAGTCATAAGAATCCATACATTGCAAACCGTCACCCTACGCAAATACACAGGATGATTGAGGGGCCATCAGCATCCCCTGATTTTCGGTCAGCAGATCAAAAGCATAAACTTCGAAGGAATAAGTGTCTGCCTACTTAAATGCACAGTCAATCGAACTTGTAATTAATTGCCCAATTTGGAGCATGCACTTAAGATGTTGTAAAAGAAAGCATGCTGGTGCAGGAGAGTGCTGCATGCAACTGAACAGTCGCGAGAATTGCGTTTTTGCCTAAACATCAGGATGGTATTTCGAACCTTGAAGAAGGAAGGTTTCACGCATTTGAGTGTACACAAGGCCAAACGCTAAGCCACTGCACACCCTTTTCTGATGTGCGCTCTTTTCTGTGCTTCTTGTAGTTATTCTCCGGGTTCGGTCTCAGCCAGGCTGTGTGCAGACTGAAATCAATCATGAGGCATTGTGTGCCGTGGTCTTCCCATTGTCATTAGACTTTTTAGATTTTAAGGTCCTGCTACAAAACAAACTCTTTTTCAAATGCTAACGTAAAGTATGCTGTTTCGAAAATTTTTCCAAGCCTTCTTTAATTTGATGTTAATTCACCATCTCCTGATCTGTTGCTGTAAAAAGCCCAAAAATGAGCTTCTACCACAAGAAAACGCTGGCATGTCTCCTATGGTGAGTCCTTCTACATTCTCTTATACTTTCCTGGTGCTAATACACGCTTGACGCCGAACGAGACCAGCAATACTTTCCACTTGGAGCGGGTTCATCCGAAGTTACGGCTAGCGCATCGTACAAAATTTTTCCCAATGCCGCGATGAAGTGTGCAGGCAGAGCGCATGAACTAGGTGATATTAGAGTCGAGCGAGAGATGAGCATGCCGTATTGCACAATAATATCGCTGCCATAAAACGCCTGTTGAAATGCGGTGTAAGCCACATTTCGTAGCCTTTAAAATTCTACTCTGTTGATCGTGTCCTATTTATGAGCCACGTTTTTGCAGTTCATCAAATCACGGAGGCAACCTTTTAGACGGCTTTTACGATTTAATCACACAGAGGCCTACACTAGAGCCAAATTGAAACAGCCTGCTCTGTGTGCACACACCTTAAATTTGCTTGGCAGCACTATAATAAAGGAGCACTGCAAGGGTTATTAAGCCAAGGCATTACGCATTTCTCACATTCAGGCGGATGATAGCGGAAGCGGTGGGAGCTCACTGCATCCTCTTCTTCATGTAGCTGTGCACAAGGGTCATCAAGAAGCACTGAAGGTCCTCCTTGAATATGGCACGTCGGTCTCTTGTACCGACGAAAACATGGACACTGCACTCCACTGTGCAACCTCTAAAGGTCACCTGCCACTTGTTAAAGTGCTTCTGGAACACGGGGTTTGCATTACTGCAACTGATGTGCATAATGCAACTTCCTTAAGCCTAGCTGTTCACTACAGACGTATAAAGGTTGTTCGACGCCTCAATTACCTTTATGCCAATGTAGGCTACAAACTGGACAAAAGAAATCAATCTGCACTTGCGCTTACTAGTGCCGAGGTGCTTGTTCTACATTTGCCTCTATGGGTTAGTGGGGTCATTATTTACTCATAATGCAACCACCTATGAAAGCAATTTTACTCATGGCACGATCTCGAAGAGGGCAAAATATTGGCATACAGAATTAATAAGCTAACCATCTGATGATACAGTCATGCCTGAAATCGCATTTCCTGCAACTAGGGTGACTATGAAAGGATAAAATTTATTTTGGAGGCAAATTGCTACTCGGCTTCTCGGAGCAATGTCTGCTAGTCACACTCAGGCAAGCTACCTTAGATAGCCACATTCTACTGATATGACTGTTACTCAGCTGACATCAACTGATGCGTCACCCGTATGAAACCACTTATCTTCGCAGCGATCTGTGAACGTCTCGTGCATGTTTTCAATGCTTTATATCAAATGGAGCCGATGTCGAGCAGCAAGACTGCAAGAGCCTCACGCCACTCATACTGGCCGCCAAAGTCGGAAACACAAACACGATCGATTGCCTTTCGGCCGCCTATAAGTGTTTGCTGTGCCCATTTATTGTGAATAACTCATCCCTATAGACCTAGCCCAATTGTTTGCACCTTCAAAGGCAATGATTTATAAATGCGGTGCTTATAGTCGCCTGTTTATGCAAGTAACCGTGCCTGACTCTCTCCAGCCATTTGAACATCCCTATCCTTGCCTTACTGGCTTTGTATTAACCTAATTTTATAGTGCTTTGTGTCCAAGAGCCAACGTGACTGCAAAGTGCAGAAATGGAGCAACTTTGTCAATCGCCAGTGATCGTGGTTACAGGGAAATTCGTGAAAAGGTTTCAAAGGCTGTAGTGTTTAGTAGCTGCCCTTGATTTATGTTCCACCTGCTGACTATGCTATTGGGTGATAGTTGTAAAATATCAGCAAAGTGATTAAATTGTACTCCTGTTATCAGTTATTGAACATTTCCATCTGCTTAACATTGCACAAGAGCTTGATTGCACTGGATTAAATTGCACTCCGCAGTGCCGCCACACCATTAGATGGCATGACAAACAGTTTTAAAATTGCGCAAGGCTTATTAATGACAGATTTATGCTCTTTGTTGGTTCCTTACAATCTTCCATGCCTAAGAGTAAGCGTAGATTTGTTGCTTCATACTAAAATTATGACTGCTTCCCTTAAGGGTGAGGGCATGAAATGCGATTCTACTAATTTACCCATGCAGTGTCATTCAGAGTAACATCTTTTATTAAAGTAATAGACACATGCGAAATTGTGATGCATGTGCTCTGTAACAGGCAGCCCTTAAAATGGCAAGGAAATGGAAATTTATTTAAAAAGGAGTGTCATCGATTGTGCGGACCCCATGTAAAAAGGCAGAATAATTCAGCAGTGTATGGTGAAGTAATCAAGGTGAGGCAGACCCTGCGATGCCGTGTAGCCAGCAAGTTAATTCCTCTAGCTCAGCAGTTCTTAGTCAAGCACTTAAGACGCAACTCATTTTCCGCCTTCTCTCTTGGTCATTTGTTTAGCACAAACGCACATTCGTTCACATTTCCATCCACTTTAATTTCGCTGCCCCTAAGGTGGCAACTCATGTTCTGTCAGGTCATCATTGGACTTTTACCCACTATTCTCCTGCTTAAAGAGCTGCGACACCATATTAATGGTACCAATTTGAGCTTTGCGATCTGTCTGAATGCTGAATGCCCATCGACCCATTTGTCCACGCTTATAAGATCTAGTCGATTTTTCGAAGTCATCTGGTCAAGGCTCTAAGACACGTGAGCACTTTTATGGTAGCATTTCAGTTGTCTATCAAATCTTTGACTACCAGTTTGCCAAGAAGACGAGTATTCAGCGTCAACTTTGCTGCTGAAAACAAACAAAAGAAAACAGGCATGGCGGAGGAGCTTCTGCTAACAAAGCGGCAGTGGCAGCAACTGCGTGAAGCTCTGAAATATTTATAGCAAACGGGTCTTGTGTAATGGTTGCATCTCGCAACAATTTGGCACCTAAGATCTGCTCTAATGCAAGGCATTTTGCAATACGTCGTTTGGCCTGCATTGGTATAAATTTGTATTTTGCTTCGTGAAAGGCGTTGCAGCACGTCACCTAGAACAAGACTACTGAACCAGATTATATTTTTGCTACTTTTTGGAACGACACCTTCTATTCTTGCTTTTTCTTAAAAGCTAACAGGCAGTTTTTACATTTGCAATACTATAACATTGGTGCACATCTTGATGGATAATTGGGTTTTACATGGAGAACACCTAGAATTCGCTGGCTAACACATGCTTTCATGGGGAGAGGATACGGTGAAAAGGTGCAGTTGACAAGAATCGAAGCTTGCCACTCGCTGTCAGGTTCGAATAGGGTCTGACAGCAAATTATTTAGTGGCTTTCACTAGTGGGTTATAACTACGATGTCCATTTCCAAGGGGTAAAAATTCTAAAATTTTTGGTCTGCTTTTTGCTATACTGCCTAAGATATCATGGCAACCCATCTCTTATAGCGCCCATCACAGTGTTTCAAACGGGCAACGCGGATTCTTTCTTGTGTGCTCTACATCGGACATGTGCTGTGCACGAAAATGCTGCAGTTCATTATGCATCCACTCTATCGCATAGCCACCTCGTTATTGCACCCCATTTCGTGCCAATAGACACTCATCAGCCGATTAGAAGTGTTGACTTGTAAGTACGCGAAGGTGTCCGTCGGAAAAGGTGTACCATAGTACTTTGTAAGTCATCCGAGACTTGCCTGTTAAGCTCTTTAAAAGCGATCAAAAGTAAAAGGTTACTTCGTCTGATGGCTTGGGTTGCCTTTGTGCAATCGCAACTTTTGTTGAGCTGGGAAGCACTAAAATCCAGTGCTAATTCGTGAGTGGTTGCGTCCTCAATGCTCTAAGTCGCTAGGTTATGTAAGGTACGCATCAGACAGCTATTGGTGTGAGATGGTAGTGGTGATACCAAGGTCAATGTCACCACTGACAGACGTTGACTAACACTGGAAAAATGGAACATTTGAATGCGCTGGTATTAAGTGTAGCGTTTAACTTAGCCTACCTTACCTCAATTCGCGTCACCATGTCTACGGGAACTTTCTCACATGTATTCGCAAAAAGCTTCCCAACACGTGGTGCGCTGCACAGACTCGCAAGCATGCCCTGGCATATGCACACATGTTAGTAGGCCTGGGACCACACAAAGTTCAAACCCACCGAGCCAGTGACCCATAGTGCGTAAACGAATAAAAGCGCTCAAGCAGCAAGATGGATATTAGACAGATGCATCAAAGAATGGATGGAACTCAAGGATATGGCATTGGTAGGAAATAATGCATGAGGGGAAACGGGAAATAAGAGAGGAATAAAGACTTCAGTTGGACGGTAAACAATGAGATCTTAGCACTTCTTGCTAATGGTCTAACTGCGAGGGCATGCATCACGTTTCATACTTTATTCTGGGATCTATTGAAACAAAACTGGACAACTTTTAGCAAAGAAGCGTGGTGACAAGCGGCGTATTTGAGAAGTCCAAAGAACAGCATCAAAGCGCCCGACGTTTTAAATTACGCTATCAATGAAAAATCCAATAATTGGTTGTTTACTCGGATCTTCAACCATCGCAGTGCAAGCTTAAAAAGGCTAATTATTTCACAAAAGGAACACAATGACAATGTTGTCAGGCAAGAGGGTGCTTCAGCAAACAGACCTAGTGAATTTGAAGTGCAGTGTGAGCTGCTAACATCAATCCATGGCGTGAAATCCGTCTACACGCCTGACCTATTCGGATATTTGTCAACCTTACAACGGCTTCAATCATGCCGTACGCTGCAAGAAATAAATTTGCCCGACGCACAGTAATTGATTTGCAGATAGACAATTTCAACGCTTGCGTCTTTTCCAAAGCAAGTCCATCAGGTCTCAAATCAAATTGCTCATGCCTAGTGGTTGATTCATTTTGGCCCACTTTGCCACACTTACACGGTTTGTTCATTAATAATGATGATGAAGAGCATTGCATCTCTCCTCTCGCGAACTTCGCAAAATGTCTTAAATAGAGCATAACGGCTTAAATGAGTAGGAGAACCAAGCTGTCAAGAGTTAGTACACAATAATCATGCGAAAAATGCATTCCGCATCTGCATTTGAATAGTTTTAATCCTGGCCAATAAGGCGCTCCTTCGACCAACTCTGGCACAGGCGAATTCGAATTCGCGAGTCAGTGAGGTCACGTGACATAGGAGTCCTGACACCAATCAACATGCCCAACTGTGGTGGATACACGTGTCCTGAGGACACGGATATAGATAGATATGCCATCGATAGTAAAGTTGCCTCATCATGCAAAAGTGACACGAAAATATAGGCTTAGATATGAACTTTAATTGCGTGTCACTTGCATGATTTACGGCATCGTGAACCTGGAAATGGACATAAATGAGTGTAGGGACAATCTGGTGATGAGCTACATAGGCTGGATTTTAAAACAAATCGATGCGCAAATATCTTGAGGATCAGTCATGTGACCATTGCGGATCATCCAGATCAACTTATGAATTCCACAGCCAAGAGTCATGTGTCAGGAAAAGCCGAGTCACCTCAAATATACGATCAATCTAAGGACCCATTTAGGTGATCAGAGGCTACAAAAGTGCATTTTGTCTTAATCAGAGTTCTAAGCTCACTCTTATGCACCTTTAGAATGGATTTCCCTACCATAAAATTGGCAATGGCAATAGTAGCAACTACATATTCTGCGCCAATATCAGTTGGTTATTGTCATTCACTCGTTTCAGACTAAACTAGACTAGGCGATCTGCCTTAATAAGAATGCCCTAGGGCTAAACTCATTGACAAATATTCAAATACTTTTCAAATGCTGCCCATACTTAAGAGGAAACCTTTATGGTGCAATAGGCTCTTTTATTTTGTTTCGCAGATATCCACGAACACTTGGCACACGTAAGACTATCTAATGTATCCACATCAGGGCAAAGTAAGGACTCTTCTATCTCTCATAAAATTGCTTTCTTTCATTACACTCTAGGGAGTTCAGGAACCTCTCTTTCTGGCCCATGCATCAGCAATTTCCAATCCCAGCAAAATTTCTCTTCTATCTGTCCTCTTTGTCAGTGTCCTTCTTCCCCGAAACCTCTTTGATGTTTTCTATTTTCGACTTTTGTTCACGTCCGTTGGCCATCGTTCGATTCCTCTTTAGCAGTCATAATTTGCATTACAGAGCGGACTGAGGGCGGATCAGACTTTGCTTTGCATCTCATGCCTTATTGCCAATATTCGCCTTTACATCAAACTTAATCTTTATATTTGTTTTAACACTTTAGTCTATTCCATTCGCATTGTCCCGGTTTTTAGCCCTTAAATCCATTCTAACCTTGCTTCGGCAACGCAGCCGAACTTCACCCAGTTCATTGCCTATTTCCCACTCACACCATGTCTTCATCTTGCCGATAGTCTTGGTACCTTAGCACTCAACAAAGGAACCTTCTGTATTCTTCTGTGATCTAAAGGCTTACAGCATAATATCGGGCATTGGTCGAAGGGTTGCCTGTTAATTTTTGTGTATGTATTTTTGAGTGATGACGAAGCTGTCCTTCGTCGACAAGCCCATCGCACAGCAAACTGAGTGCAGATTAGACTTTGCCGTGTTTCTTTTATCTTATTGCTAGTGATCCCTTCAGTGCCAAACTTCAATTTCATATTTGTTGTACCCCTTCAGTCTATCCGATTTGCATTACTATTGCCTCTTGTGCCATCACATGTGTGGAGAGTGGGCACGTAAATCAATTACAACTTCGCATTTTCAATGCAAGCGAACGTCAACCC
>JADWOT020000002.1:9774817-9876817 GCA_036345935.2 Taenia hydatigena | reverse complement strand
CAACTTGATTGTCTTGAAACCCTGTAAGATGTAATAGAATATGGCCTTGTGGACGCCCTTAGTAGTGTTAGCCAACGAAAGCAAAACTGGGTATTTACAGCAACAGTAAGTCGATCAGTGTCAAACCGAAATCGTTTGAACCTGCAAACTAGTCGGTGCATCACGGCTGTTGTGTCATTTTCTAAGGGCATACTGCACCACTAACCAGTTATTGCTTTTAATGTCAATCAGCATTGCCTGTCTCAGGAACTGCAGTTACAAAGCAGCATGCATTTATTGATGGACACTGCGAGTTTATGAAAATGCTCCTGTAGCCGCTAAAATTGCTTTCAAGCATTCTAGCATTTCTGTAGCAGAATTTTAGTCACTCACAGTTATCACCTTAGATCAAACCACCAAATAGACCAATCACATTGCGCAAGTTGGAGTGAACATCACATGGGAGCACCCAACGCATTTCGCGAGTCATATAAGGGTGCCTTCCTGAAGACCACAGCAATTCTTACTTCGTTGCCCAAGTTTCAGGTTTGTAGCCATTCCCTCAATTTTCTTTTTCTTGATGACAATATCATTTTGCGCTATAACCAAGACATGAAAAGATTTAGCATTTTATGTAAGCTGTGGACATGCAAGCATGGCTGTTAAGACTAAATTCGTGTGTTTCCCAAGCACCAGCTATCATGCTTCCACAAGTCTAATCGCCGCAGCTTGATGCACATGAATCGCTTGCAATGAAGACCGTTCACGGCCAGCCCATACAGCTTTCACGAAGGATGCGGTTCATTTAGCTGAGCTTAAATAAGCGCCTTTTATAACGATAGTTCTGCATTTGTTAAAGATGTTGCAAGAAGGTACTTCTAAGAATACGGACTTGCTTGTCTGGCAACCTAGATCAAGGCGAATACCTTTTGAATGCAGCGCTATGCGTAGAAATTTAACACAATTTGAGTCTCAGAACCATAAAACGCTCAAGTTTAGGTTCCTAGCAGACTCACTCAGAACCCTAATTTTCTTCATTCATGCCACTTGGTTTTGGAAAACAGTCAGTGGATTCAGGGATCACCTTCATGCTACAAAGACGACGTCGCAAAGGCATGGATTGCGTTGTTTGTTTTACTACAAGGAAGCAGACTGCAAAAATGCTGTGATGGGAAATAGCCTGACTTCAAACTAAATGCGCATATTTGCCAAAGATCTTATTCTAGATGGCTGTCACTCCATCAAGTTACCACATGATTGCGTTTATTGTTAGATCGTCAAATAACAAATGGAAATCATACCGTTGGAGGGCAAAAACGAAATCGTTAATTCTTCAGAGACCGTACCTTATTCACCTACATACAAGTGCAGCCATCAATAGGGAAGAGAATGGAAAACCAGGATTGAGCATAAGAATGCGATGGGGTGAAGCAACCATTTTCTTCCTTTTGCTTTGCAAAATAATATAGCAAATACCCACATTGACAAAGCCAAACAAACTTCATTTCCCAGTCAGTCACCATCAAAAGTCAATCGCCTCCTAAGACAGTTGGATTGGAACGGGACCTGATGTCTTGATACCTATTAAACTTTTACTCAGTTTTCTTTGAAGCTTCGATCTTACCAGGGTCTTTCTTTTTTGTTTTACTAAGTTTAAATGACGAATACCCAGCAAAAATAGCTGCTGAGCCCAATTGGCGCCCGATGCGAAAGCAGTACTACACATGGCGTGCAAATAATTCAATGCTAAATAAAGAATCGCAGAGAAAGTACCCTTATTTTGAGTGAATGCATTTTGAACGTGCATTTGGCATTACTTCATAGGTTGAATAAGCAGTGTTCTGGTTTTTTCACAGCGAAATTCAACTGATTTCTTTTCAGGATTCCTTTAGATCGATTTAAGTTAAAAGTAACGAGGCTTCTTTAATAATAGACTGGATTTTTCTCTCAAAATATGCTTATCTTTCTGACAAGTATGCTAGGAATAACGTTTCGTGACTTTGCTTCCACAAAAGTCTTATGTGTATTTAACGAATGCATGGATTGGGAATGTTTAACATCACCCAAGATGCACTACACAGCCCATGCTGTGTACCTTTTCCATCAACTACATTTGTCGATCACTCGTTACCCTCATTCTCTCACATTAAATGTTCTTAATTTTGGCGTTACATCGTAGCAGCAGAACGCGCACTTAATTAAAAGGGAGCACAGCCTAGGACCGTGGGGTTCTCGTGTTGTTGGCAAGCCGTCGGGAACATTGGACGATGCGAAATATCGGTGGAGGGAACGATCGGTATGTCTAGCTGCCATGTTTGCTACACCATTCATGATGCAAATTAAGCAGTGCATATTTGTGACTTGACAGAATATATTTTAGACTGCAGTGAAATCCTAGCACGAGAAACCACTGCGGTTTAAAGATGATGTTTGTCGCCATTCACGAAGAGAGAGTTAGATAAGTCGCAAGTTTCGAGTAGAAGGATATTTGAAGCAGCGAATTTTAGCTGTCTTCTTTTGAGTTTGCGTGCAGCTCTAATGATCAGGATGAAGGAAATTTATTGTTGCTTTACAAGTAGACCGTGCATTGCGCTTATTTCTCATGTTCCTTAGTTTCTCCCGATTTCAGATAGTGCTGCTGTCATCATAAAGGATATGAATGTGCAGAAGAGGCCTAGCATTACTGAGAAAAGTGAGCTTAGCTCTTCGTCCTCAGTAAAACTTTTTAATTCATATTTCTATTTCCTGCCGCCCGCAACAAGCATGGAAGTGATTGGCTTTACTTGACTCAAAGCAAGTTTAAAAGGCTTGCTGTCGTCATGAGATACGAGGTACGATGAAGGAACTGTTGGCGTCCGAGATTTTTTGAATAGACTTTGCTAACCAGAATTTCTATTGATTCTAATTTGCTTAATTGCTCCGTGATTGTTTTAAATGGGCTACGTTTCGTGTGACTAAACATTTGCACGGTGAATAGAAGGATAATTGCCGTGGAAATTGTGCGTCTTTTTAGTAAGCTTAAAGCACTTACAATTACAAAATTTTGATGCGTTATAGCAATAATAATAGTTCATTTTGCCTGCTGAGACCATGTCATTGTTGCTCAATTTTTTGGCTGACAAGGTGAAAAACAAAGCTTGCATGCATAAAATTGGCATAAAACATGCATCAAGCAGCTTAAAATGAATGAGCCAGATTAATTTATTTTATTTTTAGCAGTGTACGTAGATTATGAGTTTGATAAAGAGCAATCGCCAACTCGACGATTTTAATGTTAGGTGCGAAATGAAGAAAATGAATACAAATGAACATACCCTTTTCCTGTTGGCAAGAAATGCTCCAAAATACACTAATAACCACGTACTTACCACCTTTACTCAACCTGCATCCAAAGACTCGTTGTTCATTTGTAGAATACACTTGATAAAAAGATGTATAAGCAAATAATTGTTTAATTTTTTAACCGTTATTTTCTATACGTCCATTTTAGAAATCGCGCACGTATACGACCTTACTTGATAAGTGTTTACGAAACCGATAAGTCGATGCGTCCGACGGTCCTGACGCCTTTCCATCAATGCGAGAACCCCACAGTCCCTAACTTTGTTCTTCTTAGATTAAATGGGTTTCGTTACTATTGCATTAATTATAATTATCCACTGCTGAAAATAAGCACGCTTTATTAAACAATAGTTGGGGCAGCAGATAATTGAGAAACAGATTCATGCCATGCAGTATGCCACGCAGAGTAGAACCACAATACCCTCCACACGGTCTATTCATCTGCCTTTGGAATGTCCACTATGAATTGCAAAAAGCTTGTCATTTATTTAGAGGATTTAAATGGAGGCATTGTCACGCTTCACCTCCCACATATTTATGTTGATTTTCCTTAAACGGCGATCGAGGTTGCAGAGTAGACTACACTACATGACTTTGTGTGCGGCAAAGTAGACTTGAAATACTTCTACAAAAATGGTGCACATAAACAGGGAACCAAGGATTGGATTCTATTCCGTTATAACAATTGTTTCTCCACACACAACGAAGTCTCATTTAGCGCCAAACTAGGACCACGTAAGCAGCCTTGTTTTCCTTCACTCCAAACAACTGCTGCGTGAACATAAATAATGAATTTTGCGTCCACGAGGGATTTTGCCTTTAGAATATGTTTATTAAAACGCCAGCACTACATATTCTTACTACATATTCCCACTTCGCATAAAAACCAACGCTTAGACGCTCTCCGGGTACCCCATTCATGGGTATTAGAACTTGGTCCAAAATCTACACTGCATGAATGTCATATCGTCCAGACAACTCATCAGGTTCGCAACAATGTTGCATCAGGAGCTGATTTACGGTGTCACAATTCAGGATTCCTAGAGGGACGATTAGATTCTGCTTCGCCGAGTTGTGTTTCGAAATCCCGCTGGCTGTTTCCTGACTTCGGAACTGTATTGCATAACAGGCGGAGTTTCGCGATCAGAACTCGATAGGTTTAATGTGTTTACATCAATTAAACATACGCGGACAATTATCGATCATTTATGGGTCTATTGTCATGGATGATTTTTACGTATATGTCACCTTTCTTCACCACATCTACTCATTTCTCCTGGTCTATATTTCTCTTAGCAATTTAGATCTCAAGTGGGAAACTGAGTAGATAAAATAGCGCATTTGGGTCAAAGCTCTTAGAGAGGTGTAGACACCTCCGCCGTTTGGGTGAGGGTAGTGTCCGCCATCACAGTGAAACCGAAGAAAGTACACAATACGATAGAGACTCTTTTTGGTTAATGACAGCGGCATTTAACTACTGACTAAGGCAAGTAGTCTATGTTAAGGGGTACGATCGTGCTTATGTGTGCTGTCTGAGAGGAAGTTATTAGCACTAAGAGAGGACTATTGCTGTTTGGAATGTGAAAAATATTATCACTGCTACAATAGCGTTCTAGACGGCTAATGGTCGGTAAAGCTGGTTGCGCTTCCTGTGTTCTTATGAGAGAACTTAAAACAGATCTTCCATGCATTTGTTTTGCAGGTGAACGAGAAATCAAACTATCTTTATCGACTACTGTTGCGGGTACTATTGTTTTTGATAATACAGTACAGAATTGCTCAGTTAAAATTGGTAGCGCCCTAAATCACGCCGAGAGTGATGATCGGAAACCAACTATGGCCCATTTAATAGCCATTTTTAGTCAGTCCGTATTGCTGTCAGATAAAATGGCGGAAAAGTGTCCGCCAATTTTGGCATGAAACGCCCTAACAAGGCGTCGTTCCATTTTTTAAAATATCGATGCATTTGACTCTCGGATTGGTAAGGATTAGTGCAACAGCACCAGCCGCTCTTCCAACTACCAGCGTGTTTGATTTTACCAGCATCGAATAACAGCTATTAACCCAAATAGGCGTTTGCTAAAGGCTGATTAATTTATTGGCTTGAAAACACGTGACTGTCTAAACCGTCTAGCAACCTAGATCAGGGCAAATACCTTTCGGATGCAGCGCTATGCGTAGAAATTTAACACAATTTGCGTCTTAGAACCATAAAACGCTCAAATTTAGGTTCCAAGTAGACTCACTCGGAACCCTAATTGTCTTCATTCATGCCACTTGGTTTTGGAAAACAGTCAGTGGATTCAGGGATCACCTTCATGCTACAAAGACGACGTCGCAAAGGCATGGATTGCGTTGTTTGTTTTACTACAAGGAAGCAGACTGCAAAAATGCTGTGATGGGAAATAGCCTGACTTCAAACTAAATGCGCATATTTGCCAAAGATCTTATTCTAGATGGCTGTCACTCCATCAAGTTACCACATGATTGCGTTTATTGTTAGATCGTCAAATAACAAATGGAAATTATACCGTTGGAGGGCAAAAACGAAATCGTTAATTTTTCAGAAACCATACTCTATTCACCTACGTTGTCAAATATGCATCCAAGTGCAGCCATCAGTAAGAAAGCGAGTGGAAAACCGGGATTAAACATAAGAATGCGATGGGATGAAGCAACCATTTTCTCCCGTTTACTTTGCAAGACAATATACCATATACTCACGTGGGCGAAACCAAACAAACCTCATTTCTTAGTTAGTCACCACCGAGCGTCAATCGTTTCCCAAGGCAGTTGGATTGGAATGGGCCTTGAAGCGTTGATGCCCATAAACCTTCTACTCAGTTTTCATTAAAGTTCCAACCTTACTAAGGTCTGTCTGTTTTGTTTTACGAAGTTGAAATTGCAAATACCCTGCGAAAATAGCTGCTAAATAAAGATTTGCAGAGAAAGTACCCTTATTTTGAGTGAAAAATTAGTCGCTTGAATGCACACATCAGCGCAATTTTATGCATTTATTGTGCAGACCACCAGTTGTCGGGCCACTACGTTTATGATTCCCGTCTGAATTCGTGATCACACCAGGTAAGGTCCCTTTGAACTCTAGCATTAACGCGTTAATTCTTCTGCAAAATAGGATCAACAACACTGGTGGGTTATAACGCTGATTTTTCGCTGGCTGTTAGGCTAAATTGTACCACGCTGTACAACTCTTTATTGCTCAAAGTGATGCAGGGACGGCGTCATGGTCTTAGTGCTTATAACCCAGCGTTTTATTATGAAGTTGGTAAAATGGACAACTGAACCCCTTTTAAACAATTTCAGGATTTCAGAAACCATCCTCAAGCATAATCATGGCTTAATTGTGGGAAATCGGGATCTCTGCTGCCTCGTTTGCTTTCGTCACCATCAATTCTAAAAAAGAGTCAGTTGTAAATGTTTCAATCAACCAAAAAGATGTAGAAATGTCACAGCTAGCATCCTGTCAGAAAGAGTAGTGACCAGAAGAACCTCAGAATGTATATGCTTAAAAGAAGTGAAGTTTAATAAGGGGAGTGTTATTGCATATCGTCATTCAAAAAAGAGTTTAACACTTCTATTTGCACATACTTGTGCAAGGCTCATTTAGAAGTAAAATTCTTGTGTCTTTAACTAGATTGCTTTATTTATTTATGTCAATTTTCATTGATAAAGTCTCATGCGATTCGACCTCGTGATTGTTGCCTCCTTCCGGACTCAATACCAATTGGTCATTAGAAGAGTGCGCGCTGAAGTGTTAAGCCGGGAAATAGTAAGTAGAGATGTTGCATCCATGTCGAAATCGGCATGATTGGAAATGCGTATCCTAAGCAAACTAAAACCTAAGTACTAAACCACACGTGTAGATTTGTGAAGAGCACTGGAGGCTAAAGCATAGGAAGTAGTTGATGTTGAGATTTCATTGTCACTCCTCTTGATCAGGAGCTGATGCCAATGCGACGACTGAAGGGAATATGACAGCCTTTCTAATTGCCAGTGATCATGGTCACAGAGAAATATGTGAGAAGATCTCAAGTGCTGCAGAACGTGGTAATAACCACAAATTATGTCCTGCTTCTTGGCTATGCTGTTAAACACCAAAATCATGGCGAGCGAATTTAGCAAGTGTATCAATGAAACCCAACTTTATTTGTTACACTTGTTCATCTTTTTGGGACCTTGCTGGATAATTGATGCGATAGCAGTAGCGTATTCGCCTATTTATTTTGCTTACGTGTTTTGGAGGCCAGTTACGAAGATGGCAGTCAAATTTGTAAAAGTCGAGAGGCTTCTTCCCTCGACTCGACAAATTCTTGAGCCACAACCCATCACCAAATAAATGAATGCAGTCGGGTAAATTTATCTTTGGTAATCATCAGCAGTAATTGTCGTAAGGGTATTCACGACAGGCCGAGGAACAATGTAAGGGCGGCCATTGAGCAGATGTCTTCCAAGTTAGCTGATCGAGGTGTGTTTACGAGATGTGGCTTTGGGGGTGCTTTGCAAATAAACTTATCAAGCACGTGTTTACGGTTAGAGACAACTGGCTGGAATCAATCAGCCTCTTGGCATTCGCCCGAAGAAAGTCGAGCTGCATTGCTCTGTTGAAATTTGTCCTACATAAGTCAGTTTCTTTAAATATTTATGAAAAATAGGGAACAAATATCCCCGTTTTCCTTTTGGTCTGTTTACCCGTTTGAAACAGCCTTTTGGCTGCATTACTAGGATATGGTAGTTATTGTCCCATCAGGTTCGCATAGAGTTGAGCCACAGGGAACTCAGCCTACCATAACGCGTTTTATTAAATTTCTCGCAACAAGTACCTGCATTCAATTTTCCGTAAAGAGTCGCGACAATCTGGTGCAACATTGCTTCAAGTTGGTGTTTGGAGTGATGCTGCTAATATCACGAGAGGAAATAGACTCCGCTAATGAGCACAAAGAAGCTGAGGCATCCTTTGGCATGGCAGGTTAGAGTAGAGGGTTAATTTGATAGTGTTAATCATTATTAAATGATCCTATGTGCGGGAAGGCGTACAGGTGTTGCTAGTGGTGCAGCAGATTCCTCGTTCATCTCGTTCCATTGGTTACTTAAATATTTAAGGAACAGATTTATTTGGTAATCTTTAACTTGGCGAATGCAATTATGGGTGCTTACGTTTTGAACTCTAGGCTACCTCAAGGAGAGCTGACGATGTCCTCATTGCTGGCTTTGCGTTCGCCGAATGCTTCTCACCTAAGGAGCACTTTTACTAACGCACGCATCACCTGAGTATCAGCGGCGACTTGGGCCCCTACTTTTGGCTTAAGTTGCGGAGCATCGTGATTCCTATATTTTTTTCCACGTCCGCTCCATAGTTTGGTGTTGTTAGCGATTTCTACCTAATTGGCCAGGTTAAACTATCGATATTTTCCAAATACTTCTTAACCTTGTAAATCCTTTAATTTATACAAGAGTCATTATTACAAGCCCATTCAGATTAATGGTTAGGACTCCATTAAAGACCCTTGAGACGATGATTGACAAAATTTTCACTAAGCAATTTTGTGCGTCTCATCGGTAAGGCAAGGATTGAAATCGCATAATCCGATGACAGAGCCCTTCGAAATTTCGCATATAACTCTCCCCAATCTGCCCTTGGAGGAAGTTCACAATATTCCTGTTGCTTTATGGAAGCAATGTGTCACCATTGCTCTGATTGAATGTCTCTGCAATCAAAATATTCAAATTGAGCAGCTTTGCAGGCCAAATAACAGCCAATAAATCAGCCACGCATTTAAGAATTTGAGGCATTGGTTTACCACACGTGTCAAATCGGATTTCCTGCCCTCCTTTAGTTGGGGCGCACACTCTCAGCACGATCTGTTATGGTGACCCACACTAGTGGAACGCATTTTCGACAATTTGCGGCTCCCAACGGACTCTGATGTCGAAAAAGGATTACCATTCTCTATCAGTTGTACAATAAAGAGGTGGGTGTGGGTAGAGCGTACATTACAGGCCAATTCGTTGAAAACGAGTCAACATTTCCAATATTTGCGACAGAGGTTGGGGTTTGTGCCGGGTGTTCGGATCATACCTTTCTGAGTGGGTCATGAACTTATTGGCCAAGTAAGTTTCTCAAGCCATGCATGTGCCCATTTCAAGTCCCGACTCGATACACTTCTTTCGCGGTTAGGAAGACGGCTTATCGCTAAATTAGGACAAAAAATCCTTATGAGATGGTTGACGACAAAACTAGATAAACTCAAATGCTTGCAGACCCCTTTGCCAGGCTTAAGTTTACACCTCATCTCCTGAGTTACTCTGCGTAGACAAAAACCTGACTTGAAAAATCCTACCCTTTCGCTAAGCCCAGACTAAAGTTGCAACAAAAACGCTATATTTTGTCTAAGACGGTGGGCGCTGGCGGCATAGGTGATGCGAGCACTATTCCATGGCAAATATGCAGGTGTAGAGTCGTGGAATGTTAAAGTAGCTGAAGATAAGGCCAATGCCTCAACGGTTGTTGGGGACAAAAGGATTCAATGGGACAGGTCACCTATTTCAACAAGGGATTCCTTTCAAGGTTACCACGTTGCACACTCGTTACAGGGGCATTTGCGGAACGTCGGTTCACTGCACTGTTAAAATGTGCCTCAAAACCAATGGCTGGCGTACGCTTGGCGCACCTGACCAACAGCAGAGGTGGTAGCAGTGGCGCAGATTCATTCAAGATCTGCATAGACAAATAGAGTACGTAGAAAATGGAAAAGTAAAGAGCAGCTTAGTTAACCTTTAGCCATTAAAGGAGAATTCACATTGTGCATTTTCTGTCTACTTGACGGCACCGCGGCAGATGCAAGGTCTCTACTTCACGGTGGGCAGGTGGTAGATAGACGACAGATAATATCGCGTATAATTTGGAGCTTTTCCAATGTCAAACCATTAATCTTTATAAGTACTAGCTGAGTAGTGAGCCTTTTCCTCCACGCATCTAAGCCTTTGATTTGCGCTTCATTTGATCCTTTCTGTCCACTACATCACAACGCAGGAACTGCAGTACCACGACGCATCTTTCAGATTTACAAAGGTTTCAACAAACGCCTTAGCGACTGCTTTACTGATGGCAGTCTACACGAAATGCATGCCCTTCGAAGAGATCAAAGAAAATAGAGCCGTTATACACTTCATTTATTTTCTTGTCCCCATTTTAGTGCCAGTTTCTAGATTTTCACCTATTTATATTTGGCGCCAACGGATTCGAACCCAAGAAAATCAGTCCTAATCTCAGTGAAGTTCTGCGATAGCCTTATCAACCGAATCGGTGCATGGATGCTAAGTATGAACTTAATCGTTGGTAATTAATGAAGTCTTTTCTAAAAAAGGTTTCATTTGCATCCAGTAAGAGGTAATGACAGTCCTCGAAACATGGGGTCACTTGACTGCAGGGCTGAATACCGGCAAGGCGACAAGATTCCTTGCTGATAATGCGCAATAAAAGGTGGACTTTCCTACATGTTCACTCGTATAGGCTGCTCGAGTCTTAAACAACAAGTTATGCGAGCAGAGCTAGCTATGCTGTTATTTTTGGATTGACTAGTGTTGCCAGTTTTCTAATAATATAACCCACATATTTTAAGGGTGTCTCAATTTCCCTGTAATTTACGTAAAAATAGTAGACTTTTGTAAAATTGGCCGTTTGTGCAAGTCACTCCATCAAATGTGTCGCACCGCTTTTAGCTTGTGGGCAACTACGCTGCCTTGCCTTTCTGGATGTAAAGAAGGAACATGTTGTCATTATTGTAGTGGATGATGCTTACCACTGAAGCTACGTTTTCAGTTCTTATAGTGTAATTTCTGCATTAATTAATTTGCTTGTCAACTAGTATGTTTGGCATAACGGCCACAATTTCAGTCTACTAGCCTTGTAAAGGGGATCAATTCACAGCTCATTTTGTCATGCAACTCGTTTCTAAAACTCAAATATTGGTCTAACACTGACATGTCCCTGTCTGCTTCTTTGCGCATTGGTCTGGTGCTTAAGATATTTAGTGATCTTCTCCTAGGTAAGTGGAGTTATGAGGGTGCAGAGAATGGGTATTAGGTAGTACCTTCCACACTCTCCCTCCTTACATTCTCCCTCCTTCCTCTCTTTCTGCTATCTCTACGATAAAACGGATTTTCCTACGATCCTGTTTCGCGGCATGCTGTACGAAGCATGCGATTTAAGGTCTTGCGTCTTGTTGCTTTTCACCGATTTAAAGGCCTTCCTGTCCAGTCTACCAACTACGCATAATCGTTTGAGAGGTCTATAGTGCTGAGTGGCCTCGAGCAGACAGAGCTTGGCAATAATTGCTGGTAAGTGTGCACCAAATGCATGGTAGGGTATCCAATTTATCAAAAACAAGGCGGTAAACCATCTACTTAACAGTAAAATGCAAAGCGTAATTCTGTTCACAGTTTGGATCAAGACAGAATTCAAAAGCTATGCGGTATTTAACCACACCGCAACATCTTAGCTTACATGCTACGCAGGCTCAAGCATAGTGTAGGAGTAGCAGCAAATCCGAACGGCGCTGTCGCATTACTAGACAAATGCGTTTGCGTGTTATATACTGCACAGATCTGGACAACCGCATGCATCTAACGCACCCTACAAATTGAAGTAATTCATTAGAGCTGTCTTGATTAAAATCTGCATTCGAAAGTCTATTTATCTGCTTCTTTAAGTGATTTTGGTGAGATCATTCACAAACAAAATATGGCAGCGTCTAGAGCTCTGAGGAAGGATGGCCACAGGAGTGACGGACATATTACTCAAGTGGCGTCTCAGATGAGTCCTAAAGCACACATAAGTGAGTGATTGGGACAACAAAATTACTTGTATTTTGTGCTTAATATCTGTAATAGAGCGAAAGCATTACCTGGTATGTGCATTCCTTGTAATAATTAAATTAAATTTAGTGATCACTCACTAGGTTTTGACAACAGGCGGAATCTGAGCTGCTTGACAAGCTTTGTCGTGCACTAGGATGCTCTCTTCCTTTTTCAGTGCCGCGAGCCTATCATTATACAGACACGCTGGCATGCAGACATTCGAGCAGAAGTGGAAGTGTGTTAATCTATTGAAAGGCGTGAGGCAAGAAAAGCGAGAAATAAGTACAATGTACAAGGCTAAGGCACATCAACGGATACACTGTGCATTATAAAATGAAGCCTAGGAGTGAAATATGCAGTCGAGAAAAGAGAGGGCAGTGATGCAGCCTGCTCGATGCAAGGGTGGACTGCAAGTCCGCCAGCCCAACAAGACATTTGGCAGGCAGGCGGACAAACTGGAAGGATTTCAGGCCAGTATGCAGGCACCTTGCCGAAAGTAAAAGGGCAGGTTGCTGGGTGGAGATGGAAGTACATTGAACCAGAGCATATCTGCAGCGCTGAAGTATGTCAACCTATCTACTAAGCAGGACGTAATGTATTGACATGCAAGGATTTAATGAGACACATAGAAATTGAAAGTGGGGAGAGAGACAGAATTGATTGCACTTACTTGCCACCCTAGTGAATGGAATTGCTCGGTGCCAATCAAGCAAGACTAGTTGTACTCCTCAGAGACCGAGCAGAGGAGGTGCAGGGACACCTAAAAACTATGACGAACGCAATCACACGGATGACCAAAGTACGGCCATGTTCCATCATGTATGAGGATCAGGTGACTTTGAAGCAGCATAAAGAGATTGTGCGAAGCAACGGAAAGCAACAAATTATCTCCACCACAACATTCGTAGTCATGGAAGGCAAAAGTTGCAGCTCATGCTCAGGCAATGTGTGCAACACATCT
Organism: Taenia hydatigena; assembly: GCA_036345935.2. NCBI lineage: Eukaryota > Metazoa > Platyhelminthes > Cestoda > Cyclophyllidea > Taeniidae > Taenia > Taenia hydatigena. Next base: position 9,863,658 of record JADWOT020000002.1, on the reverse strand, counting down.
CAGTGGACCGGGGATGATATATCCAAACTGATCATTTATTTGCTGAAGCGGTTGTACAACAGAGAACAAGGTAACACTGACAATTTGATGGTCGGCAGAGAGTTGGAGGGATTGGAAGGAGCTGTGATTAAAGAGAGTATACCAGCGCAAAGCGATTCGCAAAAGCTGCTGCAGCTTTTGTTCTACCTACTTAAAATAGGCTTACGGAGGTGTTCATGTTGCTGCCAAGCCTGCCCCGTCAAGGCGTATTCGTGTTGTAGACAGACCTGCTTCGCTAGGACGTGTTCATGAGTGTTGAAGGCAAAGGAGGCCATCGGAAGAAGTCTAATTGAGGGGGCCGGTTTGCAGTCCTGTAAATTTCAAGGGTTGAATCAGCTTCCTCACTTTGTCTTCAGGATGCTATTTCCTTACTCAACTACCGTACTTACCTCCACCGCCTGAACACCTGATTAGGCTCTTTAGCACCCCCTCATCTAGATTATTTCCCATGCCAATCGCTACTTTAAGGCTTATGTTCTAGTATAGCAGAACCATGGAACGAATGTCATGATTTACGATTCTTTCTAATGTTTTCATCCCCTCTACCTTGCCACATTGTTCTCACTTCAGTGTTGCTCAGTCTTTCTTCCATCAGGACGGTGATCAGCTAGTAAGGTGTAGGGGCGATTATGGCTTAACCACATAACCATCGTCTTCACTAGGGAACCGCTTTATGTCTGCTCTGGCTATTGTCGCCAATGCCAAGCTTGCGAAGCACATGACAGGGATATTTGCCAAGTTGCACGCCATTTATGGCCATTCTGTCGGAAATCGGGTTAATCTTGCCCAACAGCTTCTAGCGCCGGTGCGTTTATCACAACACACCAAAGTGCAACGCTCAGTGGCAGACATTGCGGTAGCTGTACAATAACGTCAGACTCACCTCTTGCCACCACCATTGTTCCCCTTGAGTTAGTAACAGGCCAAAATAGGGCAGGCGGAGACTTAAGCATCGGTCCGCGTAGCCCACCACACATTCGCGTGGTTGATGCTCGGCTTGCGAATGGGAGTCAAGAAGGGTATTTTAGTGGTGGAGGATGCCAGTCTTTAATAAGAAATTTGATTTTAATGAAGTAAAAGCAGTGCCTTTTGCTTCCAACACGCTGCAATTGTTGTTCTCAGTTCGTTGAGTTGTATGCATGCTTTGTCTTGATTCTCCACGTGAGACGAACTCACGGTAGCTAACATCACTTTGCAATGAAGTCAGGGCTGTCAGGAACTGCAGGAGTATAACTAAGAGCAATACTAACCCTGACGGTCTCCCTCGTTTTTCTAGCAATAATCTATCTTTAATGGGTATAATGCGTTACAGAACCGCAGGAGTGCCACAAATGATGTCTACACTTGGCAATCACCTAAACTTCGTGTTTTTATGTCTTTCCTAAGCAGCATGATTTGCGCCTCATTTGAAGTTCGTGGAAAATTCTTCGCGGAGCGGCTTGCAGTACCGCCGTAAAAATTTTAGTTTTGCAAAAAGGTTTTGCATTCTCTGCACGTCCATTATCTGGGTAAAAATTAGTCGATCGGAAGCTAAGAAATGCTGAAGACCAACATCATTGGCTCTGTAGGATTGTTTGTTTTTGTTTCTTTTTTTCATCATGATCAGACGCCTTTCTATGTGCAGACAAATTTGATGCAATTTTTGTCAACTTTATGGTTTGTCTTTAAGTGTGAAGCACCTTATGATGGCGGCTGTAGAGATTGCAGTTGGAGGCACCAATAACGACGTTGAGGATTGGTGCAGAGTGAGTTATTGTTCTGTTGCACTTCGTGTTGCTCCATGATGAACTTTGTGTCTGCAGAGGTTGGACACATCTTGAACGCCCATACTGCACCCTGACCTCCAGGTCATGTTAGTAGTCTTCCGACTTTTGAGAAGGCTCCAAGCCAGAGAACCCCTATTATAGTGCGTATAAGTTGCAAAACTATGGACGCAGTTGAGGAGACACGCTATGCAGCAGAAATGCAGCCTAAAGAGTCTGTCGAGGCCCTAAATTTAGTTAGACCGTCAAATATATTCCCTCTTCTCTTCGGCGCAATATAATTAGTGCTGTTGTTTCAAAGTACCTTCTTCATTTTAGATTGTGTAATGCAGGGCATTAAGGTTGTTTAGGGTTTCTGGCAAACAGATTCGTCAATAGCAGTGTCCATCTTTGGAGAAGATTCACTCTAACTTAAAAATGAAGTTTGCTGAGTTAGAGTTGATTTCAGCCACCAAATCTTCGATCACTAACTCAAATTTCGACCCTAATTTTACCCAAACTATTTATTTTAGCTAGAAGATTTGAGCCAATCCGTTGTTCAACATCTCAGCGTTAAAGCCTTTTTGAAGTCATAAGAATCCATACATTGCAAACCGTCACCCTACGCAAATACACAGGACGATTGAGAGGCCACCAGCATCCCCTGATTTTCGGTCAGCAGAACAAAAGCATAAACTTCGAAGGAATAAGTGTCTGCCTACTTAAATGCACAGTCAATCGAACTTGTAATTTATTGCCCAATTCGGAGCATGCACTTAAGATGTTGTAAAAGAAAGCATGCTGGTGCAGGAGAGTGCTGCATGCAACTGAACAGTCGCGAGAATTGCGTTTTTGCCTAAACATCAGGATGGTATTTCGAACCTTGAAGAAGGAAGGTTTCACGCATTTGAGTGTACACAAGGCCAAACGCTAAGCCACTGCACACCCTTTTCTGACATGCGCTGTTTTCTGTGCTTCTTGTAGTTATTCTCCGGGTTCGGTCTCAGCCAGGCTGTGTGCGGACTGAAATCAATCATGAGGCATTGTGTGCCGTGGTTTTCCTATTGTCATTAGACTTTTTAGATTTTAAGGTCCTGCTACAAAACAAACTCTTTTCCAAATGCTAACGTAAAGTATGCTGTTTCGAAAATTTTTCCAAGCCTTCTTTAATTTGATGTTAATTCACCATCTCCTGAGCTGTTGCTGTAAAAAGCCCAAAAAGGAACTTTTACCACAGGCAAACGCTGCTGTAAGTCTCCTATGATGAGTCCTTTCACATTCACTTACTCTTTCCTGGTGCCAAAATACGCTTGTCGCGGAACGAGACCAGCAATACTTTCCACTTGGAGCGGGTTCATCCGAAGCTACGGCTAGCGCATCGTACAAAATTTTTCCCAATGCCGCGATGAAGTGTGCAGGCAGAGCGCATGAACTAGATGATATTAGAGTCGAGCGAGAGATGATGAGCATGCCGTATTGCACAATAATATCGCTGCCATAAAACGCCTGTTGAAATGTGGTGTAAGCCACATTTCGTAGCCTTTAAAATTCTACTCTGTTGAACGTGTCCTATTTATGAGCCACGTTTTTGCAATTCATCAAATCACGGAGGCAACCTTTTAGACGACTTTTACAATTTAATCACACAGAGGCCTACACTAGAGCCAAATTGAAACATCCTGCTCTGTGTGCACACACCTTAAATTTGCTTGGCAGCACTATAATAAAGGAGCACTGCAAGGGTTATTAAGCCAAGGCATTACGCATTTCTCACATTCAGGCGGATGATAGCGGAAGCGGTGGGAGCTCACTGCATCCTCTTCTTCATGTAGCTGTGCACAAGGGTCATCAAGAAGCACTGAAGGTCCTCCTTGAATATGGCACGTCGGTCTCTTGTACCGACGAAAACATGGACACTGCACTCGACTGTGCAACCACTAAAGGTCGCCTGCCACTTGTTAAAGTGCTTCTGTAACACGGGGTTTGCATTACTGCAACTGATGTGCATAATGCAACTTCCTTAAGCCTAGCTGTTCAATACAGACGTATAAAGGTTGTTCGACGCTTCAATTACCTTTATGCCGATGTAGGCTACAAACTGGACAAAAGAAATCAATCTGCACTTGCGCTTACTAGTGCCGAGGTGCTTGTTCTGCATTTGCCTCTATGAGTTAGTGGGGTCATCATTTACTCATAATGCGGCCACCTATGAAAGCAATTTTACTCATGGCATGATCTCGAAGAGGGCAAAATATTGGCATACAGAATTAATAAGCTAACCATCTGATGATACAGTCATGCCTGAAATCGTATTTCCTGCAACTAGGGTGACTATGAAAGGATAAAATTTATTTTGGTTGCAAATTGCTACTCGGCTTCTCGGAGCAATGTCTGTTAGTCACACTCAGGCAAGCTACCTTAGATAGCCACGTTCTACTGATATGACTGTTACTCAGCTGACATCAACTGATGCGTCACCCGTATGAAACCACTTATCTTTGCAGCGATCTGTGGACGTCTCGTGCATGTTTTTCATTACTTTATATCAAATGGAATCAATGTCGAGCAGCAAGACTGCAAGAGCCTCACGCTACTCATACTGGTCGCCAAAGTCGGAAACACAAACACGATCGATTGCCTTTCGGCCGCCTATAAGTGTTTGCTGTGCCCATTTATTGTGAATAACTCATCCCCATAGACCTAGCCCAATTGTTTGCACCTTCAAAGGCAATGATTTATAATTGCGGTGCTTATAGTCGCCTGTTTATGCAAGTAACCGTGCCTGACTCTCTCCAGCCACTTGAACATCCCTATCCTTGCCTTGCTGGGTTATGTAAGGTACGCATCAGACAGCTATTGGTGTGAGATGGTAGTGGTGATACCAAGGTCAATGTCACCACTGACAGGCGTTGACTAACACTGGAAAAATGAAACATTTGAATGCGCTGGTATTAAGTGTAGCGTTTAACTTAGCCTACCTTACCTCAATTCACGTCACCATGTCTACGGGAACTTTCTCACATGTATTCGCAAAAAGCTTCCCAACATGTGGTGCGCTGCACAGACTCGCAAGCATGCCGTGGCATATGCACACATGTTAGTAGGCCTGGGACCACACAAAGTTCAAACCCACCGAGCCAGTGACCCATAGTGCGTAAACGAATAAAAGTGCTCAAGCAGCAGGATGGATATTAGACAGATGCATCAAAGAATGGATGGAACTCACGGATATGGCATTGGTAGGAAATAATGTATGAGGAGGAACGGGAAATGAGGGATGAATAAAGACTTCATTTGGACGGTAAAAAATGAGATCTTAGCACTTCTTGCTAATGGTCTAACTGCGAGGGCATGCATCACGTTTCATACTTTATTCTGGGATCTATTGAAACAAAACTGGACAACTTTTAGCAAAGAAGCGTGGTGACAAGCGGCGTATTTGAGAAGTCCAAAGAACAGCATCAAAGCGCCCGACGTTTTAAATTACGCTATCAATGAAAAATCCAATAATTGGTTGTTTACTCGGATCTTCAACCATCGCAGTGCAAGCTTAAAAAGGCTAATTATTTCACAAAAGGAACACAATGACAATGTTGTCAGGCAAAAGGGTGCTTTAGCAAACAGATCCAGTGAATGTGAAGTGCAGTGTGAGCTGCTAACATCAATCCATGGCGTGAAATCTGTCTACACGCCTGACCTATTCGGATATTTGTCAACCTTACAACCGCTTCAATCATGCCGTACGCTGCAAGAAATCAATTTGCCCGACGCACAGTAATTGATTTGCAGATAGACGATTTCAACGCTTGCGTCTTTTCCAAAGCAAGTCCATCAGGTCTCAAATCAAATTGCTCATGCCTAGCAGTTGATTCATTTTGGCCCACTTTGCCACACTTACACGGTTTGTTCGTTAATAATGATGATGAAGAGCATTGCATCTCTCTTCTCGCGAACTTCGCAAAATGTCTTAAATAGAGCATAACGGCTTAAATGAGTAGGAGAACTGAGCTGCCAAGAGTTAGTACACAATAATCATGCGAAAAATGCATTCCGCATCTGCATTTGAATGGTTTTAATCCTGGCCAATAAGGTGCTCCTTCGACCAACTCTGACACAGGCGAATTCGAATTCGCGAGTCAGTGAGGTCACGTGACATAGGAGTCCTGACACCAATCAACATGCCCAACTGTGGTGGATACACGTGTCCTGAGGACACGGATATAGATAGATATGCCATCGATAGTAAAGTTGCCTCATTATGCAAAAGTGACACGAAAATATAGGCTTAGATATGAACTTTAATTGCGTATCACTTGCATGATTTACGGCATCGTGAACCTGGAAATGGACATAAATGAGTGTAGGGACAATCTGTTGATGAGCTACATAGGCTGGATGTTAAAACAAATCGATGCGCAAATATCTTGAGGATCAGTCATGTGACCATTGCGGATTATCCAGATCAACTTATGAATTCCACAGCCAAGTCATGTGTCAGGAAAAGCCGAGTCACCTCTAATATACGGTCAATCCAGGGACCCATTTAGGTGATCAGAGGCTACAAAAGTGCATTTTGTCTTAATCAGAGTTCTAAGCTCACTCGTATACACCTTTAAAATGGATTTTCCTACCATAAAATTGGCAATGGCAATAATAGCAACTACATATTCTGCGCCAATATCAGTTGTTTATTGCCATTCACTCGTTTCAGACTAAACTAGACTAGGTGATCTGCCTTAATAAGAATACCCTAGGGCTAAACTCATTGACAAATATTCGAATACTTTTTAAGTGCTGCCCACACTTAAGAGGAAACCTTTATGGTACAATAGGCTCTTTTATTTTGCTTCGCAGATATCCACGAACACTTGGCACACGTAAGACTATCTAATGTATCCACATCAGGGCAAAGTAAGGACTCTTCTATCTCTCATAAAATTGCTTTCTTTCATTACACTCTAGGGAGTTCAGGAACCTCTCTTTCTGGCCCATGCATCAGCAATTTCCAATCCCAACTTAATTTCTCTTCTATCTGTCCTCTTTGTCTGTGTCCTTCTTCCCCGAAACCTCTTTGATGTTTTCTATTTTCGACTTTTGTTCACGCCCGTTGGCCATCGTTCGATTCCTCTTTAGCAGTCATAATTTGCATTACAGAGCGGACCGAGGGCGGATCAGACTTTGCTTTGCATCTCATGTCTTATTGCCAATAATCGCCTTTACATCAAACCTAATCTTTATATTTGTTTTAACACTTTAGTCTATTCCATTCGCATTGTCCCGGTTCGGAGCCCTTAAATCCATTCTAACCTTGCTTCGGCAACGCAGCCGAACTTCACCCAGTTCATTGCCTATTTCCCACTCACACCATGTCTTCATCTTGCCGATAGTCTTGGTACCTTAGCAGTCAACAAAGGAACCTTCTGTATTCTTCTGTGATCTAAAGGCTTACAGTATAATATCGGGCATTGGTCCAAGGGTTGCCTGTTAATTTTTGTGTATGTATTTTTGAGTGATGACGAAGCTGTCCTTCGTCGACAAGCCCATCGCACAGCAAACTGAGTGCAGATTAGACTTTGCCGTGTTTCTTTTATCTTATTGCTAGTGATCTCTTCAATGCCAAACTTCAATTTCATATTTGTTGTACCCCTTCAGTCTATCCGATTTGCATTACCATTGCCTCTTGTGCCATCGCATGTGTGGAGAGTGGGCACGTAAATCAATTACAACTTCGCATTTTCAATGCAAGCGAACGTCAACCCAGTTCGCTGACTATTTGCTACGCACGCCATGTCCTCATCCTGCCAATAGTCTTGACGTCCTTGCAGTCAAGAAAGCAGCCTTCTATATTCTTATACAATCCAAACACTGGGAATAAGCACACTTGCTGTGAGGTTTGGAACTTGAATCAGAGGATCGACTGTTAAAATTACGTGCTCTGAATTGTTTTAAAAAGGCGAAACGCGTTTTGTATCGAGGAGCCCATATCAATAATTCACACATTTTCACCTTGAGGTAGAAGTTAGGTCTGAAGAGCGAAGCCTTGTGGGTGAGTCTCTACCTTCTTTGTCCGGTGTTCTTTGCTGCCCAGATTATCAGCCCGAATAATGACGTCTTTTGAGAAAAGTGAATCACACAGCTGCATATGGACGTGCCTTTACAGCTTTCATGCCCGTGTTCTGCATAACATGAGTCTCTCACGAAGGTTGAGCTTTGACATGGTGACAAATGTAACAACACACATGCTCTCATTGTCTGTCATTGATAACAATTTCGTTGCATAAATTGTAAAAGGAACGCAGTTAATGCAGGACAGGTACTCGTCTTTCCTCCGCTGCATTGTTGAATCGTAAGTCAAGCGTGGGGATGTGCAAAATGACATACATTTCAGCTAACTAAAAATATTTTGTAAGAGCCTGATAGTAGTGAAGGTTTCTTGCATAGAGGGTGACATACCAGCACTTTTGAGGTGCGTTGAGGTATAAGAGTGAAGATGACTGGTTATCAGGGATTTATTCTCGTTACCCGTCAAACTGGCTCGAGCGAGGGCTTTCGAGTTGCGTGTCTGCATCTCCTACCTTGGCATCCTCTTTAAATGGGCACATAATCTAAAAGCTGCAAGATTACCTGTGGTATACCGCGCCTTCATGTCATTGACATCGATCAATTAGGATTTGAATTTATCAATGCGCTTTTATAAGCCATGATAACTTATACGATATGACTCGCGACACGCGATCCTCCAATAAGACGAATTACACTGACATCCACGTTATCATGGCAGCAAAGGTAATAGAACACCTGGAGCCTGGACATTGACATAGCTTTGGTGTACGCAGTCTTACATCTGTGCCTCGGCAGGCGCGCACAGACGAGTGCATTAAAAACTGTTCGACAAACGTCTTTTGAACCTCTACGAAGCTTCAATTGCAACACGCGTTTGAACCTTGATAGAGTGAATTGTCCTGACATCTATTAAGAAGCCAACAGGGAGAACGAAGTGGCTTTTGGGACAAAACCACTTCACCCTTCGTCCAAGTCGGAGGCCTCTGCTGCTGAATAGAATCTCAACCTCGACTTACTAATTGCTGCTACTTATCAGGCGCACATAAAACGGATAGGCCAACGTCTCCTTGACCTTTAAAATACGAACCGACCCTTACGTGGTGATGAGCGCTGCAGTAATATAGGACCGCTCAAACGTGGCTTAGGCATTTTGAACCTAATGATGAAATGCCTCAAATTTACAAGTTATCGAAGCCTTACGAGTTCTAGAAGTGTAGACTACTGACTAGCCATCCAATACGATAATCCAGAGCAAACGTATATTAAAGAGCATTTTGCGATATCACGTTGAACAGTCAATGCCGCGTGACGTGGATTTGTACTCTTATGACAGGCATTTGTTTAACCCCGGAGACTGCTCATGCTTTGTATGCATTTGTGTGCTGCACTGACAAAAGCAAATAAGCCCCTCTAACCTCATCCTTCTCGAGATGGGATGATAGAACTAAAATTAAAGATGCGCAAATAAACACATTTTGTAGGAACAACTATCACTAGTAGCTCAATTTGCAAAAAGTTTTCAGTAGTGAACGACATGATTTAGCGTCGTGGCTCTCATTCGTTGGACCCAAATGCTTTGTATGCATTTGTGTGCTGCACTGATAAAAAGCAAATAAGCCTCTTTGACCTCAGCCCTCTTGAGATAGGATGGTAAAAATGAAATTAAAGATGTGCAAACAAACACATTTTGCAGGATTATCCATTACCAGTAGCTTAATTTGCACAAAATTTTCCGTAGCAAACGATATGTTTCGTTATGTGACTAAATTTTAGCGTCCTGATACTTTCTTGAAGGCAAAATAAGGCATTAAAATAGGACAGAATGTGCATTCAGCTAACAAAAGGGGTTGAGGCTGCTGTCATGGCCCGGAGGCTAGACCATCCAAGTGACAGAAATGGACAGTCAAGCAAGCGAAGTATTACAATAAAAACAGGACTAGGCAGCTTGAATCCCTCTCGAAAGCAAATCCAACTAACTCCCTATTATGAAAATGGGGAAAGAAATAAAAGGAAACGAAAGATATGAAAATTGGTTTAAAGTATTTTTAGACAGGCATTTAAATTTCGTCACAGCAATGGGCTACATAAAAATGATGCAACTCCTCCTCGATAATGGGGCTTACACTTACCTGTCTGATCACCGTGGCAACACTCCTCTTCACTGGGCGGCGAGGAAAGGCAATTTAGCTGCTGCCACTCTGTTGTGTGAGTCGGATAGCACCACCGATGTGAAAAACATGAACAACCAAACACCGTTAATGGATGCCCGCAGACATGGTCACTCTGATATTGTACAATACTTGCTTCGGTACGAGGCCAGTGAACAAGTTCAGCCAGCTGATGGAAATGTCGCCACATTTATTGCTGCTAGTTCCATGGCGCGTGGCATCTCTGATTTTATGTCCAGCTTTTTCATTTTGCATGGCTAAGCGGTCGTTCAGTTAATTATTCGTATGAAAGATACTCTTAAGTATTATATTTCCTGCGCCGGTGTTAGATAATGTCTATCAGTCGTAACTGCCTCTGCTGCAATGCTTTGAATTTCCATGAATTTTAGATGGCATATTATTAAAGTGAAATACTATCGCAAAGCCGTCATTTGCGTTACTGTTAGATGTGTAGGAACTACGAAATCAAAATCACAAATTGGTCGCAAACTAAAAACAAATTTTGATATTTTAGGAAACTCAGGGACCAGAGGCTGCAATGGGTAAAGGAAGTGTAAATGCTAGGCTCTCATGTGTTTCTACTAAAGGTAGGATTATTATGCGGACGGATTATGCACTGATTTCAAAATCAGTCAATTAATTAAGCTTAAATCAGACATTAAATGGGTACCGCTGCGATACAACTCATTAGGAATGTTGACTGAATTTCTAACAGCCTGTTTGATAACATGAGGTCTGCGGTTCACCGTCATATCTGCCGCTTTTATTCGCCAGAATTTTTGAATACGATTCGACGTAAATAACGAATTTGTCCCATCAAAGAAAGCCAGCAGACTGTAGGTGCGGGACGAGAGTTGGTATCTTTGTTTGTTACTGCATTCAACACTTTACAGTTGCACAACCATTGGCTTTCGTCAATTTATGTACTTCGATAAACTTGACTTCATAGTTTGGCCTTACACCATCTTGATTAGATGCTCGGCTTTTATTTGTAGAGTTCAGCTGTATCTTCATTCAGCAGTGAGATGGTTGTGCTGGTCTCAGAAACTTGGTAGAATAAAAGGACACCTCCTGCAAAAGTGGCAATGGCTTTAGCGCTGTGCAAATCATCGGCACCACTCATCACGTCTCAAGGCAATTCTAGCTACAAACAATTGCCTCGCTAGCTTCTTTGGCTATACGAATCTGCATGAATAGCACTTATTCTGCTACTGACTTCGATTTCTTGCCAAGCTCAATTTCGTCGGATATAAAGCCACTCCTGCCACATGACTGAGGGTAGGGAGGGACAGAATAATAGGCTTCGAGTTAACAGCTGTAAAGTCAAAAGCACTACTGAATGAACGGTCCAATATACATAGAGCAGAACGATACAAAATCAAACGAAATCCAAGGGAAGGAACTGCCATTTCATTTTGAAGTATAGTTTAAAGAGATGCGATCCCATATGTAGCTCTTAATGTCTCATGGTCGCGAACTTGACCAGGTCTCAATGCAATTCGGTCTTCATGCATCAACGCTCCTCGACCACACTGCGTGGTCGTGGACGATTATCCGTTTGAAGGTCTTGATTGCGAGAGAGCCACAAAGGACTCATTTTGCTAGAAGTTGGAGAGTTTTCGCTTATTCATGGTGAGCTTTAAGCACTTTCTCATGAAGATAAGCGAAGTCCCTGGCGAACGTCTACCTATTCTGCCCCATAAAGAGAACTCTATATAATGTATGTCATGCTGTTATGACTTTGGGTTCGGAATGATTCCTACGATTTGTGCTCAAGGTAATAGATTTTGCTACAGAGCGTAGACGTTATGGAACCTTTATCGCACTAGAAACAGAAATAGCGCACCAATTACATGGCCCAAGTTAGGTTTCAAAATCTGTGTCGTCGCTGATAGAGGATAGGCTGATGCACACTGTCGCAAATATAGCGGTCGTCTTGGTTGCCTTGCCCTCTTTTACCCTCAAGCTTCTTGAATGAACAGGGTGATTCAATAATGGCATTTACATCAGCGGTCATAAAAGAAGTACAGTGCATTTCCAGCGTTCGTCTGTCTTAAGCAGATCTGGCGACGTCTCCATCTTCAGATTTGCGCCCAGTGAATACTTCTTGCTGATGAGCCCTACTTTAACGAAATGTGCGTTCCTTTGATGTCAGGTTTGTAAACCATTGATTTTAGCCTAAAATGCACGGCGTAGCATGATTCGCTGACAACTATTCAATCGCTAAGCAGAAATTGTTGTTGCCGTTATGGGTTGCTGCTTTAATAGCCACCCATAAAGTCCAAAAGCATCTTCAAAAGATTTGAATGCCATTATCGCAACACCATTTAGGCTGAATGCTGTGTGCCTTTGGCAACAGATCACCTGGACTTCCTCTTATGTGCGATTGTCAAACGACTAAGTCTTCGAGTCACATTGGTAGTCCTTAAGCTCTTAACGTGCTTTAATAGTGTCCATTATGTCCATGAATTGCGGCGTGTTTCGTCCGTCAAGAGCTCTCGACACTATTCACTGCTGCGGCAAATCTAGCGCCTTTTTCAGCCAAATTGTGCTCAGAATATAAACGTAGATTATGATGCTTATATTATTTTATGTGGGATTTCGTCAAACTTTCTCCTTGACAGGAAGTTAGGTTTCCTCAAATGTGAGGGAAGGCACTCTTCCTGTCATCATCAAGGCTACATTAGTCCCGTTTGATCTGGGACAATAAAGGTGTCGCAAAGCAATCAGCTCACATGTGTCCGAAATTGTCGCAAGAAAGAAGAGACAAAGGGGGTAGTACTGCAACTATGGCAACTTTAGTGAAATTTATCTTAGGCCGTTTCATTTATCCCTTAAAAGAAATATGCAACTCAGTAAAAACCATGTAATAGTGCCTCATAACTTCGGAGAAATCGTCGGTGAAAATCGGCGCCTTCTTGCATGGACATCCGTGGCTCTAAATTAAATGATTCCCTTCCTTAAGTAGGCAGCGTGTTTTCATGTAAAATTTAAATATACACATGTTTCCTTTAGCCAGAATCACTAATGCTTACCACCCTTGTCGATGCAGGCTTGGCAGCATTTGTTGAAATCAATCCGTTCTTCGAGTTACTGTATATCTATTCCTAGAGCTATTGGAATGACACAGAGCCTGCATCTACTCCTACTGCCATCAAAGCCTAAGAAATTCGCAAAGGTCAGTCTAAAGCGAAGTCGCATGAATTGAACACCACTACTGTATGAGTTGATTTAAGTAGTATAGCTGGTCAGCGAGCAATTCGTCACGGGGCTCCCCATCAATGCGCACATTTAAGCTCCACATATGTTGACAGGTCTGAGAGAAAGGAGCTGAACAACTTGCAGTGTCTCCTCCATGGTGTCAGTTAGGCGCAAGCAATACTCCACCGTTGCCGGAGTAAAAGCTAAAGTATTGGAGCGCTTTACTGACCATTAGTCATTGGCCTAGAACAGCTTGTACAGACGCGCAATACTTTGCCTTTTATGACATATTTAGCGACGGACCTTTAATCTCAAAAAGGTGGTTATTTTAGTGCCTTCAATTTTTTCGTGGTCATTTCACACAGTAAGATATAGTAGAGAAAAGGCACTCAGAGTCGAAAAATAAGCACATCCTTGCAGCATTGTAGATAAATTGGTGCCTCTGTTTCTCACGGCAGCACTGCTAATTCGCTAAAAAAGGAGCTTTACTTCTGGTGTTCAAAAGCACCTTTGGCACTACCTTGGCTCAATGAGAGTAGAAGGTTGATGTTGTGTGATAGCGTAGAGATGTCAGAGGAAGTGTGAGGGGACTAGTGTGCGCATAGTTTGAGTGGTACATCTTTGCAGCCTTAACCGTACATGGCCATCACGGCACTCTCTAATGGCCTCATAATAGAGCAGTTTGTGTCAATGGTAGAAATATTAATTACAGAAATGATTTGAAGAATTTATTTAACTTGTGCAGCACTGAAAGAGCTATTTCTTAAATCAAAGGAGTAATCACTTTAATCAAATCTACGAATCTCGTATCAGCCCGCAGAGTACGTTACTATAGCAGGAGTAGATGCAGAGCTTTTTAAGTGCGATTCGAGTCCGCTTTAATTTGCCAAATATGTAATAACTTAAGCGCATATTTAGGCAAATCTTATTATAACGCTGCTCACGTTATTCAAGCGCTTTGTTTTAGCCATTGAATAAAGAGTGAAAGGTTAAGCACATTACTAAAATTAGTGTGCTAGCTGTGGTCATGTTCAAGCATCACTCATCATCATCTAAGGGCAAGCTAGCATTCTAAACATCACGAAGACGTTAGCCCATCTGTTACATGGGCACTTCGTAAGCAGCAATGAACAGCTCAAATTCGACCTCCAATTTAGCGGCAGGAACTTCCAACTCGGACAGGTGGTAATGTAGTTCCGCCTTGGCAGCCTTCGCGTTCCCTCTGTTGCAATAAACTACGCAAAAATAATGATTGCTCCTTCGCTCAAGTCTGTAGCTCAAAGATTGCGTCGCTCGAGAACGGCGGATCTATTTTGCAAAGAACTGGGCTTTAGTTCATGCGTCAATTTCGCCGTCATTTCATCCCATTTTGAATATGAATTATCTCGTACACAGAGGAGTAGAAATCGCCAGACCCCATCTTTTAACTCACTTGAGGCTTGCTCCTATGCCAACCAACTAAGCTCAAAGTCAGCACCACCACAATAAATTGTTTTGTAGATGCTAAGTAAATTAGATTTTCCCCTCTATTAGTTTGTCGCACACACTTCGCGGCAACGAGGTCGCTTAAATAATGATGATTCCAAAGGTTAAGCATCAAACTCTCCGTAGGTCAGCAGGAGTGGTTTACTGCATGAATTCTGGCTTGCTTCGAGCCACGCGATTCCGATGACGTCAGATTTGTGACATGCGCGTGCCACACTTTAACACCCACTGTTCACTTCTTGGACTATAATCCCTAATGGCTGCAACCTCCGGCAAAGCACAGGTAAATTGTTGCATCTTAAGGGTTATTTAGAATACGGTGAGTAAAGGAGAGAGTACTGTTCTCTCTGTCCTGCTTATATGGACATCCCATCTTTGTACACGATCCCAGACACCTCTCCTTTTATCTCCTTTATGGAACTCAAATGTTCTGCCAGTCTGGAAAGTAACTAGAACAACTTCCTGATAACTAGTCGTTTACTCTCTTACGTCTTTATGCACCCTGATAATGCCAGCATGTAGCCCTTCAAGCAGGAACAATTCACTGTCATCAGAGCTCTTTCCGAAATTTTGTCAATTTCCTAATACGCAGGCCTTCTGTACGCTCCTACACTTGCTTCTCCATTTAGCGATGCGGTGAAGATAAGACAGGTATCTGTCCTGCAGTAAAAGCATTCCTTTGATAATTTTTGCAACAAAATTTTTTCACTGGCAGGCAATGAGAACACGTATGTCGTTACAATTGTCGCGATGCCGAGGCGAAACTTCGTGAGAGGCTCGTGTTATACAGAACACGAGCATGATAGCAGTGAGAGCAATGCAGATGCTACATTCATATGTAGCTGTGTGGTTCACGTTACCTTAAATGACGTCACTATCCAGGCTGATAATCAATGAGTGAAAGATCGCTAGACGAAGGGGATAGAGACTCAGCTGCAAGGATTCGCACTTCAGACCTAACTTCCACCTCAAGATGAATAATGTGTGGATTATTTATATGGAATCCTCGATGAAAGACACGTTTCGTCTTCTAAAATAAATTCAAAGTACATAATTCCAACAGTTGACCCTCTGATTCAAGTCCGATGTCTCACAGCAAGTATGCTTATTGCCAGCGTCCGGATTACAGAAAAATATAGAAGGCTGCTTTCTTGACTGCAAGGACGTCAAGACTATTGGCAGGATGAAGACATGGCGTGCGTGGCAAATAGGCAACGAACTAGGTCGACGTTGGCCTGCGTTAAAAATGCAAAGTTAAGATGGATTTACTTGCTCACTCTCCACACATGCGATGGCACAAGAGGCAGTAGTAATGCAAATTGGATGGACTGAATGGGTACAACAAATATGAAATTGAAGTTCGGTACTGAAGAGATCACATAAAGCAGGGCAAAAGAAACACGGCAAAAGTCTAATTTGCGCTCAGTTTGCTGAGTAACTTATGTAATGACTGCTTCTGAGGCATTGAGATAAATGGACAACGTTTTAGGGTTTCGGCGAGGAACGACGCGAATACCACTGGATCTTTCTTCTGCAAGGTTTGCTGCTTGTGCTGCTTTACCAGCACTGGCTCCACCGCCACTCGTATTTTCTTTGTTTGTTCTTCACATGCAGTAGATGGTGCTACGGCTTTAATGGCGAAATTCTGAAGCGCATAAAGAGGCTAAGGTAGGGCGTAACAAACGGGAGCATTTGCCTTCAAAGCAAATACTTTGGCGCAATCAAAGGAATAGAGTGGATCTTATAACAATAGTTAGATGTCAAATGTGATGCACAAGTAGATAGACAATGAGCAAGATTTTGCAGATCCAGATTGGATGGAACGGCCGAAATAATAAATTCTCACGTCTATGGTTAAGTCTTGATGGATATTACAAATGCGCGTACATTGTATTCGTAGTTCAAAATGATTCCCTGCAAAATAAGATAAGTACTTAGAGGTTCGGGTGATTAACTGAAGTTCTTTCAAAACTGGTAGTAACACCCAACACACAAGTGTATTTTATTCGAATCATCCAATCTTTATCAATCTAATTAGGATTGCATTAAAACAATGCAAAATAAGGCATTGAAACAAAGGTGTATTTTAAATTTCCTAATTGCAGGGTCAGCGTAACCTTGGCGAGGTCGATGATTTACCGAATAAAAACACTGGGTAATTCATTACGATTGGATCGCGTGATTCGATTGACATTCTTAGCCAATCAGACACCTCTTTATACGCCCATTTTGAGAAGTGGTTGCTGCCGTGTATAAACTCTGCACAACTACGCATGCTCCTAATTTACTTGGTAGCCTATGCTCGTTATATTATTAAACAAAGAAGCTAGCCTTGATGCTGCAAATTAAGTGAATATAAAGACCTACGATTCATGTTCCTGTCTTTAATCGTCATGTTGCAAATTTGTACTCGCTTTTAAACACGGCATTTAGTAGGCTTTAAAAACGTTGATTTGTTCAGTTGACTTGGAAGCTATGAAAACAACAACAGAAAAGCAAATGTACTGGCTGAGTTCAAGATTATTCTCTTGTTTGCTGAGTTGCACCTGTAGGGTGCTTATCTTAATTTAACGGACCCAAGCAAGCGCACCCGGTTATCCAAGAACAGATAGCACACTCTAAACTGGCTACTTTCATCGGTAATCAAGGTAGACACTGTGCTGATGTCCTTGATTATCAATTATCTGGTTTGCGACCCGGTCGAATCCGTACAACTCCTGCAAATAGCATCAGTCTCAAGTTTTGCTGATTGACCGGTCTGTGGCGCCGCTCGTGTAGATTTGGTCAGAATTTGAAGCCTGAAGGCGAAACATGAATAAGGTTTGGCTAATTACTGACATCCTCGTAAGCGCATTGATCCTTCCATACTCTTTTCTGCAAAATCATGCCAATTTGGAGACCACTTCATAATTTTGGGATCCTCGGTGTTAGGCACGGTATGGAATGTCTCAAGAGCAATTGAGAGTTGTAAAGGGCCTTTTTGATTAGCGAGGCATTATCATGGACCATTTGAGTGCATTTACTGTCGTATGCCCGCGAGTGATTTTTTGACTGGACAACGAAGTAAAGGTGTCTGATGACCTACAATCCAGGCGAGGTCGTCTATCACATAACAAAGTCCTACGGAAACTTAGCAACTCAAATCCTACTGAATGACGTATCCTCGATACTGGCAGGCATGTAATGCTGAGACCTGAATGGCCGGCAACAATAAAGCATTGCCTAGGTGAGCTTCTAGACCGTAGCGAAAGAAAGAAGGAAGTAAGCCTTTTATCCCAGTAGACCGATTCAGCCAACAGAAGTGGATTTTTGTAGGTTGTCGATAACTGAAATAATCCAGAGCCTCACGATTAAATGTCGAACGTACCCACAGCTCAATAGGTTAGGGTAATAAACGGTGGTCTGTTAAACTGAGGAGAACAAAATCAAGAGGAAAGCGTGTTGATGAGCTTAGTCTAGATATTTGAGAGAACAATACGCAGGTGGAGTCATAGATTTGTGGAAGGGTGAGATGTCGATGAAAGTCCACCAAGAAATAGATGACTGTGGTCGGGTCAACCATGACCAGAAAAGGAGTTGATTTTGTGCAAAGTTGGTTAATCAGCGAAAGCTTCAAAGGTCTCAGTAGTAATTTGTCACATCGTGAATTTGAGCGAATTCAGGCAACTAGCCACGATTGTTTGAAACCATAAATGCTAACACTTCACTATTAAGAAGAACTGTGTTGCGAGTAAACACAGTATTCAACCAACACAAACGTGCACGCACTTTAGTTTTGACATCCAAGACTCATTCTGCGGCATAGCTTTTAAGTCATAAGCCAATTCCTATTAAATGCACAGTAGTATTGGACATGTTTAGGTAAATGTATAGCAGCAGACCACTAATTGGTAATTATGGAAAAGGCCCAAGGGTATGGACTTACTTATTTCTAAGACATTAAAAATAAAGCTAGCTCAGTCCTCAATGACTCAGATGACAGGGAAAAAACATGTTTTGGCATGAGCACAAGCCTCCAGCTTCGCAGGCGTGAGAGCTGCGATATGTGTGGGCCGATATCAACATTGAGAGAAACATTCATATGTGCCTTCACATCTGAACGAACATTGCATCAAGGAAAGCCATCCCATTAATTCCTTGAATGTCAACGCCTTGGATGCTGGGCCTTCTTGTGGAAGGCAAGTAGTTGCTTCTGCGAAACACAAGGTGACAGGTCACGTTATTGTATATCATATCGACATTCCATATCTACCGGAAACACGAGTGATTTGAACTCCAAACTGCGTTCCCAGCCTTCTTCTTAGCGCTGGCCAATCTTCTTCAACCGACTGACCAAATGAATCAATGAGTCCATGACAACGCTTGCTTTGAAGTGGTTAAAGATAGATTGGAAGCGATCGCAAAAATGCAGGGCGCTCGCGCACACAACTTCAGTTGAGAGTGGTCTATTCTCAGGGGAGCCGCTGGGCGCCACATTGGTGATGGTGGTAAACGCAATCACCCAATGGGGGCAGCTGTTCTCACCAGTCATCAAATCCTATGGGTAGCAGATGCAAAAATCGCCCTCTGCTAATTGTTTCACCCAAAAAGCTTTACTTTCGATGAGTCAGTCTGCATTATGTTTGGATTGTGTTTGCCACAAAGCTGCCCAAGCCGGATTATGTTCTCTCTCTTCGCCGCACCTCTCGCATATCCCCATTACTCGTACAAAATTCTTCCTCTTCTATCTTTCTTTTTTTCTTCTTAACAAATGCTCTTCCATTGAGAAGCATCGACTGCACTTCCACCACATTCTTGCATTCTCGCCTTCTTCCTTGCCTCAATTTTCTTTCGTCTATCCTTCATTTCCATATATATTGAAGCCACCACATTTTCCTATGTGCATTTTTAAAAATTCTTTTTAAGGATTACTAGCAATGAAAGAGACCTTTTAATTTCCAAAACAAGTTTAGGCTCTCTTTCCTTTATTCCTCTCCCTCACTATTGTTCCTGTGCATCATCTCTACATCCCTTTTGTTTCTTTGTTTCTTTCCAAAATATTTAATGGCTGTCTATTTAAACGACAGCGGTCCACCTCACTCATCGGCCTGCATATGTAACGCACACAAATATTTTACCAATTTACAATGCCCTCTTCAATGCCTTCCCACTGCTAATGTTGCCGTAAGATCCATGAATCATGCGCTCACACAAACATGCATCACTGCTTTCCCTTTATTCCTACTGGAATTCTCTATTTATTCTATTCTCTCCCCTCCTGGGCTCACCTCTGCTGACAAAGACAAAAACTCGCCTTCCCTCCACTGCATTGTTTCTCTTATTACTTCATTCATTAGGCCTCCAAAAACGTCTCCTTCCCTTCTTTCTTGTTTCTCCCTTTATCACAGGCCAAGTAGATGACAGAAGCAGTTCTTGTTCGAAGATGACGAAAGGAGGGCTCGTGCCAACACATGAGTGGGTCTTACACGCTCATCCCCCTTTCCCATGAAAACTCTAACACCTACAATCCTCATTGTTCCCTCCTATTCGCGTTTCATTCACGTTCTCACCTTTCTTTCCGTATTTCTTTCACAAATCCCTACGCTGATTCCTTGGTTTCTTCCTTTCCTTCTTTATTATCAAATGATTGTCACTTTCCTTCTTGTGCTCACATCCTCCGAAAAGTACCTCTGCCCTTTCCTTTTCTCCCACCCACCCACTCACTTATCCACATACACCTACGGTGTGCACTTTTAGTCACTTCACCATCACCACCACTGCTTATAGCCTACTAGTAGATTCCCTTCCATCCCTCCCTTCATCCCCTCTTACCCCTATTTTTCGGACAGCAATCTTGCCTTCTTTCCTCCCACTTTTATTTTTGTTCGTTCGACCATTCCTTCGTATTTTTTTTCGTTCTTTCATTCTGTCGTCTCCCTTTTCTTTTTTGACTTTACCCGCAAAAGACCCCTCCACCTTTAAATGTTCGCTTTCTATCCACGGCTTCCCTTCTTTTTTTTCTTTTTCTGTTATCCTTCTGTAGTCCATCAATCGTATACTCAAACCTCACATAGGTGTGTTTGACTTCATCGCAGCTACAATCATACTTAAAGGAGTGACAAGGCTATAGTGTTCTCTAATTTACCAATCGATTGCAAATATTGCTATGCATTTGGAGCTTATTGACTGCAACAAATATTTCATTCAACAAATGAATCGTACAGATGTATCCAACTCCATACGTGTACAGGTTCTTTTCTCACAAAAACCCTAATAAATGGTAGTGCCAGAAAATTCGCTTTAAAAATGTCCCATGTTTTTATGATGCTAAACAGTGGTAACTCCTTTCTGGAATTATTTGAGCAATAGCACAACACAAACCTGATGGGTTGGTTCCGTCCCATTTTTTAATTTGGCAAGTACAACTTGAATTGATTAATTGGGCTCACAATTTGAATTCATAAAGTTGCCTCATTATACATACCAACCAAATATTTCGTTTTGAACCATACGCTTTCATGAGACATCGTAAAAGTCATATTTATTTAGTATTCATGGCTATCTAGAAAATTCAAAATTTTGTTGGTGACAAGATGTCGTTCATTTAGTCGGTTTTAATTCTCCCAAGCAAAGCTGTTATCGAAGAGCAACAATAATCCGAGTTCTCGTCCGGTGTGGGATGAAGAAAACGCGCCGACATTTATTCTCGCTCATCTTTCTTAGCCATGCAAACTCCGTCAACAATTTATAAAATCTGACTCCTTTTGCACGTTTGCTACACACATTTTTACTCTTTTTTATTTCATTCTTTCTTTCTTCCCCATTATACTTGCCTCTTCCCTTCTCCCACTCGCAACTTCCAAGCAGTAGAAGCAGAAGTAGTGCGCTCTCTTGTGCCTCTGCAGTTTCTGCCCCTTCCACTCATCCGCATGCACTTACTAAGCACGCTTTTAAGCAACGCCACCATCTCCCACCGCTTTCGTCTCGCCACCAACACCGCTACTTACAGCCTAAAGGCAGAAGCACTTCCATACTTCATTCACTTGCGCAATCATTTATTCACTCATTTTATCCACTTATCATCTGCTTTCCTTCACTGAGACCAAATTATAAACAAACTAAATGAATACCTGCTTGAACAGTGAATTTTTCTATTGTGATGCTATTTTACCACACGATTTACGCTTTTCATCTCACCATCACACCTACGTGAAACACATTTGTTATCATTTCACTGTTTCATCTCGAAAATCTCATCACTGACGCATCAATTTCTTCTTACACTTGCATCTATGCACATGTGTTTATCACTGCCTCTTCTCCATTCAATCTAACAGTTCATTTAGTGCATTCTCGACACTGACACCACTACCGCCTACCACGGCTAAACTACTTTTAATCAAAATTAACCTACCTACGATCTGATATTCGCCACTGATCCACCCATCGCGGATTTCTCATTGCCTCTTCCACCTGTAATGCGCTTTGCTGGCGTTACTTGGATTTATGGTATTTCTTGTAGTCACTTAGTGGACCACCATATCCGAAAGCACTCGATCTGACTTCCTCCTTCCATTTTGTCACTTATACAAAGATCTACACCTTTAATCGCAACCTGTTTTTCATTTTGTAGCACAATGACTGCTGAGCAGCAATGTAGATGATCGACTCCATTTTTCTTTCAACATGGGCAAAGGAAGTTGGCGCCAGGGTGATGAAGGCGACTGACAATGATGAATGGCCTTTCACCTGGGCTGAATGTGCAGCCCGTGCTACAACCCTCAGGGCGCTGAAGAACAGAACACGCATGTATGTGAAGCTATGCTAGCACATGCCTTGCAGTACACTCTGTGCCCATTCATAAGGCCATCTTACTGTGCTCCACCCAAGATGGACATATTGCCTCCCCTGTGGATCATAATAATGAAGGCAATGCACGAATCATGTAGGCTCGAACAGTATAGTTCCCGTGATTTCAAGCACGTCTTCTTCATAATGGCAATAACAACAGCCCTCCCAAAGAATATCACTACGCCTCCACAATGAGGAGAGAGTATTCATGCTTGGGCACGGTCGTGTGTGGCCATGCTGTCAAAGCTATGAAATACTTCGGCAATGGGAAGCACACTTTGCTAACGAAAAAGACTACCACAACAGCACTGCTGCGTCCAAGAGAGCATTCTTAGATCAAATTCCAAGTAAATGCACGCGTACATACATGTATAAACGTTCTGAATTCGTTAAGGATGACGGAATCATATGAAACCACCATCACTCTGATGCCCTCACTTCATGAAGGAATGAAGTTGCCGGATCTATGCTCCTCACCTTTACCCCACAGAACAACAACAAAGACGAGGATGTTGAGGGGAGAAACATAGGACTCAACACCTCATAGCCTAAATGGTGACACAATCTACAACCCCATTCTTTCTTGCCATTATTACCACTTTCAGTAAATATAGGTGGCAGCCTGGTGATGACGCTGAAGTGCATCCCACCGCCAGGAGTTGCTCACCGTGGAGGCGGTGGCTGACTATTTCAACACACAGAAGTACTGCTCTAAGTGAAAATGCTTGTATGTCATACTGTTACCCATGCTGTTTGCTCATGTCTTAGTGGCTGTCTCAAAATGATCCCTATGGAACAAATAGCCCTCATCGTGCATTTGGCTCGCAATACCTATAGTCCCACGTAAAGCCAAGTAAGTGGCAGACTGCCACCCTTTCGATTCCAACACATTAGGCCTCACTTGCTACACTTCTCCACACCTCATCCTCTTTCGAGTGTCGGGCGCATTTGCAGGAAACAACCAAATAACAGTTTGAATCTCGTACACTTCATGCCCACGCTTTTCGTAGTTCGAGTTCTCCCATTGCCAACTGCGTTGTGTAGAACCGTAACTCTCCGTCCCTTTACTTCAGAACCACCTGTTTGTTGCACGAATGGAATTTGGGGTTTGTCTTCACTAGACTGTGGCTCCATAGTTTTCTGTGTCTAGTAGACATAGAACCACAGATGGCTAATGATTGTTTGCAAAGACAAACGCTCACAGCTCTGATGCTTTGCTCCAGGCGCATGCTAACATGCTGACATGGAGGCAACAAACCAGCTCACTGGACATATTGGACATGCCCTTTCTCAACTAGTATATGAGAAGTGCTTTTACCGATCCTGCTGTGCAACCAAATATTAGGCTTGAGTTATTGCATGTTGTCTGAGCAAGTTACCTCCTTTACAATAGGAGCCGGATGTCAGCATGACAGTTGCGCTGGACAGAGTTCCGTCCAAATTCGTCTCGTATTGGCGCACCTCTAACATAATTTGTCGTGCACCGTAACTACGAACTCAGCTTTTCGACAATGCCACCGATTTGCTGGTAGAAATAAGCTTGTGTCTTGATAGTGCTTCCTTTTCTCGTAAAATGCAGATTATCTTTAAAATGTGCGAATTCGAATAATACCAATAATAATAATTGATGGCGATTCCTGAGTAACGACGTTTAATATGTGCTGACAGTACCCAACCTAAAAACAAATTCATACAATGCGCTTAAGCACCGATCTGGTATACTCCAAATGGATGACTTTTGTAAATACCATTCGCTCTTGACATTTCCTGCTGATACACAGAACCCATACCTGCATTTGATCAAACATGTGGCCCTGTGTGGGCGCACTTTGTTTTAATGAAGGGCATTCGGATGTGTGAGAAACTGTATATTACGGATAAGTTGATGTTGGTAAGATGACTTTAATGACTTAGAAGGCACATTTGCTTCGCTGGTGGCAATGTTGAATGTTTGCTTTTAGTCCTAGTACTAGATCCTCTTTCCCATGGTTGTGCGTCTGTCTATTTGGTGACATCTCCATTGCCTGATATATGGCGGCCACTAGGTGAGGAAATAATCTGCTGGTAATCTGGCTTCTCAAATTGTGAGCACATGCAACCATAATATGCCTATGATGCCTAAACCACAGTGCTACGCACAAACAGGCACCCTCTATGCATAAGCTTTAGCTTTGTAAGCGTTCATGCCTAGCAATTACCTTTGGCGGCCCACGCAGTTGATGGCCCAGCTCTTCTCCCCTACACTAACTTTTACATCTAAAAGAGTGCAAAGAGTAGGTCATCCCGCACTTTATGGTCTTAGAAGCACACACACTATCACAGATGTCGTCGGTCAGCTGGACGCCAGAATGCATCTGCCCGTTATAGAGCATGCCCGCTCAAATCATCCACTCTACTCGAAAGTATGGAGGCCAAGGATGCATTAATATCACTAAGCATATTACGCTAGTATCACTGTCATTAGGCAATCCCGATTCTGAATCGACTAAATGAATATCCTTTTGACAATGTTCTTTCCTTTTGGGCCTATTTTTGTCACCAGAGTGGATAGGATAACCAAAGGCATCGGGTTAGTAGAATGATGTGCTGCCTGACTCAAATCCGTCATTGATCAAGAAAAGATAGCACCGCTCAGGGAATCTTCTCATCTGTATGATAAAGCGTGCTAAATCAAAGAAGCAACCGTAAGTGTTTCTATGGGCAAAATGAGCTTTCTCTGGCTTAGTTCGGGCTGAGTTAGCCGGCTTGAAATCTGTTCAGTTTGGACACGGATTTCACTCACTACCATTATGAGCAACCGCTGCAAGGATAGCAAGTCTCTGAGCTTGCCGCAAAACGTGGGTTAAAATATGCATTAGGACTTGACTGTAGTTCTTGTAATCCAGCGACCGTAGTAGTCAGCTATACCTTTGCATCATTCCCAAAAGTTGCGTGAACATCCTATTTTCTTGCTGCAGGCTAATCGGGAGCCGCACGAGCTAACGAAAGAAATTGCATGGGTGGTTACTTGAGTATGATTCATGGCGGCTCTTCCGATTCTCTCTCTCAACATTAGGGTTAACTCGCAGCCTAACGGATTGCGGTTGGAGGAGGAAGCGAATAGAAATGGTTGATGAAATACCATTGCATGTTAGCATGCACAATCTGGGCGGTGATAATTACATGAGATTCTCGAGATTATTTTCTACGACCTACAACTCGAGCTGTTAACTGTCATTATAACGCTTTGACAGCTCGGATACTACCGAATATAGTGAAGGTTCTTAATAAGAATGGACTGTCAGGCACTGGCGGATCTGGTGAAAACGGTCGGTGGGTTAGTCTGTTGAAGCGTACAATGGTATGAGCAAATACAATAATGCGATTTGTAGTGCAACGTAGGAGTATGAATGCACATAGCAATGCGAACGTTCCGTCTGTCAGAATAATCCTGGTAAGCACAAGTGGTCTCGCGGTGCTTCACTTATTATGGCGCAGATCCACTAGGCATTAATTCAGAAATGCGCATGGTACTGTCCCGGTACAGCCACCATTGCTTTTTCCACCCTGCGTTTTAACGTTAGCGCATCTACTCTGCCGGCGCAATTACGTCTAGCATAAGGAAATAGCTGGAAGCAGGAGAGAGGACTTTATCAGAGATCTGCATAGGCGTTGGGATCTGAACAGTAAAATGCATTGAGCGCCTACAATTGGCTTGATTTGCGGTCATTAGTGATGATATTTCGCACACTAATCTCGTTCGACACTGGTCCTTGCCACTCTTTTATCCCTCTCAAAAAGCCGACCTCTTACCTTGACTCCTGATCTGCAAAATCGCTGTTTCACATTTCATGACCCTTAAAGAAGACAAGCCATCATTTGTTATGATCAAAATGTTTCCATAATAGCACAAGCTCTGCAAAAATACAAAGGGAATAACAAGTCTCCTCAGCGTGACGAATAGCGCCTTGTGCATTTCTCATTGTTGCTGCACTTTAAATAATTTAGTGCCATTTCAAGCAATGCTTCTACGCCTCCACTAGGTCAAATAAAGCCTGGTAATAGCTGAATACCGCGCTATACATCTTGTTTGTTACCACATCGTCCCAGATAAATATTTTCACTTTGACGTCAACAGTGCACTTATCAGTGGCATTTACATTACAACTACTGGCTATATGGTCCTAGATTGTAGTTAAGTTTAAAGTTTGGGTGCTGGTCCAGCTCTGAAAAATAGTCTAATCCGAAAATCCCACACACAGCCATCCAAGCCTATGCACACTGACACATGCACGCACCCATCTGTATGTGCATACCTAAATGCACAGAGGTGTATGTGAATCGAAAAGTGCATCTCAACTGTGGAGACGCAAGCTCTGATGTTAACGAGGTAGGTGTGCCTGGCACGAGGTGACGGTTTTGAATGGCACGAAATAAAGTGCGCGTCTACAGAAAAGCATTTTGATGGGTGCGGAAGCAAAAGCACTGACCAAACCCTTCGTTGTCTAGCGACTGCTTGAAATTTCTGAACGCAGGTTTGTTTTTGGAAGCCCAGGTGAGGTTTGCCTGCAAAGACCTTAAAATATGCTGAGTATTTTCGCACGCATTATTTTAATGCACCGAAGGTGAATTCAGGTTTTCTAGTTGTTAACGAGGGGAGAGGAGTAATTAACTCATTTTGCATTAGGTTGGCATAAAAATCAAAAATGCGCCGAACTATTAACTTAGTTATGCGGCACGTGAGTGAATGCTTCGAGTACTTGGTTGGTCGTGACTAATCATTTGCGGTGGAACTTGGACAAGTACGAACCTGCGCACGAGAGGTAATTCCACTTACTTATAGAGGCAGTCTCCTCCTCCGCATAAGCACTGATATGCCATAGCTGTTGACGACTTTACAGTTGCTCTGCAAGACCAGTCTGATGGTTGGCAGCAAAGACTTACACATAGTCTGCCTTGGTACAGTGTGCTTATTATCAGCACAAAAGTCCCTTAAACAGTAGGAATAGATTCCGTGTTTCGCTGCTTGTGATTTGCAAGTCCTGCCCCTAATTTCTGGAGATAATTGTCCTCTTGTAATCAATGACACTTGCTTAAGTTGAAGCAGGACATTCTTCACGACCATTGTGGGTGCACGGCTTACCCAATGGATTCGCATAACCCTGGAGGCCTACAGCGTTGAGAGCTCAATTCACCTCGTATTCTTATGTAGATGTGCTGAAATGCGGAAGGGTAGAGATTTGGCACCCATACTATAACTACCACGCTCAGAACCGCATGTATTCAAGCAAACTAAAGTCCGTCTTAAAAACCGTCAGTGTATAGTTATGGTGAGTACTTGAGGTCGAGGTATAGAATGATGCTGATGTTAAAACTGCATTGCCACTTTGCCATGAGGGAGCACGTAGACAATGTGGGCACAGTACGCTGTGCACTGTGTGAGGTAAAACACGCCTTTCTTGCATCTGTTTTGCCAGATGCAAATTCTGAGACGCATTGTTACTGACCCGAGCTTCGTTGAGGGAAGGTCTATACACTTTAATGAATGTTGCAAACTCAAAATCACATTGTGGTTTAAGAGGCCAACCTCTTATGTCCCCTTTATGGATCCTCAAAATTTCGAATGGATTAAAGTCTAGTAAAAGATGCTTTTAATTTAAATTTAGCATAGTTCTGCATCTACCAAGGCATCAATTTGTCCTGTTGGCAATTGCTAGAAGCTCTAAATCATTAGTAAGGGTGGATGTGTAGGTAATGTGGGTAACCTGTAGTGTGTGCGTTGAGATCACCGGTGTAGTACTGAATCTCCATTTTTTGAGGAGGTGTTCTAGTGATTTGCAACGGGAAACAAAAGCAAATTCTTTTGCATCTTTCCAGCGGCCAAAAGTGTGATCAGCCATTCTCCATAGTTGTCGCAATTTTTCCGTAAAACTGCAAGTAGTCTCGAGGCAACGGGAGATGGCATTGCTAAATTTATAACCAGGTGGAGCAGTGGCTACACGCACTAAGAATTTGTCCATGATTTTCTGATCAGTCCCTTTTTAACCTCCTAAATTCATGTGAGCATTGGAGTAAGAATCGCATCAATGATTTTCATCAAAGTTTCCTGCCTTCCGGCTCGCCTTCGGGAACGAGTTGTGCTTGAACACAGCGGTTTCGTCTCCATCCTCGGTCGTCGTGGAAGACTTAAATTTATGTTGGCCTTCGATCTTGACTCCTTTCTTAATTCTCTTCGTTTGATCCTTGCTGGAGCAGCTCAACACTGAAGGACAAGTCTGCAAGGTAAATTACTAGTCAAATGGTACTAGACCACAAATTGATTCAATTTATTAGAAGTCAAACAATCACAACATTTGCGAATACCATCTAGATGTTATTCAGACAAATTTAAAATGCCGTGATATTGTAAGGGATTGCTGATATTTACGGTGAAAAAGGAAAATAAAACTTAATATATGATTATACCGCTAAAAACTAGTCTTTTCAGATTCAGGCCCCAGGATGTTGGTTAATACTCCTTCGTCACAAAGATGCCAAAAAGACAAAAAAAGGGAACCTTAAACACGCAAGGCAATCGAATGAAGCAGTAATATCGATACCAGCGAAATTCTATAAAAAATCGACTCCATGGAGGCAAAAGGAAAATAAATGCGTGAGTAAATTCTAGGTAAAACAAGCATTATTGCACGCTTAATTAGATCTTTTAAATATCATAAAGCGCATTGCTATGCTTAATTGTCATCGCGAATGTTCAAGGCATTCTCGCATGCAAGAAAAGAGAAGGTCAAGGTGAACTCAGCAACATGTATTACGGGTGAAAAGATATGACAATATCATGACAAATATGCACTTACCCACCTCATCGCGCCAATCAGAAGACGCCATGTGAGATAAAGAGAGTCCATAGGCTGGTACGCATGTGCAGAATGTGCAAAAAATGCACCGTGAACTGTAATTATAAAACAAGTGGGGTGCGGAGATGTTCTACCGATGGTGTCTCGTTTTGTTGGTGACTCCCATGTTGGCAAAGGGAAACAAAACAACTGTCCGTAAGTGAGATTTTAACAATGGAATTCTCATTAGCATTGGATTGTGAGCACATGAAATGTCACAACATTTGTTGATTCCAAAACATTGATTTAACGCAGGCTATAGGAGTGCATTCTGGTGTCTTCACTCAGTTCGAACACATCATGCTCGCAGATCGTAAATAAATGTAAGCGG
The DNA here is from genome assembly GCA_036345935.2 of Taenia hydatigena. Classification (NCBI taxonomy): domain Eukaryota; kingdom Metazoa; phylum Platyhelminthes; class Cestoda; order Cyclophyllidea; family Taeniidae; genus Taenia; species Taenia hydatigena. Next base: position 9,833,927 of record JADWOT020000002.1, on the reverse strand, counting down.
CAACACTGAGTAGTCATGCTGGCTGACTGGCACTTTTGCATTTCTGTTCAAGGGACAATACCAAGTGAGGATCAAATACACAAGCACATTCATTTGGATCCTGTGGGATCGAATTTCATTCGCTTAACGTGGAATGAGGAGGAAATCAGTGATATGCTCAATGGCAACATCAAAGTAAAGGCAGCACTGAAATCTGAGCCGGCACGCGCACTATCTAAATCTGCGTACCTCGGCGAAAGAGAAGTGGTTCTTGTCGGACTGAAGCCCAACTCATCATACGCAGTGATTGTGACGGAAACGCATAAAGGAAAGAAGATTTTTGAATTCACAGACAATATTTAAACACCAGAATTCGGTAAGTTGAAAGACGAGATTATGCTGCCAGATGCCATATCACTGACACTTGTCAGTAGAGGTATCGACTGCCTTTTTAACACAGGAGAATTGGTTGGGCCTAAAACTGGGTACCGATTCTCAGCGCTCATTAGCAAGCTTTGCTCTGTAAGGCACCATTTTCGAAAAGTAATTGAGTGATCCTCGTGACGCAATGGGTGTACTCGGCGCGTCTACTGACCCGTCGTCAACCTCCTCCATTTCGGCATGTTACTTTGTATTCTGTTCATTGAAGTCATCGTCAATTTCGCCTTCGCCAACTCTGTTTAAGTGCGATTCGTACCACCGCTTTACTATTAGGAATGCCAATTGTAGGGCTCTCCAGGCACCACTTCAAATGGAACTAATCAAACGTGTGCTGACAAGGAGCTGCTTGATTGCCCAATGTTGCTGCTCCAGTTTTTACTCTTTTGGCCATTTAAATCTACAAATGCACATTAGCGCGTCATGACAAGGTTCGAAGTAGGGTTAAAATAAGGGTGAAGGCAAACATCTTGAATGTCTAGTAACATGTTGCACTTTCCATAATCTTGCTAGCGAAAGGGGTAGAAGAGTCGGACCGCATCTGCAGTTGCTTTAAGTTGGTCTGTTTGAAGTTTAGCAATGTCTTGTAAATGTCACTTTGACTGAATGGCACAGAGTTTCCGCGTGATACTAGCTGAAGCGGAGTGATAGCTGTGTCTCTCCTCTCATTGACTCCTTCACCGCTGTTGCTTTAGAACGCAATAGAGACATTGTTCAGCACGCGTGTTGTGGAGAGCTCTTTACACTCATTTTGAACTCAATGTGCTCTTGTGTCGTAGAGGGGCGGAATTCTCCCTCGCCTTCAAAACTAGTTGTTGTAATACATTTGCTTCATTCCGTCGGCCGCGACAGTCTAGACAAGTGCAATCTGCACCATTGAGCAGTCGCTTTGGCTGGCTAGCAAATTTTCAATTTGGTAAACTTGACTGCTTTAGATGAAAGCCTTGTGCGGAAGCACTTCCACTGGTATCCTGCCGGTTCTAACTCCATTCGCCTAAGTTGGAATTTGACAGACCTGGATGAAGCTGACGATGTAAAAATCACAATTCGTGCGGTGTCGACTTCTGAGGCCGACTCCGGAAGGTCAGCATCTGCTCCCGCCAGCGCAAGAGAAGTCACTCTTGATGGACTGACGCCCAACACGACACACACAGTGACTGTGGTGGCAGTGCATGATGAAACCCCCTTCTTGTAAGTTAACAAAACGATTCGAACACTCAGCACTGGTAAGTCAGTGCGTTTGATTGTGTAGACAGAGAGCGCATTGGGTAATAGCAGTTGTCAGCAGAGGCATCGACTGCCTTTCTAAACGAGAGTATTGCTTGAGCTTACCACTGAGTTCCAATCATTGACGCCTATTTCGTAGCCCAATCAGCTGCATTTTAAAGGAGGATGGTCACATAATGCCTTCAGCTCACACCTAACAACTAACAGTGGCATACTTTAGACATACTTGCTTCTTAGCCATCCCTCGTGGATTTTCCGATCTTCAATCTGACAGCTCACATCAGCAGTAAGCCAGGCTCATTTAGTCTGCGTTCCTTTCCACGCTTGCCTTTGCCTTCCGTCAAGGTCATTGTAGGACCAGTCAAATATTACAGCTCGCAAGCACGGCTTTAACCGCATCCATCTTTTCTTAAAATCGCTCCCATGCAGACATTTTTGAGTATGTATTTTAAGTCCCATTGCAATAGATTCAAAGATGAATATGATTTAGAAAGCATTCAGGCCAAGTAAGACGGATTGAGTGGCAGATGATCCCTAATTAGACCTCAATATTTGGAACCTAAGGGTTTTACATTTCTCTTGGGTTTCAAACATGCATAATGTCTGACTACCCATCACTCTTGGCTGCAAGTTTACTGGCGATCGAGGTGCGTTGTGTCACCATAAGTGCTTTTCGCGTAAAGTGCTTTTGACACGGTTTGCCCAGACAAAGGGGTTTCGAGCAGGCACCCACCTTCTCGACACGCTATATGGGCCCAGCAACAGAAAGAAGAGTTCGAATATGACCGACAAGATTATGTTAATAATCACATGCAAAAATCTAATCGGATTTAGGTTTACTACTCCAATCGTCCAGTTATTTACCCTCTATTTATTTGTCTCCTTTCTGTCGCAAATTTTTTGCCACGGATACTACTGTTAAGTTTAATCAGTTTGCAGTGAAACATGTTAATTGACTCACTCAGACTATCATTGTCAAAATTCACCCAAACTGGAAATGTGGTCCACTACTTACAAATGGACATGCATGTCTGCAGAAATGCAGAATAAAAAGATATCAGGCTTGCGGGTTTGATCCTCACTATTGTCTTTGCTACGTTCTCTGGGAGACTTAGGTTCTAGTGTCGATGAATTCCGTACTCCTACTGTTCAACTGTGTTAGAATCGCATTTCAGACAGGGCTACCATCACATGCTTAGCAAGTTCATAATTCCTTGTCAATAATGACTACGAATTTTATGGAGGAGTGAAACAAATCAACAAAAGTTGCTGTCGTTTTTACTTGTGACTACAAAAGTTAAATTCTGCAACAGCTCAAGACCCTCAATTGGCGAAGGGAAGTCCTAAACTCCTGATTAGAGGTTTTTCCCAAAAACGGTGCACAAATGTTGTGGTAAAACGGATGAGTATTCGTTCTAGGAAAAAAACCAACTCAACGCAGTCGAGAAATTCAAGCTGCCTATAATTCCTTCGTCAACTACCTCAAAGATGTTACAAATGTTTGCTCAGCAGTGAAAGAAATGCGAATATTCGTGAATTGGATGCTCCATCATTCAGGTTGCGTTAAGTACACTCCGGGCAGTGAGTAAAATTCGAGGATCACGTATTTGGCGGGCTTAGTTTAATGAATGAAAGGTCGCAGAGCATATTGTTGCTTTCTTATCCCAGAATATAGTTCCGGTACTTCTAAAGACTAACCTTGTCTAACACCACTTCTGCAAGTCGAGTGAAGCCATCTCACAACCAGAAAGGGTAGACTTATTAAAAGTTTGTCTCGTAATTAGCTGCATAATTCTGGGTGATTGCTTGTATGAAGGGCAGTAACTTGTAGCATTCGCTAATGGCATACTCGGGTAAACAATGTGGATCAGGAGACTGTGAGTAAATATAAGATCGGTGCAAACCTAATAATCACATGGATTATGCCTGATGATGCAAGAAAAATAACAAAGATCTGCACTTAAACGAATGCCAAGTGAGTAACACTACTTTTAAATCACTGCCTTAATAAATTATGAAACGCGGAATGTCGACATCAGAGCACTTTTCTTGTAAGTTGTTAATGAATATAGGAGGCGGGTTAAAGTGGAAAAAAGTGACAAAGCACACATGTAGTCGGGTAAGATAGCCAGAGATGAATGCAAGTGCATGCGTAATTGTGAGCTTTGTGAGTGAAATTAAAAATATCCATCAGCATTGGGTCAGCACGGTGGGCGTCTTATATCAAAGTAAGCGTTTTGGACCCATTTGATATTTACGGACAGCATTTACAACACAGAATGCGGTGTTTGAATTAATTGTTTGGTTCTCAAATTTGATAGCATCGCCGCGGCCACTCACCACTAGTGGATACACTCATGACACGTCCCGATGATATCGAAGTTAATAGGTAGGTAGGACAGAATAAACAGCTTTCGAGGGAGCCTCAGGACGTCACATTGGCATTGTAAGTTGGTTTGTTACATTATTCATGTCATGCTGGTGCAGTGGATTTATAGTTAATTTCATTAACATCTGATTTTCGGCTTAAGACATCGACGAATGCGCATGTCATGCAGGAGGTTTTGTACTGCTCAGACAATCTATTATTTCAAAACGTAAATTTAGAAAATTTTATTGCCAGGAATATTGAACTTTTTACGTTCCCATATCTTATGATTATTTTCTTGCTCTTATTTAAATATCTTTCATTACAACAAAATGCTTCAAGTTGCAAATGGTAGACAATCGCGCCAGTTTCAGCAATAAGAATTTAGTAAACAATTTGTTTTTGCTTATTTATTCCACAAATCATTAATATTTTCTGAAGATCTTTAACCTTATATTATTTATCGGTACGATGGACGCCATGGCATACGATGGCTCTCGGATTCTTTTCAGACAGGCTGTGCATAGTGTCGATGACGGTTTAAGGAATTGCCTAAGAACAACTTTGTTAAAATTGGATTTGGTTATTGCTCCGTACTCTTCTCAGGTAGGAATGGTATCTGGTCTCTGAGTCGTCTTGATGTTCTCGTATCTCGATGGACTCTGCTTAAATGTAATGCTAGGAAATTTGCCACTACTCCATTCCTGGCGTGTTTGAAATTATGGTATCAATGTTGCGTTATCCAGGTTGCTATATTGTCTATTTTAGTGGGACAAATTGCGCGACAAATTGTCGCCATTGGTGAACTATGCCTTTCCTCATGGAACTCCAGCAGGTGCGATTTGAACTAACCCAAGTTAAAATAGTGAAGATTTGGCTTCGGAAGAGTCGTTCACATGCAGTCTACGCCGCCTTCAGATTAAGGGTTGATCTTTCCATCTGACTAGTAGGGTCATTGTAGACCCTCGCCATAATGACGACTATTTCTCTACGTTTCCTTCGTTTTGACAGATGAGATATGCTTCCCGGGTAGGAGTTGGTTGACGCTAGCAATAGGTGGATGAAAATCTGGAACTCTAACACTCAAGATGGAGACGATAAACCACGTGAAGAGGTGTACCAACTCTGTTGTCTCCAATTTCTTCGGAGGGCACATACTTCACCAAGACTGTACCGCTTGTGCAGGGCGCTTCGAGGATTTGCGATTGCTGGCAAGTCTTCACTGAGACCGCTAAAAATCCGCAGTGTGCTGCGGTGTTGAAATTCCTGCGCTCTTGACTTAGTTGACAGAAAGGTCCAAATTTCAATGCCAATGAAGAACGCCCTCATAAGAGTAGGTTAGCTTGCATGGGAAAAGGTCCTATTTACATGCGATTCGTTTTTCATGTGTCTGCTATGGTGATTTGTGCCTCCCAGTGTGAAGTGTTGCCCTTTGCATCTGCCGCAGATGCTGCCAAGTGGATGGAAGCCGCAAGGTGCAAATCCATCTTTGATGGCTGAAGACCGTGTTGCTCCATGCCTTCTCATTTCCTACGTAATCCTCTTGTTTGTGCATAGATTAAAATGGCTGCCTTGATGCTGCTGCCACCGTTGCTACTTGATGTTTACATACGTCGAGTGTCAAATATTGATAGAACTGATTGCTAGCTCATTGTCGTCTAATCATGCCGTTGACTGATTCTACGTATTTTGGTCATAAACCATGTCGCTCGTTTTCGTCTTTCTTTCAAAGGAGCAGCTGGCTTGCCTTAGCATCTTGCATTGCTCCAGTCCAACCAGTAGGGCTGGTTTTTGGCATAGTTTGCTTAAGACAAGTTAGCAGGGTGTTTGTGTCTCAGTATTCTGCAGCTGCTCTCTTCTCCCTTTCAGCCTGCGTGCAGACGTGTTTGTGTGATGCGCTCGCATAATTTGCAGATCAAAATCTGACTATTTGGACCTCATTTTCCAATTTGGTGAAAAACAGCTAAAATAAAACTGTTGGGTGAGTAGTGGGAAGCTTGACAGCCACAGCTCTTTTTCCTTTGTGAAGTGCGTGGGTTCTAATTCTAGTCGTCGTTAATACATATGCATGAATTGGTTCGGTAGTGTAAGCGTTTGCCCAACAGCGAATCAGATTGGGGAATCCCATATACTGCTAACGGGTTTTTGTGCATAAAACTGAACTTATCTTTAGATTATTGTAGTATGCACCTGTTATTATCCTTTAGTATGGTCATGTGTGTTACACGCACTCAGAGGTGGCGACGCGCTTTTTCGGATTACCTGGCATTGTCTTTGTGCAACCCACTTTCTTACTGAATTTCGAGGTGCAATATTAACGCCACTGAAATGATGTTCAGTAGTCGCTGTCCCATAGCGAGAAAAAACACTGACAGTAAGCATCACGGTAAGCATTAGACATACGAAACTTCGGCACCGATGGGCATTGTAAACGTCCCGATCGCGACCTGTCAAGAACCCATGTCAAAGCTGCATCAATGCGCAGTCGCATTGCATGGAACTGTAGGAACGGATGACGCCTATTTGACCACTAAGGGTATTTTGTGGCAGCACAGGAAGTGGAAACGCTACGAAAGCTGACAATTCAAAATGAGCAGTGTTATCAAACAAGCATTATGCTTGCCCGATACGGTGCTTCGTCCTTTTATTTACACACCACCAGCAGAGGAGGATGCAATATTCAACGGCATCGGTGCAGCTTACGTGGTCCCAAAGCCACTAATGACAAAAAATTATGCAGTGAACTCCACTAAAATGCCACAGCACACTGTTTTGTAGTTATATTGCAAGTCACTCAAGTTATGCGCACCACTTTGGGCACCATAAAGCGAAGAAGGTGGCGCGGGCGTCGCCTCGTTGCTATTCGTCAAACATGGACCGTAAACCAATATCAAGGATGTAAATGGGGCCACTGTGGCAAAGTTTTTTGCATTCTCCCTCATTGAACGTGATAACATGATATCTTTACCGATGCAGTTTAACATTATCGCCCCTTTTGATGGAGTTATAGAAGAACCTGTGAGGCAAGTAGGCGAGCCGAATGTCCGACTTATCTGCGCAACAGAATCTGCCTGCGGACAGTTATGCGCACTTCTGAGTGCCGTTAAATGAAATGAAAATTGTCATGCCACATTGTTATACATCGAGGTTCACCGTATAATGATGCGATGAGTCGGCAAATAAGGGGGTATTAAATGCGAGTGTAGTGTGATTAGTAGACCTTGCGTGCAGGAGCAGATCACGAATCTGAGGATCATGGACGTTCAGTTTTTTCCACAATTCTGCTTTTATTAATTACACTAAGGATGTGAGCTAGTAAGCTGGTCTTAATTTTGTAGGTGCATTTGTACTAATGTCCGCGTGTGAAGTTGTTAGCGCCATTAGCATGCATTGAGATACTGCTTGCTTGGTTACAGTAGCTGACTTGGCTAATTGCCGCATGCGATTCGGCTCGGTGGTTGATATTTGCAGTCTGCTCTCAACCAAATATTCACTTCTCACATCACGCTAAAGATTGGAGCAGAATTCGATATGGTTTTTATCTGCCATTTATTACTCTACTATGTGGATTGACATGGAATCCTCCGATATAGGGCTGCACACGATATTCGCACTTTCCAGCTTTCAGTGGACAGTGTTCGCACGGGAAATTACATGACTGCTGCTAACTCTCATTTCATTTACAAGCACTTCGTATGACGTGGATGCAAATACTGCAAAGAACATGGCGATCAGGAGGCTCTAGGAGGACAACTATGGGCAAATAAAGTGGGATTTCCTACATGAATGCATGAAGGTTGATTGGTGTTGAGTAGCGAAATGCGTTTTGCCCCTCAATCCCCTGTAGTCCATCGCTAAAATGGTGATCAAGCAGAAGAATGCGCTGTTGCCATCAGGCTGCTTAGACACGAGAGTTAAGCAAACATACGGGGTTAGTGCGCACCCTCATGTCATCATTGGGTAGGTCTCCTTGAGTTGGCTTGTTTGGAATTGATATCAGTATAGAATATTCCTTTTCTTAGTTTAGGTTCTCTCAATTGCTTACTGCATTGTATGAATCCCTAACTATCCGTTCCTTCAATTCAAATCCACTTGTTTTTACACGAATAGAATTCGGGATTTGTCTTCACCTAGGCTCTGACTGCATAGTTTTATGATTTTAGAAGGCATAGAGCCACATATGGCGACAACAAATGCTCACAGCTGTGGTGCTTTGAACAGTCAAAAGAGAGCGAGATGGCATGGCACTTGCCTCATGTTTGGTAGGTGTGACGCAGGAGCTAATGGTGATCCGCCAGTCATCGCAGTCGCCTCCTCCAACTGAGTGCAGTCACATCACTGCTTCCAGCTTTGTGCTTGGTACGGCTGAGGTAAAATGGAATGTGAATTTGAATCATTTAGTCGAAGCACTCTCCTCATTATCAACCTTTTACCACAGCACGCAAATCACAAACAATTTGCATAAATTGAGACAGTCAATGATTACATTCAGTCGACGTGAAGTGCGACTTGTACCATTAATCTGTTTTATAGGAGGTACATCAAATATTTTGCTCGAGCACAAGGAACTTAACGGTGGCATCCAAATGCAAACAAAAGGCCAAAATGATTATGGGGTTAGTGCTTCAGTGGGTGGTGAATGCATGCGATCTTGGTAATTTCCAGCGGTCACTTTATGTTTAATTACCTGATTTTATCACATGCTAGTTGAGGGATGTTAGGCTGGACAACTTCACTGAAGACATCTTGGACATCCCATTCTACTTAAACAAGGCACGTTTGCACTTAAATATGGCATTTACTTGGATTTTCCTCTACATTTGAAACCATAAAACTGGGGTCAATGCAACTAATCTCTTCGAATGTTGCCACAAATGAAGCTTTAAACAGCAAGTCATCATTCCCAACAAATACTCAGGATGATGGAAGCCCATGCAACTGATTTTTTTGAAAACTCCTTCGATAAAAGACGATTTGCGTAACAAGTACGCAAAATTCTGCCTTATTTCTGCAGAACTACAATTCAAATGCACTCTGCCGTTATATTGCTAAGTAAAACAGGTGCATTTTATGCATTAAATCATTTTCAATCCCATAATCCGTTGCAGTGATCGAAGAAAGAAAGTCATCGCACTGAGTCGGTGCACGGCAAACACTACGGCCACAGACAGACACAGAAAGACAGGACCAGGAACATTTGCGAGTAAGGATCCATGAATAGAACAGGGTTCGACGAAATCGGATTTGCATGGAAAGCTGTAGAATCAGAGCGATGTCAGTAGCTGCCAGAGCAACAATCAAATGCGTCGCACGCTGCGTGGAGAGCCTTCGAAGCTCAGTAAATGGATGAGAGCATCAAAGCGGCTACGACAACCTCCGAATCCGCGTTAATATCGTCCACCTGGACCACATTATTGACTGTTACTTTTGTTTTTGGGGTTGTCAAGATCCTTCATTTCGTTCTGAATGCACATCAGCGTTTTGGAGCAATTTCCATATTCGAAGTTCTTCCTTGTCTTTGCTAGACTGTTGTTGTCGGAAAGCCACGAACCATCAAGGAAGACGGAGGTTCGTAGATAACTGATTGGCCATGCAGCAGATGGGTCAGTGAAATAGTGGAGAGGATTGGTCCTTCTGAGGGCTATTAATGATCGAGTTTTCGAGTCAGAAGAGCCTTTTGTCTTTCCTCCTTGTCACTATCTATCGACTTTTTAGATCGTGGCTATCCGTCCCTGTCATGAATAACAGGCGCGCTTACTAAATTTTGGGTCAAGTAAAGTTGCTATGTGAACCATTGGGTGCATTATCGTGACCGATTTCAACCAGGATAATAAATCGGACATTCACAGAAGAGAAATCAGCTTATGAGCAAAACCTAGAAGTAGTGTCGGTGTGAAGGACTTGTCATTGCCTATGGAACAGCACAATCGCTCGACTTCATCATGTACCCCACCATTTTGACATTGCAAACGCTTGGTTACGTCAGTGAATTCATTGTGCGCACCACTCCCACCATCCCACCCTATTCCCGTTCGCTCATACCGTACAATCGGTTAAGAGTTTGATGAACGGCGCAGTGCAATCGGCAAACGTATGGCTGTTCTTGAAATGCTTACATCACTAAGGGATGTCATCAATGAGCCACCAGATACCTTACCACCGTAGGTGACCTAAGGATTTCCGCAGACAGGAGTAGGTAGGTGAAGGGTCTACGTCTTAGTGAAGCTCCTTCTATGCTAGCACACAGATACACCTATGCGCCCAACCAACTCTGTCACAGGTTGACAGACAGAATTCGCAGCAGTAGTAGAGATGGGTAAGTGCTTGTTGCTAGGGTTAAAAGCGTGGCCATTGTGACTACTTCATACGGCATAATCTTTCCAGAATTCGGCAACAATTTCAATTCCTGTTGCAGTACTCTGTTTGTTAGAACTACTGGTTTCCGTCAAGGTCGCAGAGGTAGCGGTATTGCCCTAGGTGCATAGGCTGGCCTCCAAGCCATGCCAGCAGCTTACTTCCCTCCGCTCATTAAATATATATATTCTACCCTGACATTCTGCCTTCTTTTGCCTTCAGGAGAGCCTCAAGACGCTGCACCTGTAGCCTACAACACTAACAATATCAGAGATTGTTGCCAAGCCGTATTTCTGGCACAATGCTCATCAAATAAGCTGGCTGTTTTGCGAATCAATGGGGATAGCAACGTGAAGCACGTCCTGTCGAAGAAAATTTGTACAGAAAGTGGACCCTGCATAGGTGACGTCCTATATCATATCATATATGTCATATCACATCATTTATCATTATTCTTTCAGAACAAAAGTTGAGTCAAATAAATGAACCAACGCAAAGGGAACCACAAAACTCGTGCGAAGTTTCCACCAAGCAGTGGGACGAAACGCTCTGACTGTCTAGTAACACTTCCTTGAGAAAATAACGTGAAAAATGGATTGCGAATAAAAAAGCTTTTAGGGGAACTCATGTATCGCAATAAAACATCGTTGAGGCATTTGAGGAAACGGCTCGGATTATTTTTGGTCCGTATTTGCGATGCCCACAAAATAGAGCTACACGCATCTCAAGACTAATGTTAGCTTATGAAGACGTTAGAGACTCTTCAAAATTCCGTTCAGCACCAATGGAGTTACGCTCACGTATGGCTTGATGCTTATTAGCCTCCATTACACTCCCAGCAATTGCAGCTACTGAGACCAATAAGTACTACTGTTCCTAGCTAATAAATCCCCATCATATATGCTCCTGTATCACAGCTGATATCCCTTCAAAAGATATTATGATCAAAGCAGTCAACCAGCTACGAAGGGCCTTGACAATGACCCTCTCAGAAAGGACCACACGATTTCTACCGTATTCATGAGGCTGTGTCATGCATTTGATTTGAAATAACAATTTAAGAAATTGGGATAATTTCCTAAGCCACGTACAATCATTAAGGTTTCCTTTAGTCCATTATCTAAAAGAAGATTAATATGACTTGTTACCATAAAACTTTTAAAATTCTACTAGCCATAATTTAACAATCATATTCCACATCGTATAATTCGGACACCGTGGAGTTACATTTCCATAAGACATTACACGACTTACATTTCTACCACTAAAAGTAGAGCAAAATTTTCCCTTAGCCATAAGAGAGAGTGAGTGGCTAGATGATGCAATCCTTAAAAAACAAGAATAAGCAATAGTTGCACACAACTTTTTCTCCATGGAATATTTTATTTTCATTTTTTGGTTGTAAAGAAAGCAGCTGATGTTAAAAAGCACTCACGAAATCTCGACAAGTACTGCGTTTGCTCATGGATGCACCAGAGACAATCGGGTTCCAAGGTTAATGGATTGATGACCATGGAGGAAGGAAGTACAACTTCGGCTTTAACGAGATGTAAAAAGCCTAACCAAGTGAAAGGACAGCGAGGGGTTAAAGTGATCAATTATGGGCATCATTGGTGAATCACACAGTTAGCCATGGAGCATGGCGCTAAACCCGTGCCTTTGGTAATAGGGAGTCAAACTCGCAGGAAGAGAGAAATTGGTGCAAATGTTGACGAGATAAAACACCTGAAACAAACGATTGCAGTTATTGCAATGCTGTCCTCGCGAACGCTCAGTCAAAGCTTTGAAACTGCCATCACCTATGTCTGATTGCTCATCACAAATAACACAATCATTGACAGATGCACACTGTATTTCATGCTGGCTTTCCTCACCGAAGTCCAGACGAAGCATGTTGTTTTGGTGGGTCCATCTGTGGCAAAGTTACCTTCCATCTTTTAGCTAATCGGTGAGTCGGATACGCACTAAGGCAGTAACAATGACAGGATTTTACGTGGAACAAAAGACCGGTTTAAGTTTTAGCATTTCTATCTAAGGCCCGCATTGGCATGGCCAGCAAACTTAGGATTCTCGCGTTCTCACCCTCGAGGATTGATGCGGAAGTACCCTGAAGAGTCATGACGGAGGCGCTAGTCGAGTCTCTGTAGCAACGCTAAGCCTTATTCTAAATAACAGCGGAAAGGCGTAGGCAGAATGACAGGGGTGCAAGCGAAGCCAAATGATTGTCCATGAAAGAGTGGAGCAAAGGGACGGCTTTAGCGTCTTCTCACTCACTGGCGTTACTAAAGCGAATGTTGTAGAGATCGTGTGAAAAGGTCTAATGTTGACTCCAGACCACAATAAGTCTCTTGGTAGCCTGAGCAGCCTCAAAACCAATTGAACCCGGAATTCACAATAAGCTGAACCAAAAAAAAAACAAGTAATTTTATGCTATTTAAACAGGACTTCTGGTGTATCCTAAAGTACAATTATGCCATAGTTTGTAGAAATAATTCAATAGAACTGGCGAAAATTGTATACATTTTTAAAAAAAATTTAATTGCCGACGATCGAAAAAATGAAATTTTGCCGTGACTGACTTGAACGCAGTGATTTGTCTACAACACGGGCTTTAAGTTCTTCTCCACGTTAATAACATGTGCCCATCCATACTACTCATTATGACTTCAGCGAAGAATCTTGGCTCAAACACTCAAGCTGTTTCACATCATCTTCACCATAAGAAATATGCGTTTTGATGTAGCAATAATTTAGCAAGTGAGGTCTAATGCGTGCCTGCCACTCACTCGGCTCTACACTGGTGCTAAGGGCATTGCGCGCCCAAAGTACGACGAGGATGATTTATTCCACACGAAGTCATTTGTGATGGCCACGGAGACATGGGTGAACAGCACAGGGTGCTAGCTGTGCACACTAGCCTTGTCATTTAGCACAGTACTTCTGTGCGCTCGAATAGTCAGTAGCCTCCGCCACTGCCTCCACAATGCGCAAGTCCTGGTTGTGGGAGGCTCTTTAATGCCATTAGCAGGTTGCCATCGCTACTAGCCAACCGTAGCAATAATGACGTGGCAGAAAGGACCTGTAGATCGTGTCGCTAAATATTTAATGAGAGGTGTTGTGTGCAATTCCTCCTCGTCATCTTCTCAAAAGTGATAGTTTTTTAGCCATGTCATGTGATCCGCCTCTTGATTTACCATTTCGGACACGAATGCTAGGATTTAAGATGGAATGGAGGAGAAGTGCGGGTACTCCTGTAAATACGATCTCTTGCAACTTGGAAGGCATCGCCCATACTATAGCGCTGATGTGTTACGGCGGCAAAAGCGCGACAATCGCAGTTACGTCATCAAACGAACCCCTGCAGACGCCATTTGGTAGCAGACCTCTGCTTTTGAATGCACCAGTGTCTGCTTCTAGCTAAAAAATATATGTAAGTTTGGCACAGTATTGCGCAATTAATCACCAGACTTCGTTAAAATTTGCCTAAGCACACTAAAAATCATTTGATTTTAGGAAACCTGACCCAAATGCTAATCTGTCTTGTCAACTGCTATGCCTTCGACATTTCGGTATTCAAAGTCTTCTTGGTGAAATACTATATTAGGTTTACCTTGTAATAGTAACTACTCACTATTCACTATTTTCCGTTTTGTAGCTTAGGTCTCAACTCAAAAGGAGCGAACATCACATTTGTGGCAAGTGAGGTGTAAAGAAAAGCTCCAATCAAATTTGGTGAGTGAATGCTCGGCTCCTATATAAACGCGCAGTGTCCAACCCTTAAAAGGCAGGGACAAGTCCTGTTGGAGATAATTACAGTCCTCCCTGTGCGCCACACCGCACGCGCATGCGCTTACTTCATTACTACTTCTAATAGCTCATTTGTTTCCAAATGTGCTTTGATCATTGACCAGGCCGCATTCCTGTTAGTGCATGATTGACACGATGGCAGTGGCGAAATACACTTTTCATTAAAGACGGACAAAGTTCACATTTGTGGAAGCCATGAGCTGTTGGGTTTTCAGGCGGATCAACGAGAGTGGTAAAGAATCGGTAAGTGCATTGTGTGGGGAATGTTGTATGGTATTATCTAAAAGGTTACCAACAAATGTTTAGGTAAACTTGTTTTATTTAGGCGGTGTCTGTTCAGCACAACCGTTTGGCGCATTACCGATTGAAGATGGCAAGTGTTGTTTAGTCAATGGAAAATTTTATGACAGCCCATATCACCAAAATAGGCATGTCTGATTTTGCTCATTCGCATGCACTTTGACCATTATCTGAGTTATTCAAAATATATAATCAACGAAATATTTCGTAGGGGAAAATGGGATTCGTCTGCCTGGCTTCCAACTTAATCAAGATGAATGTGATGCAAGTAATTTACTACATTGCAAATTCCCACAATTAGGCTTCCCGCGTAATTAAACTGCGTTGCATGTAACCATTGTGTGTTTATCTCAACAAAGTTAAAAGCCAGTTCAAACAATGTCTACAGCGAGCTTTGCACCCTTTGAGACCACGTTCTTACATACTGTTGTTGATGCACGTTTACTTAGCCAGCAGCACTTTTTAATTTTACAGCTTTCATATTAAAAATACAACTTCAGATGCATGAAGTTTCTACTAATCATTTCCCGCAGAGTTCTTACGCATTGTGACAATTCTATTTGATTCATTAAGACCCAACTTTGACTAGGTTTATGTATTCTATGCGCAAAGGTGGCCAGAAGGATTGGCTTTGATAATCCCGACTGCTGTGACCATGCATGCTAGTTTGTCCTTCCCCTTTAATCGAAGCATCTCTGTTAATGACACAAATGCCTGGCCGAATTGCATGCGCAAAAGTCGGCTGGTGCGGGTGACAACCTATAAAGTCGTCTAATAAAAACCGCAAGTCTGTAGTTGGGAACAACATAGAAAGCGATGGAAAGCAACGCTAGTTTTGCCTTGCATTATCAGCCGCAACATCTTTGGGCAGATATACATTTCTGAATTTATCAGCACTATCCCAAAATGCGCTCGAATTAGATAGGAAGATGCAAGTATTGCCGTTTCAGACCTAGCCTCGTCTTAAGTACCCGTGACTTTTATGATATATTGCCTCTCAGGTAGCAAGATTGCCGCCCAGTAAATTGAATGAGCAATTACAAATCATTTTGTTCCACTTGCTTACCAAAGCTAGTTTTGCCCTAATTTGGCTCATGGCAACACACGGACCGGCGTGGACCCTCACTATGCCTGATGAAATAAAATAATTGCTGCGGTCGGAGGCTTGCATTTACGGACTACTTACATGGTCGTTTGCGAATACGATAAGTGCGCACGTTTGGGTTAACTTATGAGCACCTAAACAAACTGCAACAAAAATCAATTTAAAGCTGTCATTCCGATGGTGATGAGAAATGCAAGCACTAGAAGTGAATGCTCATAGTAAAATACATAACTTTAGCCAAGTCCGTGTTGTAATTATAGCGAAAAACCAATGCAAATCTCACTAGTGGTTGTTAGCTATTCTGCTTTGCTAGCAGAGCGTGGCCAACTATTTTGCAATGCTTACTTATCTATGTGTTTATGCATTATATTTAAGTATTTCATAACTTGACAGCCCATGCATTCGCAGATCCATCCGCCTGCCACGAATCCCATTATTGAAGCGAGAGTTAAAGTAATGAAATGCTTATGCGTTCACTACATAGTGGTTTGACTTCTCCAAAATAACATGTCTGCCAATATGTAGCTAATATATGCGGTTGCGTGTCGAGAATAGCAGCCACTAATCATAACCCCAGGTGGTGCACATTAGCTACGTCAGGCCAGCATAAGTCTTAGCATTCTTCCTCTCGATACCATGATCTTCATAGTGTCAGGTGCAAATATGCCGCGTTTTCGTTAATAGATGAAGCGTTTTGCATAGAAGCTTGCTCAACAACGGCTTTTACGCTGCAGCATCAAAGAGCCGCGCACCGAAAGGGCCTTGCTCTCACCACTCTTCAAATGGAGCCACATTGGTCCTGACTTCATTAAATACAGTTGAGATGCAGAAAATTGGACAGAAACTACGAAGATACGGTCAGACTGACTGAAGTGAAAATCATCTGCTTCGAGGTGAACTTTGCATCGCTCTCAAACCAAAACGCCACTCTCAAGGACTGGGTTCCAATTCGACCTGCAGTGCGGCAGTGGGAAGAATGAGCATTGTAAGCCCCGTTGTTAGTCGCACTAAACTTATTAAATCGTCGCCTGATGGTATGCTTGAGTGTGCGGCTTCAATGCACAAATCCCTATTTGATTCCTTGGTATGTGCTAATTTTATTGTTAACTGATCTGTTGACGAATTTTGCCTCGCTGTTTATGGTTGCATCGTGAACGCATACGATGCAGTATCATTAATCACATGTAGGTCAGTGCGAATCCAAAAGCGGATATATTGCAGGATAATCACAGCTCACAATATGCGACTATTGAAGAGAACTTTGTTCCATTACAGACTGCTGCCTCTCATCCATAACGCATTCCATAAAATATGCATAGGTGATGTTTTCAGTTTTAAGTTCCCTCCTTTTGTTTATGCAAAAGATGTCCATATCTTGCATACGAGTTCATTTCTCCCACAACAAAGAATAAACGGGGTTGTTTAGCTGCTCTATGCGCTAAGAATGAAGTTATGGGCACGTAACCTTGGGTTAACTGGTCTGAGGACTTAATTTAATAAAGCTCTTCCCTCGATATCAGTGTCCAAGTAAACGACAAGCGTTTCGGCTAACCAAAGTAAACTTGTGCTTATTTGCCATCAGCACTTGCTTTCCGTTGTCCATGCTTAACCGTCCCCATCTTGACGCTTTATTAGGGTTATTTAATTCTTAAGTGCTCAACATCCCCCGCATAGTTTACTTCTAATATTGCATCCTACATGGCATGCAAAGTGTTTTCAACGGCGCTTGCCCAGCAAGTTCGTATTAATTTATGTGATGTGCGGATGATTTTGTAAGGGCGCTACAAACCCTGCGAGATTAGTCCATTTGTCTTTGGTAGGCATTTTTGCGCCACATCGCCATTAGTAATATTTGCGGAGTGTCTTTGACACGTTGCAATTATACGATCGAATGATCGTACTGATTTTTCCACAAGCAATGGCGATTCCTTAAGTTGAAGTGCTCCAACTGCTTCCAGTGTCAAAACCATGTGGCGCACGACTTGCCCTATCAGTACTTTACCCTGGCCATGTTCCCAGATTGTACAGGTTTTAAAATTATTTATGAACACAGTGCATTACTTTCCTAGGAA
Organism: Taenia hydatigena; assembly: GCA_036345935.2. NCBI lineage: Eukaryota > Metazoa > Platyhelminthes > Cestoda > Cyclophyllidea > Taeniidae > Taenia > Taenia hydatigena. The sequence goes on along the minus strand of JADWOT020000002.1, from coordinate 9,816,277 downwards.
ATACGTTTGGGTGCAAATCGTTCCAACTGTAGATGTGAGTGCACGTATGATGCAGTGCCTTTAAAGGGCGGTTTAGTGCGTTCATTTATCCTGCCATGACATAATAAGATTCCAAACTTTGCTGCCCTTGCAGGTTGCAAACCATTGCCCATCATGCGTTTCCCCAAGGCATCTCTATCCCAACATATTGTGGACCTTTCTGTTCATGACGTCAAGACATGGGGCAGCCGAGAGTGGCATTTAAGGCTTAAGGGCTAGGAAATACTTTTTTTTGCTTCTGCAGGTATGTTCAGGCACCAGTTAGCCTATCCCACATAAGAAGATAACAGAGCATATCTCATAATCATTTCGATAATCATAAGGTACCTATGCGCATTAGAACGTGGCATGTCGGTGGCAAAGGTAAAACCTAGCCTCTCGAGAAGCAATGCATGGGAATCATGTCGTGACTCTCTTTACGTCGCTGTATAAAGTGGATATGACACCAAGAATATAGCAACACACGCGCGTGAAGCAACCATAAATTGCAATGCAACAATTATTAGCAGCTAAGGAACCGCAATAAAATCAACGTATCCCAAGGAATTGAACAAGCAGTTACACATTAAAGCTGGACGCTTCAGCTTAGTATTCGCGACTCTTAGTTGGGACATCCAAGGTCTAACTGAACTCCATTCAGACCAAATCAAACTGTTTTCGAAACCGGTTTCTCCCTCCGGCCCCTCTATTAACTAAAGTGTCAAGTTCTTGTTTGGGGCAATTACCCTTCAGATACCGGATCTTGACAAGGCATACGTTCTACTTTTGAAGCCTTCAGAGAAGATGGAAGAGACTTGTGTAATGTTGAATTAATCAAAACGCTATCCGCTTGTAAGCTAGCGCATGTGATTTTTCCGTGAAACTCTGTATGATATTCCGGAAACCTGTTAGAGACTACATTTCTCGTAGCACTTGCATTGCTGGCTTCTAACATGTTTAGCCTAGGCCTTCATTTTGTTACGTGCTGGTCCACACAGAATGCTTTAACTGGAAGAAAAAGAAGGTGCAGGAGGTGATGAAAAAAGAAAACGAAAGAAAGGGTATAAGGAAAAGAAGGTGAAAGCTCTGGTCTGACTTTTGTAGACTCTGGAACCCTGTTCATTTTAATGGCGTTGGTACTTGTTTAAACGTCTGCTAAGTTAATGGACAATAAATTTCGCTTTCCAAACAAACCTCTTCTCATTACAGACTTCCTCTTGCACGAATCCATCATTCACCACTTATAAGTATCTATTTAACAACACTGACCAACACTGCCTGCGTCGCCGCTGTCACCACCACTGTTTCGCAACGCGGGCTATGAGACGTTTCTCAATGTTGCCATCATCGTCTTCAAAAACAATACTTATTGTTGTTGACTTTGGCAATAATGGCAAGGAGGAATGTGGACGTAGGAGCGGATCTATGGGAAGCCATTGGGAAGCACTAAGGGCCCTTGGGATCGTTGTCGTCGTTGGAGACAGGTGCGGTGTCGAAGCAATTACTAGAGGACCAATGGATGCATTTGAGAGTTGCCTTGCTCCTTCTGCTCCCTCTTAGAGTGGAATATTTCTTAATGCAGAACACAAGCAGACAGGCAGCGCGGCTGTGTGGGTGATAGGTGGGCGGATCGGCGAAGGCGGCGAAAGGGCGGCATTGTGGCATTGCGTATGTTGCACAGATTACATGAGATACTATCGTAGGCTTACAATCACATCGCTTTCGCTTGTCCTTCCTGTATTTGTTTAAATTAAGGTAGTAGTTAGATTAAGGTCTTTGACAGCAGCATGCCATGTGCATTAGCCTTATTATTATGACATACAAGGAGAGCAAGGCTTGTGTGTTGGATGGAGAATAGTGGGAGAGCTTCATAAATAAGAGGAAATTATACTGCAAAACAGGTGTTAACATGGCTTTGCGTACATGCATGTTCCTTCCTTCAGTGCCCCTAAGGTAGCAAGGATTGCATATTTTTCTCTAGATGGAACGACGCTCACCATTGCCAGTCGCCTTTTGCCACTCTGGCGCCAACTGCCTTTATGCATATTAGTAGGAAAAAATGAATTACCTGAATGCTGCATTGCCGCTCAGCAGTCATTGCGTATGGTAGAATGGGCAGACGAGTTGGGATAGAAGGCGTAGACCTTTGTGGACGTAATTAAAGAAGAGGAGTAGGAGGAAGTCGGGTTGCGTGTCCTCGAAAAAGTAATTGGCACAGGGTGAAATGTGGATCACTTAATATCCTGAGACAGCGCTGGCTAAAGGTTGGCCGTCCACGTAGTCGTAGGCTATACCGAGGAGGAAGTAAACAACACTAGAGCGCCTTACAAGTAGAGAAAACAACGAGATGCCTGAGTTGGATGGATTGCTGGCGAATATGCAACCGTAGGCAAGCCACTACAACAATTTTTAGTGATTGGAGGAAAGTTAGCGGTATTGAGAAAAAACACAAAAACTGGCCTCAGAATGAGTAAAGGAAAAAAATATTGAAATCTGTGTATGTTACACATGTGTGATGGGAAGATGAAATGAAGAATAAGACTCGATGAAGAGCATGGCATCGCTTAAATGTAAAACACGAAAATCTGCTTAATAAATGCTTTATTTTTAAAATAAAATAAGCGATGGCGATTTTTGTGGTGAAGATATATTGAAAAGGTGTTGGATAGAATTAAAAAAAGGGGCACTTATGCATGTATAAGACAAAAATAACGGTAGCAGTGGTGAAATACGTGTCATGGGTGTGATGAAGAGATGAAATTGCGCAAATTGAGGTGAAACGATACCATTATAAGGCGAATGCAATTATTCCAACAAAGAATCATTTGATTTGTATGAAAATTTAACCTTAGACACGAAAAGTAGAAGAAAAGTGGATAAAATGAATATGCGAGTGAAAGGAGGATGGGAGTGCTTCTTCTAATAGGCTACGATGTCAAGTGGTGGTGGTGGTTCCACCGGGACTAGGCGGGAGAGATGTAGTCTAGACCTCGATGTGACGCTGATGAAAGTGGAAGGCTTTGGTCCAAATATCTGTGATACGCAGTGAATGAAAGCGGGAGAAGATACTGAGAGGCAAAGAGAGGTGAGTTATTATCTACAATGCAAGGTCTGTATAGTATAGCTGAAAGATTTCGCAATTCTCCGCGTGCTTTAATCCAAAGTTATTGACAACCCTCCTAGCGAGATTCAATGCCATTAAGACGGTGATGATGGTTGGGTCTGGTTCGAAAATTCTGTGCTCTATCTTGCCTGCCTCGCGACGCGATGCCTTTATAATGAGAAAAAACCGTAAAAGTGCCAAAAGCTCATATTACCCAGCACTCAAGACCACAGGGGTTTCATAATCAATGAAACGGTCAACTATTTCTTCCAACCGATAAAGCCAGACTCAAAGCTTTTCTGGAAGATGAGCAGTATTGTGCGTCTGTTGGAAAACATGGCGACCGTTTCTGCGTTGATGCTCAAAATAATGGTAAAATGAGTGTGGGCACTTTGACAGACGAATATACCAGTGATTAAATACCTAGAACGCTGTCAATGTAGCCTCCATTAGTCCAGGATACTTTTATCTTTGAGCATTCAAATCGACCTCTGATTGCTCACCTGTAGGAGTGCCTGAGCCATTTTCCGGACCGTCTTTCCAACAAACATCTCTCCTACCCTCTTGTGTTCCTCAGTGGCACCCACTGCAGGCATCAGAAGGAGCAAACCGTAGAAGAGAACAGCCACCGGGCTTAGTAACAAGGTGTTGTCATCAAAAGTATCCCGTAATCAGAGCATAACGGCTTAAATGAGGAAGAGGACTGCGCTGTCAAAAATTACTGCGTAATTATCATGCACAAAATCAATTCTGCATCTGCATTCAAATGGTTTTAATTCTGGCCAATAAGGTCACGTGACATGGAAGTCCTAACACCGATCAACATGTCGAACTGTGGTGGTGCACGTGTCCTAAGGACACAGATATAGATAGATGTACCATCGACAGCAAAGTTACCTCATCATGCGAACGCGATACGAAAGGATATGCTTAGATAAGTATACTGATTGCAAGCCGTGTAGGGCACGATAATTTCATATTGCTTGTGCGATACAAGGCATCATAAACCTGGAAATGGACATAAATGCAAAGACAATCTGGTGTGGGGTATATGAGCTAGAGGTTAAAATGAATTCATTCGCAAATATCTTGAGAATCAGTCATGTGACCATTGTGAACCATTCGGATCAACTTATGAATTCCACGGCCGTGAGTCATGTGTCAGGAGAAGCCGAGTAGCCTCTTATATACGATCGATTCGGGACCTATTTAGATGGACAGAGGCTACAAAAGTGTGCCTAGTCTTAATAAGAGCTCTAAACTCACCATTATGCACCTTTACAGTGGATTTTGCTGCCATAAAATTGGCTATAGCAACAGCATATTCTACGCCATCATAAATTAGTCATTATCATTCACGCTTTTCACACCAGACTAGACTAGACGTTATGCCCTACCAAGAATGCCTTGGGACTGATCTCATAGACCAATCTTCAAACAGTTTTATAGTTGTCACCCAAAATCGAGAGAAAAGCTTTGTGGTACGATGAGCCCTTCTATTATGCTTTGCAGATATTCGCTAACGCTTGGCACATGCAGGGCTATCTGATGCCCCGCATCAGTGGCAAAGTGAAGGCCCTCCTATCTCTTATAAAATCACTTCCGTTAAATTTTAGAGAGTTTAGCAATCCCTTTACCTGTCTCATGTATCAGCATTTTCCAAGCCTAGTTTCATTTCCCTTCTATCTGTTTTCTTTTTGTGTCCTTCTTTCCCGAAATCTCTTTGATATTTTCTATTTACGGATTTTGTTCAAGCCCACCGGCCATCGTTCGATTCCTCCTTTAACAGTCACAATTTGTGTTACAAAGCAGACTGAGGGTGGATCAGACTTTGCTTTACATCTCATGTCTTATTGCCAGCATTCGCCTTTGCATCACGCTGAATCTTCATATTTGTTTTATCACTTTAGTCTATCCAATTTGCATTGTCCCTGTTTTGAGCACTTAAATCCATTCTAACTTTGCTTTGACAACGCAGCCGAACTTCGCCTAGTACATTGTCTATTTTCCACTCACACCATGTCTTCATCCTGCCGATAGTCTTAGTACCATAGCAGTCAACAAAGGAACCTTCTGTATTCTTTTGTGATCTATACGCTTACAGTGTAATATCGGACTTGGATCGGAGGATTACTTTTTAATTTCTGTGTTGTGTATTTCTGAGGGGTGACTGAGCGTGCCGATCGTCGACGAGCCCGTCGCACAGCAGACTGAGTGCAGATTAGACTTCGCCATGTTCCTTTTGTCTTATTGTTAATGATCTCTTCAATGCCAAACTTTAATTTCATATTTGTTGTATGCTTTCAGTCCATCCAATTTGCATTACTACTGCTTCTTGTGCCATTTCATGTGCGGAGAGTGGGCAAGTAAATCCATTTCGACTTCGCATTTTCAACGCAGTCGAACGTCGACTTGGTTCATTGTCTATGTGGCACGCATACCATGTCTTCATCCTGCCAATAGTCTTGACGTTCTTGCAGTCAAGAAAGCAGCCTTCTATATTCTTCTGTGATCCGAACGCTGGTATTAAGAATACTTGCGGTGTGATATCAGACTTGAATAAAATGATCAACTGGTGAAATTACGTAATTTGAATTTTTTTTAAAAAAGACGAAACGTGTCTTTAATCGAGGAGTTCATATCAATAATCCACACATTTTTTATCTTGAGGTAGAATTTCGGTCGGAAGATCGAAGCCTTGTGGGTGAGCCAGTATCCCCTTTGTCGTTCGTTCGTTCGCTGCTCAGATTATCAGCCTAGATACTGACGTCCTCTAAGAAAAGTGAATCACATAGCTGCATATGGACGTGGTATCTGCATTGCCCTCACTGCTTTCATGCCTGTGTTCTGCATAACATGTGCTTTTCATGGTGGTTGAGCTTTGACATGTAACAGCACATGTGCTCTCATTGTCTGTCAGTGAAAATTATTTTGTTGCATAAATTGTTAAAGGAATGCATTTACTGCAGGACAGATACCCGTTTTTCTCCGCTGCATTGTAAAATTGCAAGTCAAGCGTGGAGACGTGCGGAAGACATACATCTTAGCTAATTGAAGATAGTTTGTAAGAGCCCTGACAGTAGTGAAGGTTTCTTGCATGGAGAGTGACATACCAGCATTTTGAGGCGCGTTGAGGTGTAAGAGTGAAAATGACTAGTTATCAGGGAGTTATTGTCGTTGCCTGTCAAACAAGCAACACCTTTGCGTGTTGAAAGGGAGATGAGAGGAGAGGTCTCTGGGCTCGTGTACACCAAATAGATTCCCCCGCAAGCATGACAGAGAGACTAACACTCTTCTCTGTTACTCACTGTATTCTAAAAGGTCTTCAAGGTGCAGCATTGTATTTGTGTTTCCCTAGGGATGACAGTCATTAGGCACTATATTTCAAAAAGTGACCAGCACCTCTATTCGTAAGTCGCTGTTCAGTACACATTGGCATAGCGAACTTTCTGTGCAGTCAAAAATGCAGACTAACCAACTTTAATCTAGCTTTACTAGCAACTGCTTAGTAGAATCGGAATTGGTGACTGCTGCTTTCAGTAGACTTCCAAACTTATCGTCTATCTGAACAGTGTGTGCTAAAGTGCTTCACGCGAATGTCACAAATTTGACACGATAGGAAACGCGTGCCTCAAACAAGCCAGAACTCATGCAGGAAAGCACTCCTGCTGACCTGCGGAGAGTTTGACACTTAACCTTTGAATCATCAATCTTAACGCGACCTCGTTGACGCGATGTGTGTGTGTGACGAACAAATAAAGGGCAAACTCCATTTCGATCATCAAATGCAGCCTTTGAGTTTAGTCAGCAGGCATAAGAGTGAACCTCGAGTAAGTCGGAAGATGAAGTCTGAGAAGTTTGATGCGGCTGCGTTCATTTTTGTTGGGTGCTACCCTACGGGCTATGGGGTAGTCCACACCCATGGAGGTGTCAAGACTACAAGAATGACGAAACTCCATTTCGATCATCAAATGCAGCCTTTGAGTTTAGTCAGCAGGCATAAGAGTGAACCTCGAGTAAGTCGGAAGATGAAGTCTGAGAAGTTTGATGCGGCTGCGTTCATTTTTGTTGGGTGCTACCCTACCCTACGGGCTATGGGGTAGTCCACACCCATGGAGGTGTCAAGACTACAAGAATGACGAAAGCCTAGTTATTTGCAGAACGGCTTCGCTGTTCAGCGTGCTGTTCAAGAGCACTGTGCTCTCAAGCGACAGGCTCGAGCGGGGGCGAAATCACCGTTTTTGCGCAACCTGTTGCAAAGCTTTCGAATCCACGTTATCCTCGATCTTGTGCTGCTCAACAAAAGCGAGTTTGAGTTGCTTGTCCGCGTATCTTACCTTGGCATTCTCTTTAAATGGACGCATAATCTAAAAGCTGCGAGATTACCTGTGGTATAGCGCGCCTACATTTCATTGCCATCGATCACTTAGACTTTGAATTCATCAATACGCTTTTATAAGTCCTGTCAACTCATATGATATAGCACCACCACAATAAATTGTTTTGTAGATGCTAAGTAAATTAGATTTTCCCCTCTATTAGTTTGTCGCACACACTTCGCGGCAACGAGGTCGCTTAAATAATGATGATTCCAAAGGTTAAGCATCAAACTCTCCGTAGGTCAGCAGGAGTGGTTTACTGCATGAGTTCTGGTTTACTTGAGGCAAGCGATTCCGATCGCGTCAGACCTGTGACATGCGCGTGCCACACTTTAACACCCACTGTTCACTTATTAGACTATAATACTTAATGACTGCATCTCTGGCAAAGCACAGGCAAGTTGTTGCATCTTAAAGCTTATTTAGAATACGGTGAGTAAAAGAGGAGAGTACTATTCTCTCTGTCCTGCCTATATGCACACGAGCCCAGAGACCTCTCCTCTTATCACCTTTTTAGCACTCAAATGTGCTGCCAGTCTGGAAAGTAACTAGAATAACTTCCTGATAACTAGTCGTTTTCTCTCTTACGTCTTTATGCACCCTAATAATGCCAGCATGTAACCTTTCATGCAGGAACAATTCACTGTCGTCAGAGCTCTTTTCGAAATTTTGTCAATTACCCAATATGCAGGTCTTCTGTACGCTCCTACACTTGCTTCTCCATTTAACGATGCAGTGAAGAAAAGACAGGTATCCGTCCCGCAGTAAAAGCATTCCTTTAATAATTTATACAACAAAATGCTTTTCACTGACAGGCAGTGAGAACACGTATGCCGTTAAAATTGTCGCGATGCCAAGGCTAACCTTTGTGAGGGGCCCATGCTATACTGAACACGAACATGACAGCAGTGAAAGCAATGCAGATGCCACGTTTATATGCAGCTGAATGATTCACGATTCCTTAAAGGACGTCAGTATCCAAGCTATTAATCTATGAGTGAAAGACCGCCGGACGAAGTTGATAGAGACTCAGCCGCAAGGATTCACACTTCCGACCTAACTTCCACCTCAAGATGAAAAATGTTTGGATTATTGATATGGGCTCCTCGATGAAAAAAGCGCTTCGTCTTTTTTTAAAAAATTCGAAGTACATAATTCCAACAGTTGATCCTCTGACTCAAGTCCCATACCTCACAGCAAGTATGCTTATTACCAGCATTCTGATCACAGAGACATATAAAAGGCTTCTTTTTTGACTGCAAGGGCGTTAAAGCCATTGGCGGGATGAAGACATGGCGTGCGTGGCGAATAGGCAACGAACTAGGTCGACGTTTGCCTGCGTAGAAAGTGCGAAGTTGGAATGGATTTACGTGCGCACTCTCCACACATGCGATGCCACAAGAGGCAGTAGTAATGCAAATTGAATAGACTGAAGGGGTACAACAAATATGAAATTGAAGTTTAGCACTGAAGGGATCACAAACAACAAGACAAAAGAAACACGGAAAAGTCTAATCTGCACTCAGTCTGCTGAGTGATGTAAGTCATGGCTGATTCTGAGGCATTGAGATAAGTAGAGAACGTTTTAGAGTTTCGGCGGATTGGTGCACAATTCATTTCTTTGCTCCTCTAAGACTGCGTTCGCAGTGTGTAACATGCTTTTCAGCATTTAGAAAGCAAAAGCGTCGCTTGCTGCTTCAGCAAGCAAAATATTCAAATTTATTTAGCAAATCGCTGAAGCAATTTGTCCGACATGGATAAAACATTTTGATTAGGAGCTTGGATGATGTTGTCTACATAAAGTGCAACAAGGCGCGGACATTTGGATCTCCACGTGTAGCAAACTAACAGAAGGGAGATCCCATAGCATGTTTGGTATAGTTTCCACAAGCATCAATAAAATGCTATTGCATGTTTCTGCAACGGGAAGATCAATATGCGCAACATTGATCAAGAGAACGGTTCTGACGTGCTTGATGAAAATCGTCGAAACACACAAATGAACACAAGGCGCAGTTGACGAAATGCCATTCATTCTGGATGAGAATAATGGGTGTGCTAGCTAAGAAATGGAGTTTGTCTTCGAATGATACCGTTACGTATGCAGTCTTCCACCCTTACTAATGAACCGTGCATTCATTAGGCCTGGTAATGAAGACATTAAGAATGAAATAACTGGTGTGGAAGAGGACGCACACCTTACTGCACTGACAATAGCCACCACTTTATCCACTTCTTATACCCATGTGTGACATCGACGAATTAGAATAAAATACAATTAGCATTTCCCATGAATTTTGACTCTCCTATCCATCTCTAAAATCATGCTTTTGGATTGAGTTTGCCGCCAAGAAGAAGGTTATTTCCCCCTCTCGATTCATGGCACTTCCATGGTCTATACGGCGGTGGAGCCTGTCTGCTAGACACCCGAAGACACGTTCAAAGAAGCGTAGTGCCTATTTAAGTGATAGCCTTTAATAAGGATGTGGGTGCACATCTTGTAATATATGCAGACATGTTTGTGTCGTTTATGTCAATGTGCCACACGAGCAGTGGGCCCTGGACGTTATACAAATTTATGTCGGCCAGGTCTACCGATCAGAATAAGAAGCATATGGAGACCGATTCTAATATCACACATGCTGCACAAGCAAATCACGAGCTATCAGCCCTTTTAAGCGTTTTTGACCATTGTTGGTAGATAGCTGGTACCACTGTACAATGTTCCGGTCGGTTTCTCACATGAAAAGAGCATTCAACCTGGGGAGTAATCTCAGAAGAATGTGCACAAGTTTGCGTAAGATATGTCGACTTAAATCAAACCGAGTTTCTCTCACAATCCAACATGCACTGACTACCGTAGGAGCTGATGCTTATTATCGGAGATCATAAGAATACTCTTTAATGAATACGCACTCTACGATGAGGGAAGCTGCTCATTCCATCAACAGTTTGCATTCATTTGTACTACTTTTGTCATAACTGTCTGCGAATTCCCACCCTTCATGTTTTGGAGGCACTATTGCATGGCTTTATACTAGGTTACATATTTATTTTAAGGGATGGACGCAACAGCATAAGATGATTTTTATTAAAGTTGCCATAGTTGCAGCACTGTCCTCTTTTGTCCCTTCTTCCCTGCGACAACCCATGACACAAGTGAGCTGATTGCTTTGCAACACTTTTAATGTCCCAGATCGAAAGGGATCAATGTAGCCTTGATGGAGACTGGAAGAGTGCCTTCCCTCACCTTTGAGGAAACCTAGTTTCTTGCCAGCCAGGAAGTTTGACGAGACGCCACATAAAACAATATGAGTATCATAATCTACGCTTATATTCTGAGCGCAATTTAGCTGAAAAGTCACTAGATTCGCCGCAGCAGTGAATAGTGATGAGAGCTCTTGACGGAAGAAACACGCCGCAATACGTGGACGTAATGAACAATATTGAAGCACGGCAAGAACCTAAGGATTACCAATGTGACTCAGAAATTTGGTTGCTTGACAAATGCACAGCAGAGGAAGTCTAGGTGGTCTGTTGCCAAAGACACGCAGCATTCAGCCTCAATGGTGTTGTGGTGATGACATCCACATCATTTGAAGATGCTTTATGGCTTTAGGGGTGACTATTAAAGCAGCAACCCATAACGGCAACAATAATTTCTGCTTAACGATTAAATGGTTCTCAGCGAATCATGCTATGCCGTATATTTAAGCTAAAATCGATGGTTCACAAACCTGACATTAAAGGAATGCACATTTCTTTGAAGTATAGTTCATCAGCGAGCTCAAATCTAAAGACAGACGAAACCTGGAAATGCACTTCACTTATTTTATGACCGCTGATGAAAATGCCCTTACCGAATCACCCTGTTCATGCAACAAGTTTGAGGGTAAAAGAGAGCAAGGCAACCAAGACGACCGTTATATTTGCGACAGTGTGCATCAGCCTCTTTTCTATTAGCGATGGCGCAGATTTTAAAGACTAACTTCGGCCATATAATTTGTGCGCAATTTCTGTTTCTAGTGCAAAAAGGGTTCCATACCGCCCATGCTGTGTAGCGAAATCCAGTACCATGAGCACAAATCGTAGGAATCATTCCGAATACAAAGTCATAACAGCGTGACGTACATTACCTTGGCTCCTCTTTATAGAGCAGAATGAGTGGACGCTCGCCAGGGACTTCGTTTATCTTCGTGGGAAAGCGGTTGAAGCTCACTGTAAATAAGCGAAGACTCTCCGACTTCTAGCAAAATGAGTCCTTTGTGGCTCTGCCGCAAACAGGACCTCTAAATGCATAATCGTCCACAGAAGACGTGCAGATCCACCGCACAGTGTGGTCGGGGAGCGTTGCCGCATGAAGACCGAAATGCATTGAGAGCTGGTCAAGTTCGCGACCATGAGACTTTAAGAGCTACATACGGGATCGCATCTCTTTAAACTATGCTTAAAAATGATTTGCCACTTCCTTTCCTTAAATTTCGTTTGATTTTGTTCCGTTCTGCTCCATGTAAAGTAGACCGTTCATTTAGTAGCGCTTTTGACTTTACAGCTGTTAACTGGAAGCCTATTATTCTGCCCCTCTCTACCCTCAGTCGTGGGGCAGGAGTTGCTTTACATCTGACGAAATTGGGCTCAGCGAGAAATAGAAGTCAGTAGCAGAATAAGTGCTGTTCATGCAGATTCGTATAGCCAAAGAAGCTAGCGAGGAAAATATTTGTGACTAGAATTGCCCTGAGACGCGATGTGTAGTGCCGATAATTTGCACAGCGCCAAAGCCATTGCCACTTTTGCAGGAGGTGTCTTCGCAATCTGCTAAGCTTCTGAGATTAGCACAACCATCTCACTGCTGAAAGAAGATACAGCTGAAATCTGCAAATAGAAGCCGAACATTTAATCAAGTTGGTTCAAGGCTAAATTATGAAGTCAAGTATATTGAAGTACATAACAGAGGCGGAAGCCAAAGTCTGTTCGGAATGTAGAAAGTAAAATGCAGTAACAGGCAAGGATACCAACTCTCGTCCCGCACCTACAGTTTGCTGACTATCTTTGATGAGACAAATTCGTTATTTACGTCAAATCAAATTCAGAATTCTAGCAAGCAAAGTAGCAGATATGACAATGAACCACAGACCTCATGTTATCGAACGGGCTGTTAGAAATTCAGTCAACATTCCTAATGAACTGTATCCCAGCGGCACCCATTTAATGTCTGATAAAAGCACCATTAATCGACTGATTCCGAGACCAGTGCATAATCCGTCCGGATAATATTCTCACCTTCGTTAGAGATACAGGAGAGCCTAGCACTTCCGCTTCCCTCACCCATTGCATCATCTGGTCTCTGAGTTTCCTAAAATATCGAAATTTGTTTTTAGTTTGTGATCAGTTTGTGAATTTGATTTCGTAGTTCCTGCACACCTAACAGTAACGCAAATGACGTCTTTGCGATAATGTTCCGCTATAATATTATCCCATATAAAATTCATGGAATTTCAAAGCATTGCAGCAAAGGCAGTTACGAATAATGGGCATTATCTGACACCGACGAAGGAAATATTATATTTAGGAGTATTTTATGCGAATGATGGAATTGAACAATCGCTTAGCCATGCACAATGAAAAACTGGGCAAAAAATCAGAGATGCCACGCGCCATGGAACTAGCAGCAACAAATGTGGCGGCATTTCCATCAGCTGGCTGAACTTGTTCACTGGCCTCGTACCGAAGCAAGTATTGCACAATATCAGAGTGACCATGTCTACGGGCATCCATTAGCGGTGTTTGACTGCTCATGTTCTTCACATCGGCGGTGCTACCCGACTCACACAACAGAGTGACAGCAGCCAAATTGCCTTTCCTCGCCGCCCAGTGTAGAGGAGTGCTGCCACGGTGATCACACAGGTAAGTGTAAGCCCCATTATCGAGGAGGAGCCGCATCATTTCTATGTAGCCCATTGCTGTGGCTTCTATGAGTGGAGTCGTCGTAGGATCCTCTGTGTGAACGTTAGGATCAGCCTAGGAAAGATAGGCAACTTTGGGCCAGATGCATGAAATTATTTATCAATACGGTGTAGCAATGTTTTCCTACAAATAGTGGCAAAATTTGAACTTGTGGTTGCTAAGCTGTTACTTAGCAACTAAAGTGGGGATAAAACAAGTTCTATGCCTGGCTAGTGATGCTAATGTTATGCGCGACTTTATGAAGATGAACAACTTGTTCTCAGCTCGTTGCTTCATGCTAAAGAAACAATAGCAGGTCCAAAAAACGCACGCCTTTTTCCAGTAGTTGTTTAGCGACTTGGAGCATATTGGAGTCGACCGCTTGAGACAGGGTGATTGAAGTAGAATCACTGCCTGAAGGACCATCAAATTTTTCTCCTTTTCTATAAGAGAAAGTGGCGAATGAGGATCTAGGTCGGGTGGCTTGAACAAGGTTGGCAATCGAGAAAATCGCTGTGGCAACTTTTTGCTCAAGCAATACTGCACCAAAGTGAATTGGCGCTATTAGGCGTTTCGAATCAATGAAACATTGTATAATAAAATTGTCGCTGCTAAAGCGATGCCGCAACAAATATCAAAGTAGTCCATGCACAGAACGGAGAACTTACATGCACTCCGGAGTCGCTCATACTTGCTGAATTGTTCTCATGGACGAAATGATTATAGGTTCAATCGTTTAAATTTCGTTGCTAAGTGGTCACACAAATACTAAAATTGAACAAATTTGTATAAAAACTATCAGTTTAGAACTAGCATAGTTGGTGCGAAAGGCGATTTTGTAATTACAGCAGCAGATCTTATTAGAGTGTCCAGGATCTCGGTTTACCTACCGAATCGTTCCGCTGCGACTATTCCTAATCCATTTTCCTACTGTATGGGTACAATTAAGTCGACTTCGCCATGCTTGAGGGAGCAGTTAATTTTCTCAACTTTAGAAGCTGGTCAAAATGAACATTTGACATGCGAAACCAGATACCTCTTTTCCAGATTGCATCTAATCCAAGCTCACGCTCTCCATCTAACGAATGTCTGTACATTCGTGCAGCTAGACGTGCACGTGATCAGTTGCTTCTAGACTTGCGTCGGTGTGCTGCCTAGCCCAGTGACAACCAACTTTTGCGATGAGAGGGGAATAAGGACTTCTGGCGTGCCAAAATGAGGTCGTCTTCCAACTCAACTTTGTCAGATGTCCCCCTGGCACTAATTCATTAAAAGAAATCCATAAGTTTACGAACGACGACATGAACTAATGAAGCCTTAAACGTCCCTGGTGTTCTTATTTATTCATGGACTGCTCCTGAAGATATGGTTTAACGTTATCACCTGTGGTTAAGGTTAGTTTAGTGCTGACAAAAGCACCAACTTCACTGCACACTTTCCTCGGTCATCATGCGCGAAATATATTCGTGTTTCCTGCACTGCGCTTAGTCGTCTACGCGTTGACTTTTTAAACAGTTTATTGCAAATAACTTTGCGATAGTGAGCTTGCAATGCAGTTGTCTTCACCTGCTTGCATTAACGCATCTACAAGCGGCTCTACTGGGAGCCACCGACCACCGAGTTAAAAACGCGATAGTACACAAGTTTTAATCGTGCAGAACAACAGTGTTTTGGATGCCACATAACAACCTCAAATACCATTGTTCGGAATTACAGAAATGCAGTAGAAACCGTTTATCTCACTTTCGATTATAGACGGTCGCAAGGTCACTGTGTCTCTCTGCAACATTGCTCTATTCATACAAATAGATTATTTTCAATATCAAAGTCGGAAACGGCATCTAAGTTATTCGCCCCACAACAGTGCGTCTGTGCCATCTAAACGCCACTCCTGGCATCCAACCGTAGCTTGCCAACCCTCTGTGCCATTTGGTACCTAATCGTCTGAATATCAACATGTGATACCGGTTGTATATGCAGAAAATACTGCACAACGCAATTTTAATGTTTGTAAAACAATACTTTTGACCAATTTTATGCCTTTTGTCTCTTTTTATTTCTTTATTTTCATAGTAGAAAGTTAGTTGGGTTTGCTTTCAAGAGGGAAACAAGCCATTTATCCTCATAGCTGGCTAGTCCTGTTTTTCTTGTTGTAGTGCCTCGCTTGCTCGACCGTCCATTTCTGCCCCTTGGGTGGTCTAGCCTTTAGGCCATGCCAGCAGCCTCAACCTCTTTTGTTAGCTTAATGTATGTTGTCATAGTTTTATGCCTATTGTACCTTCAAGATAGTGTCGGGACGCCAAATTTATAATAGCATAAGATTTCACATTGCTTAGTATGGAAATCTTTGTGCAAATTACGCTAATAGTGATGGCTAATTCTGCATTTTATGTTCATTTGGGCATCCTTAAATTTATTTTTATTATCCCATCTCGAGAAGGCTGAGATCAGAGGGACTTATTTGCCTTTGTCAGTGCAGCACACAAATGCATACAAAGCATGAGCAGTTTCCTGGGTCAAACAAATGCGTGCCGTAAGAGTGCAAATCCAGGTCACGCGACATTTACTGCTCAATGTGATATCGCAAAATGCTGTTTAATATACGTTTGCTCTAGATTCTTGTATTGGATGGCTAGTCAATATTCTACACTTCTAGAGCTCGTAAAGCTTTGAGAACTTGTAAATTTGGGCCATTTCACCATTAGGTTCAATTCACCTAAACCACGTCTGGGCGGTCCGATATTACTGCAACATTCATCACCACGTAAGGATTAATTAGTATTTTAAAGATCAAGAAGACGTTGGTCCATCCGTCGCATGTGCTCCTGATAGGCAGTAGCAATTAGTAGGTCGAGGTTGAACTTTATTTAGCGGCAGAGGCTTCCGACTTAGACGAAAGGTAAAGCTGTTTCGTCTTAGAAACCACCTCGTTCTTCCTGTTGGCTTCTTAGCAGTAAAGTTCAGGACACTTGACTCCGTTAAGGTTCATACTCGTGTTGTAACTGAAGCTCCGTAGAGGTTCGGAGACGCGTGCTAAACAGCTTTTAATGCACTCCTCTGTGCGCGCCTACTCAGGCACAGCGGTGAGACTGCGTACACCAAAGCCCGTGTCAATATCCAGGCTCCAGGTGTCCTATTACCTTAGCTGCCATGATAACGTGGATGTCAGTATAATTCGGCTTATTGGAGGATAACGTGTTGCAAGCTATATCGTATGAGCTGGCAGGGCTTATAAAAAGCGTATTGGTGAATTCAAAGTTTAAGTAATCAATGTCAATGACACGAAGACGCGCTATACCACAGGTAATCTCGCTGCTTTTAGATTATGCGTCCATTTAAAGAAGATGCCAAGGTAGGAGATAAAGACGTGCAACTCGAAAGCCCCGCCCGAGCCATTTTAACAGGTAATGAGAATAACTCCCTGATGTCCAGTCACCTTCACTCTTATACCTCAACGCACCTCAAAAATGCTGGTGTGTCACCCTCTATGCAAGAACTCTTCACTACTGTCAGGACTCTTTCAAACTATTTTTAATCAGCTAAAATGCATGTCATCCGCACGTCCCCACGCTTGACTTACGATTCAGCAATGCAGCGGAGAAGAGGCGGGTACCAATCCCGCAGCAACTGCATTCCTTATGCAATTTATGCAACGAAATAATTATCTTTGACAGACAGTGAGAGGACTCGTGCTGTTACATTTGTCACCATGTCAAAGCTCAACCTTCGTGAGAGACTCATGTTATGCAGAACACGGGCATGAAAGCTGTAAAGGCACGTCCATATGCAGCTGTGTGATTCACTTTTCTCAAAAGACGTCATTATTCGGGCTGATAATCTGGGCAGCAAAGAACACCGGACAAAGAAGGTAGAGACTCACCCACAAGGCTTCGCTCTTCAGACCTAACTTCTACCTCAAGGTAAAAATGTGTGAATTATTGATATGGGCTCCTCGATAAAAAACGCGTTTCGCCTTTTTAAAACAATTCAGAGCACGTAATTTTAACAGTCGATCCTCTGATTCAAGTTCCAAACCTCACAGCAAGTGTGCTTATTCCCAGTGTTTGGATTGTATAAGAATATAGAAGGCTGCTTTCTTGACTGCAAGGACGTCAAGACTATTGGCGGGTTGAAGACGTGGCGTGCGTGACAAATAGGCAGTGAACCAGGTCGACGTTCGCCTGCGTTGAAAATGCGAAGTTAAAATGGATTTGTGTGCCCACTCGCCACGCATGCGATGGCACAAGAGGCAGTAGCAATGCATATCGGATAGACTGAAGGGGTACAACAAATATGAAATTGAAGTTTGGCATTAAAGAGATCATTAGCAATAAGATAAAAGAAACACGGCAAAGTCCAATCTGCACTCAGTTTGCTGTGCGATGGGCTTGTCGACGAAGGATACGTTTCGTCATCCCTCAAAAATACACAGCACAAAAATTAACAGGCATCTCTTCGACCCGTGCCCGATATTACACTGTAAGCGTTTAGATCACAGCAGAATACAGAAGGTTCCTTTGTTGACTGCTAAGGTACCAAGACAATTGGCAGGATGAAGACATGGCGTGAGTGGGAAATAGGCAATGAACTGGGTAAAGTTTGACTGCGTTGCCAAAGCAAAGTTAGAATGGATTTGAGTGCTTAAAACAGAGACAATGCAAATGGGATTGACAAAAGTGGTAAAACAAATATGAAGATTAAGTATGATGTGAAGGCGAATGCTGGCAATAAGACATGAGATGTAAAGCAAAATCTGATCTACCCTCAGTCTGCTTTGTAACGCAAATTATGACTGTTAAAGTAGGAATCGAGCGATGGCTAGTGGGCATGAACAAAATTCGTAAATAGAAAACATCAAAGAGGTTTCGGGGAAGAAGGACACAAAAAAGAAGCTATATAAAAGGGAAGTGAAGCTGGACTTAGAAAATGCTAACTCACGGGCCAGAAAAAGAGGTTGCTGGACTCTCTAAGGTTTACTGAAAGAAAGCAATTTTATGAGAGATAGAAGGGTCTTTACTTTGCCACTGATGCAGGGGCATCGGATAGTCCTACGTGCGCCATGTGTTCGCGGATATCTGCGAAGCAAAATAAAAGAGCCTATCCTATCATAAAGTACTTGGGAAGTATTTGAATATTTGTCAATGAGATCAGCCCTAAGGCATTCTTAGTAAGGCAGATCGCCTAGTCTAGTTTAGTCTGAAACGAGTGAATGATAATGACCAACTGATGCTGGCGCAGAATATGTAGTTGCTATTATTGCCATTGCCAATTTTATGGTAGGAAAATCCATTTTAAAGGTGCATAAGAGTGAGCTTAGAACTCTAATTAAGACAAACTGCACTTTTGTAGCCTCTGATCACCTAAATGGGTCCCTGGATTGACCGTATATTAGAGGCGACTCGGCTTCTCCTGACACATGACTCATGGCTCTGGAATTCATAAGTTGATCTGGATGGTTCACAATGGTCACATGACTGATCTCCAAGATATTTGCGCATCGATTTGTTTTAACCTCCAGCCCAGGTAGCCCATCACTAGGTTATCTCTACACTCATTTATGACCATTTCCAGGTTCACGATGCAATAAATCATGCAAGTGATATGCAATTAATGTTCATATCGTAGCAACACTTAATAGCAGCGCATTCAAATGTTTCATTTTTTAAGTGTTAGTTAGCGTCTGTCAGTGGTGACATCGACTCCGGTATCACCGCTACCATTTCACACTAATAGTTGTCCCATGTGTACCTTACATAACCTAGCAACTTAGAGCATTTAGGACGCAACCACTCACAAACTAGCACTGGATTTTAGTGTTTCTCCTCGGGTGACGAGAGCACCAGCTCAACAAAATTTGCAATTGCGCAAAGGCAACTCAAACCATCCGACGAAGAAACCTTTTGCTTTTGACCGCTTTAAAAGAGCTTAACAGGCATGTCTCCGGTGAGTTACAAAGTGCTATGGCACACCTTTTCCGCCAGATACCTTCGCGTACCCACAAGTCAACACTTCTGATCAGCCGATGAATGTGTCTATTTGCGCGAAAATAGAGAGCAATTGAGTGGATGCATAATGAACTGCAGCGTTTTCGTGCACAACACATGTCCGATGTAGGGCACACAAGAAAGAATCTACGTTGCCCGTTTGAAACACTGTGCGGATGCTATAAGAGATAGGTTGCCATGATATCTCAGGCAGTATAGCAATTAGCAGCCCCAAAATTTTAGAATTTTTACTCCTTGGAAGCGGGTATAGTTGTTAGAAACCACTATTGAAAGCCACTGAATAATTTGCTGTCAGACAATTCGACAATGCAGCCAAGTGCACTTCTATTCAAAATGCCTTGCATGAGCAGATCTTAGGTGCTAAATTATTGCAGGGTGCAACCAATATACAAGATTCGTTTGCTATAAACATTTCTGATTCTAACGCAGTTGCTGCCACTGCCGTTTTGTTAGCAGAGGCGCCTCCTCCATGCCTGCTTTCTTCTGTTTGCATTCAGCTGCAAAGTTGGCGCTGAATACTCATCTTCTTGGCAAACTGGTGGACGAAGATTGGAAAGACGATTAAATTGCTACCATAAAAGTGCTCACGTGTCTCAGAGACTTGACCGGATGACTTCAAAGAATCGACTAGATCTTCTAATCGTGGACAAACGGGTCGATGGGCATTCAGCATTCAGTCAGATCACAAAGCTCAGATTGTTACCATTAATATAGTGTCGCAGCCCTTTGAGCAGGAGATAAGTGGATAAAAGTCCAATGATGGCCTGACAGAACATGAGTTACCACCTTACGGGCAGCAAAATTAAAGTGAATGGAAATGCGAACAATGTGCGCTTGTGTTAAACAAATGAGTTGCGTCCTAAGTGCTTGACTAAGAACTATCAAGATAGAAGAATTGACTGGCTGGCTACACGCCATCGCAGGATCTGCTTCATCTCGATAACTTCACCAAACACTGCTGAATTATCCTGCCTTTTACATGGGGTCCACACAAGTAATGACACTCCTCCTTAAATAAATTTCCATTTCCTTGCCATTTTAAGAGCCGCCTGTTACAGAGCACATGCATCACAATTTCGCACGTGTCCATCACTAATAAAGGATGTTACTCTGAATGACACTGCATGGGTAAATTAGTAGAACCGCATTTCATGCCCCCACCCTTAAGGGAAGCAGTCAAAATTTTACTATGAAGCAACAAATCTACGCTTACTCTTGGGTATGGAAGATTGTAAGAAACCAATAAATAGCATAATTCTGTCATTAATAAGCCTTGCGCAATTTTAAAACTGTTTGTCATGCCATCTAATGGTGTGGCGGCACTGCGAAGTGCAATTAGATCCAATGCAATCAAGCTGTTGTGCAATGTTAAACCGATGGAAACGTTTAATAACTGATAACAGGAATACAATTTAATCACTCTAATGATATTATACAACTGTCAATAGCATAGTCAACAGGTGGAGCATAAATCATGGGCAGTTACTACGCCCTGCAGCCCTTGAAAACTTTTCACGAATTTCCCTGTGACCAAATCACTGGCGATTGACAAAGTTGCTCCATTTTTTGTACTTTGCAGTCACGTCGGCTCCTGGACACAAAGCACTAAAAAATTAAGTTAATACAAAGCCAGTAGGGCAAGAATAAGGACGTTCAAATGGCTGGAGAGAGTCAATCACGGTTATTTGCATAAACAGGCGACTATAAGCACCGCATTTATAATTCATTGCCTTTAAAGGTGCAAACAATTGAGTTAGACCTATACGGATGAGTTATTCACAATAAATAGGCACGACAAACACACTTATTCGGCAAGATTAATCACTTATGGGCAGCCAAAAGGCAATCGATCATGTTTGCGTTTCCGACTTTGGCGACCAGCATGAGTGGCGTGAGGCTCTTTCAGTCTCGCTGCTCGACAACGACTCCATTCGATTAAAAGTACTGAAAAACAGGCACGCGCCGTCCACGAATCGCTGCGAAAATAAGCGGTTTCATACAGGTGACGCATCAGTTGATGTCAGCTCTATGTGGGAGTAACAGTCATATCAGTAGAATGTGGCTATTTAAAGTAGCTTGCCTGAGTGTGCCTCCAAAATGAATTTTATCGTTTCATAATCACCCTAGTTGCAGGAAATGTAATTTCAGGCATGACTGCATCATCAGATGATTGCCTTATCCATTCTATATGCCAATATTTTGTCCTCTTCAAGTTCGCGCCATGAGTAAAATTGCTTTCGTAGGCGGTTGCATTATGAGTAAGTAAATAATGACCCCACTAACCCATAGAGGCAAACGTAGAACAAGTACCTTGGCACTGGTAAGCGCAAGTGCAGATTGATTTCTTTTGTCCAGTTTGTATCCTACACCGGCATAAAGGCAATTGAGACGTCGAACAACCTTTGTGCGTCAGCGGTGAACAGCTAGGCTTAAAGAAGTTGCATTATGCACATCAGTTGTAGCAACGCAAACCCTGTGCTCCAGAAGCATTTTAACAAATGGCAGATGACCTTTAGTGGCTGCACGAGTGCAGTGTTCATATTTTCGTCGGTACAAGAGACCGACATGCCATATTTAAGGGGGACCTTCAGTGCTTCTTGATGACCCTTATGCACAGCTGCATAAAGAGGAGGATGCAGTGAGCTCCCACCGCTTCCGCTATCATCCGCCTGAATGTGAGAAATGAGTATTGCCTTGGCTTAATAACCCTTGCAGTGCTCCTTTATTATAGTGCTGCCAAGCAAATTTAAGGTGTGTGCACACAGAGCAGGCTGTTTCAATTTGGCTCTAGTGTAGGCCTCTAAATGGTCAAATCGTAAAAAGGCGTCTAAAATGTTGCCTCCGTGATTTGATGAATTGCAAAAACGTGGCTCATAAATAGGACACGATCAACAGAGTAGAATTTTAAAGGCTACGAAATGTGGCTTACACCGCATTTCAACAGGCGTTTCATGGTAGCGATATTATTGTGCAATACGGCTTGGAAGAGAGGTTGTTGGTCATCATCTCTCGCTCGACTCTAATATCATCTAGTCCGTGCGCTCTGCTTGCACACTTCATCGCGGCATTGGGAAGAATTTTGTACGATGCGCTAGCCATAGCTTCGGATGAACCCGCTCCAAGTGGAAAGTATTGCTGGTCTCATTCTGCACCAGGGAAGTATAAGTGAATGTCGAAGGATTTACCATAGGAGACATACCAGCGTTAACTTGTGGTAGAAGCTCATTTTTGGGCTTTTTACAGCAACGGCTCAGGAGATGGTAAAATTAACATCAAATAAAAGAAGGCCTGCAAAAATTTTTGAAACAGCATACTTTAAGTTAGCATTTGAAAAAGAGTTTGTTTTGTAGCAGGACTTTAAAAATCCAAAAAGTCTAATGTCACTAGCTCTTAAATACAGTTGTCGTCATTTGTGTTTGCCCTGCGGAGGATGCGACAATGGGAAAACCAAGGCACACAATGTCTCATGATTGATTCAGTCCACACACAGCCTGGCCGAGACTGAACCCGGGGAATAACTACAAGAAGCACAGAAAACAGCGCATGTCAGAAAAGGGTGTGCAGTGGCTTGGCGTTTGGCCTTGTGTACATTAAAATGCGTGAAACCTTCCTTCTTTGAGGTTTGAAATAACATCCTGATGTTTAGTCCAAAACGTCATTCTTGCGACTGTTCAGTCGCATGCAGCACTCTCCTGCACCAGCATGCTTTTTTTACAACATCTGAAGTGCATGCTCCAAATTGGGTAATAAATTACAAGTCCGATTGACTGTACATTTAAGTAGATACACACTTATTCCTCCGAAGTTTATGCTCTTGATCTGCTGATTAAAAGTCAGAGAATGCTAATGGCCTCTTAACCATCCTGTGCATTTGCGTAGGGTGGCGGTTTGTAATGTAAGGCTTCTCATGGCTTCAAAAAAGGCTTTAACGATGAGATGTTGAACAACGAATCGGCTCAAAACTTCCAGCTAAAATAAATAGTTTGGGTAAAATTTTAAGCAAAATTTGAGTTAGTGACCGAAGATTTAATGGCTGAAATCAATTTTAATTCAGCAAACTTCATTTTAGAGTTAGAGCGAATCTTATCCAAAGATGGAAACTGCTATTGACGAATCTGCTTGTCACACGTTCTAAAATTAAGTGGGTACTTCGAAACAACAGCAATAATTATATTGCGCCGTAGGGAAGTAGGAATAAATGCTGCGTAGCGTGTTTCCTCGGCTACGCCCAGAGCTTCGCAAACTATACGCACTATAATAGGGGTTCTCTGGCTTGGAGCCTTCTCAGAAGTGAGAAGACTACTAACATGACCTGGAGGTCAGGGTGCAGTACGGACGTTCAAGATGTGTCCAACCTCTGCAAACACAGAGTTCATCATGGAGCAATACAAAGTGCAACAGAACAATAACTCACTGTGCACCAATCCTCAACGTCGTTATTGGTGCCTCCAACTGCAATCTCTACAACCGCCATCATAAGGTCCTTCACATTCAAAAACAAACCTTAATGTTGACAAAAATGGCATCAAATTTGTCTAAATGTAGAAAGGCGTCCGATCATGATGAACAAAATAGAAACAAAAAAAACAATCCTACGGAGCCAATGATGTTGGTCTTCAGCATTTCTTAGCTTTCGATCGACTAATTTTTACCCAGATAATAGACGTGCAGAGAATGCAAGACCTTTTCGCAAAGCTAACATCTTTACGGCAGTACTGCAAACCACTCTGCGAAGAAATTTTCACGCACTTCAAAGGAGGCGCAAATCATGCTGCTTAGGAAAGACCCATAGAACAGGAATTTTAGGTGATTGTCAAGTGTAGACATCATTTGTGGCACTCCCGTGGTTCTGTAACGCATTATACCCATTAAAGATAGATGATTGCTAGAAAAACGAGGGAGACCGCCAGGGTTAGTATTACTCTTAGTTACACTCGTGCAGTTCCTGACAGCCCTGACTTCATTGCAAAGTGATGTTAGCTACCGTGAGTTCGTCTCACGTGGAGAATCAAGATAAAGCAAGCATACAACTCAACGAACCGAGAACAACAATTGCAGCGTGTTGGATGCAATAGGCACTGCTTTTACTTCATTAAAATCAATTTTCTTATTAAAGACTGGCATCCTCCACCACTAAAATATCCTTCTTGACTCCCATTCGCAAGCCGAGCATCTACCACACGAATGTGTGGTGGGCTACGCGGGCCGATGTTTAAGTCTCCGCCTGCCCTATTTGGCCTGTTACTAACTCAAGGGGAACAATGGTGGTGGCAAGAGGTGAATCTGACGTTATTGCACAGCTACCACAATGTCTGCTACTGAGCGTTGCACCTTGGTGTGGTGTGATAACCGCATTGGCGTTAGAAGTTGTTGGGTAAGATTAACCCGACTTCCGCCAGAACGGCCACAAATGGCGTTCAATTTGGCATTTACCCCTGTCATGTGCTTCGCAAACTTGGCAATGGCGAAAATAGCCAGAGTAGATTTGAAGCGGTTCCCTAGTAAAGACGTTGGTTGTGTGGGTAAGCCACACTCCCTCTCACACCATACTAGCTGATCACCGTCCAGATGGAAGGAAGGCTGAGCAACATTGAAGTGAGAACAATGTGGAAAAATAGAGGGGAGAAAACATTGGGCAATTGAAAGAATCGTAAGTCATGACATTTGTTTCATAGTTCTGCTATACTAGAACATAAGCCTTAAAGTAGCGATTGGCATGAGAAGTAATCTAGACGAGGGGTGTGAAGAGCCTAATCCGTTGTTCAGGCGGTGGAGGTAAGTACGGTAGTTGAGTAAGGAAATAGCATCCTAAAGACAAAGTGAAGAAGCTATTCAACCCTTGAAACTTACAGGACTGCAAACCTACCTCCTCAATTAGACTTCTTCCGATGGTCTCCTTTGCCTTCAACACTCATGAACACGTCCTAGCTGAGCAGGTGTGCCTAAAACACGAATACGCCTTAACGAGGCAGGCTTGGCGGCAGCATGAACACCTCCGTTAGCTTATTTTAGGTGGGTGGAACAAAAGCTGCAGCAGCTTTTGCGAATCGCTTTGCGCTAGTATGATCTCTTTAATCACAGCTCCTTCCAGTCCCTCTAACTCTCTGCCGACCATCAAATTGTCAGTGTTACCTTGTTCTCTGTTGTACAACCACTTCAGCAAATAAATGATCACTTTAGTTATATCATTTCTGGTCCACTGAGATGTGTTGCACGCATTGCCTGAGCATGAGCTGCAGCTTCCGCCTTCCATGAATGTGAATGCTGTGGTGTAGATTATTTGCTGCTCTCCGTTGTTTCGCACTACCCCTTTATGCTGCTTCAAAGTCACCTGATCCTCATGCATGTTGGCACATGGTCGTATCTTGGTAACCCGTGTGATTCCGTTCGTCACTGTTTTCAGGTGTCCATGCACCTCCATTTACTCGGTCTCTAAAGGGTACAATTAGACTTGTTTGATTAGCACTAAGCAAGTCCATTCACTAGGGAGGCAAGTAAGTGCAACAAATTCTGTCTCTCTCCCCACTTTCAATTTCTATGTGTCTCATTAAATCCCCGCATGTCAATGCATTACGTCTTGCTTGGTGGATAGGTTGACATACGTCAGCGCTGTAGATATGCTCTAGTTCAATGCACTTCCATCTCCACTCAGTAACCTGCCCTTTTACTTTCGTCTAAGTGCCTGTGTACTTGCCTGAATTCCCGCCAGTTTGTCCGCCTGCCTGCCCAATATCTTGTTGGGCTGGCGGGCTTGCAGTCCACCCTTGCATCGAGCAGACTGCATCACTGCCCGCTCTTTTCTCGACTGCATATTTCACTCCTAGACTTCATTTTATAATGCACAGTGTATCCATTGATGTGTCTTAGCCTTGCACATTGTACTTATTTCTCTCTCCTCTTGCCTCATGCCTTTCAATAGATTAACACACTTTTCCACTTTCGCTTGAATGTCTGCCCACCTGCGTGCCTTTCTAATAATAGGCTCGCGGCACTGAAAAAGGAAGAGAGCATCCAAGTGCACGACAAAGCTTGTAAAGCAGCTCATATTCCGTCTGTTTGTCAAAACCTAATGAGTGATCTCAAAAATTAACTTATTTATTCTAAGAAATGCACATACCAAGCAAAGCTCTCGCTCTATTACAGATATTGAGCACAAAATACAAGTAATTTTGTTGTCCCAATCACTCACTTATGTGTGATCTAGGACCCCACTAAGACGCCACTTGAGTAATATGTCCGTCACTCCTGTGGCCATCCTTCCTTAGAGCTCTAGACGCCTCCATATTTTGTTTGTGAATGATCTCACCAAAATCACTTAAAGAAGCAGCGAGTAGACGTTTGGATGTAGATTTTAATCAAGACAACTCAGGTGAACTGCTTCAATTTGCTGGGTGCGTTAGATGCATGCGGTTGTCCATATTCGTGCAGTATAAAGCACGCAAACGCATTTGTCCAGTAGCACGACAGCGCCGTTTGGATTTGCTGCTGCTCCTACACTAAGCTTGAGCCTGCGTAGCGTGTAAGCTAAGACGTTGCGGCGTGGTTAAATACCGCATAGCTTTTGAATTCTGTCTTGATTCAAGCTTTGAATAGAATTACGCTTTGTATTTTACTGATAAGTAGACCCTTTACCGCCTCGTTTGTGGTAAACTAGAAACCCTACCATGCATTTGATGCATACTTATCAGCAATTATTGCCAAGCTCTGTCTGCTCGAGGCCACTTAGCACTACAGACCTCTCTCAAACGATTGTGCGTAGTCGGTAGACTGGACAGGAAGACCTTTAAATTAGTGAAAAGAAACAAGACGCAAGACCTTAAATCGCATGCTTTGTACAGCATGCAGCGAAACAGGATCGTAGGAAAGTACGTTTTATCTTAGAACTAGCAGAAAGAGAGGAAGGAGAGAGAATGTAGGGAGGGAGAGTGTGGAAGGTACTACCTCATACCCATTCTCTGCACCCTCATAACTCCACTTGCCTAAGAGAAGGTCATTAACTATCTTAAGCACCAGACTATTACGTAAAGGCACAG
The DNA here is from genome assembly GCA_036345935.2 of Taenia hydatigena. NCBI lineage: Eukaryota > Metazoa > Platyhelminthes > Cestoda > Cyclophyllidea > Taeniidae > Taenia > Taenia hydatigena. The sequence continues at coordinate 9,788,796 of JADWOT020000002.1, read as the reverse complement.
ACATGGACGTGTTAGTGTTAGACCAAAATTTGGGTTTTAGAAACAAAATTGCACGATAAAATGAGAAGCTGTAAGTTGGTCACCTCTACAAGGCTAATAGATTGTAATTGTGGCCGTTTCGCCAAATATACTAGTTGACAAGCAAATTAATTAATGCAGAAATCGTAATAAAAGAACTGAGAACCACATTTCAGTGGTAAGCATCATCCACTACAATAATGACAACATGTTCCTTCTTTGCATCCAGAAAGGCAATGCAGCGTGGTTGCCCGCTAGCCAAAAGCGGTGCGACATTTGATGGAGTGACTTGCATAAACGGCCAATCTTACAAAAGTCTACTATTTTTGTGTAAATTACAGGAAAATTGAGACACCCTTAAAATATGTGGGTTATATTATTAGAAAACTGGCAACACTAGTCAATCCAAAAATAACAGCATAGCTAGCTCTGCTCACAAAACTTGTCAAAATCATGAGTTGTTTAAGACTCAAGCAGCCTATACGAGTAAGCATATAAGAAAATCCACCTTTTATTGTGCATCATAAGCAAGGAATCTTATCGCCTTGCCGGTATTCAGCCTTGCAGTCAAGTGACCCCATGTTTCGAGGACTGTCACTACCCCTTACTGGATGCAAATAAAATCTTTTTTTAGAAAAGATTTCATTAATTACCAGCGATTAAGTTCATACAAGCATTCATGCACCGATTCGGTTGATAAGGCTATCGCAGAACTTCACTGAGATTAGGACTGATTTTCTTGGCCTCTTTTTGTTTGGGTAGATGCAGAAATGTTTATTTGGGTTTGAATCCGTTAGCGCCAAATATAAATAGGTAAAAACTTAGAATCTGGCACTAAAATGAGGACAAGAAAAGAAGTGAGGTGTATATGAGCTCCATTATTCTTAATCTTTTCGAAGGACGTGCACTTCGTGTAGACTGCCATCAATAAAGCAGTCGCTAAGGCGTTTGTTGAAACCTCTGTAATTCTTCAAGGTGCGTTACGGTGCTGCAGTTCCTGCGTTGTGACGTAGTAGACAGAAAGGATCATATGAAGCGCAAATGAAGGGCTTAGATGCGTGGAGGAAAAGGCTTGCTACTCAGTTAGTACTTATAAAGATTAATGGTTTGACATTGGAAAAGCTCCTAATTATGCACGATATTATCTGTCATCTATCTACCATGCTGAGGTGCGCCTCCCCACCGTGAAGTAGAGACCTTGCATCTGCCGTGGTACCGTCAAGTAGACAGAACATGCACAATGTGAATTCTCCTTCGTTGGCTAAAGGCTAACTAATCTGCTCCTTACTTTTCCATTTCCTACGTACTCTATTTGTCTATGCAGATCCTGAACGAATCTGTGCTACTGCTGCCACTGCTGCTGTTGTTCAGTTCCGTCAAGCGTACGCCAGCCATTGGTTTCGAGGCACATTCTAACAGTGCAGTGAACCGACGTTCCGCAAATGCCCCTGTAACGAGTGTGCAATGTGGTAACCTTGAAAGGAATCCCTTGTTGAAATAGGTGACCTTATCTTCGGCTACTTTAACATTCCACGACTCTACACCTGCATATTTGCCATGGAATAGTGCTCGCATCACCTATGCCGACAGCACCCACCGTCTTAGTCGAAATGTAGCGTTTTTGTTGCAACTTTAGTCTGGGTGTAGCGAAAGGGTAGGATTTTTCAAGTCAGGTTTTTGTCTACGTAGAGTAACTCAAGGGATGAGGTGTAAACTTAAGCCTGGCAAAGGGGTCTGCAAACATTTGAGTTTATTCAGTTTTGTCGTCAACCGTCTCAAACGGAATTCTTGTCCCAATTCATCGATAAACCATCTTTTCAACCGCGAAAGAAGTTTATCGGGTCGCGATTTGAAATGAGCACATGCATGACTTGAGAAACTTACTTGGCCAATAAGTTCATGACTCACTCAAAAAGGTATGATCCGAACAACCGGCACAAACCCCAACTTCTGTCGCAAATATTGGAAATGTTGACTCGTTTTCAATGAATTGGCCTGTAATATGCGCTCCACTTACACCCGCCTCTTTATTGTACAACTGCAAAAGAACGGTTATTCTTTTTCGATGTCAGAGTCCATTGGGAGCCGCAAATCGTCGAAAATGCGTTCCACTAGTGTGGGTCACCATAACAGATCGTGCTGAGAATGTACGCTCCAACTAAAGGAAGGCAGGAAATCTGATTTGACACGTGTAGCATACCAATGCCTCAAATTCCTAAATGCGTGACTGATTTATTGGCTGCTATTTGGCCTACAAAGCTGCTCAATTTCAATATTTTGATTGCAGCGACTTTCAATCAGAGCAATAGTGACACATTGCTTCCATAAAGCAACAGGAATATTGTGAACTTTCTTCAAGGGCAGATTAGGGGAGAGTTACATGCGGAATTCCGAAGGGCCATGTCATCGGATTATGCGATTTCAATCTTTGCCATACCGATGGGACGCACAAAATTGCTTAGTGAAAATTTTGTCAATCATCGTCTCAAGGGTCTTTAATGGAGTCCTAACCATTAATCTGAATGGGCTTGTAATAATGACTCTTGTATAAATTAAAGGATTTACAAGGTTAAGAAGTATTTAGAAAATATCGATAATTTAACCTGGCCAATTAGGTAGAAATCGCTAACAACACCAAACTATGGAGCGGACGTGGAAAAAAATATAGGAATCACGATGCTCCGCAACTTAAGCCAAAAGTAGGGGCCCAAGTCGCCGCTGATACTCAGGTGATGCGTGCGTTAGTAAAAGTGCTCCTTAGGTGAGAAGCATTCGGCGAACGAAAAGCCAGCAATGAAGACATCGTTAGCTCTCCTTGAGGTAGACTAGAGTTTGAAACGTAAGCACTCAGAATTGCATTCACCAAGTTAAAAATTACCAAATAAATCTGTTCCTTAAAGATTTAAGTGACCAATGGAACGAGATGGACGAGGAATCTGCTGCACCACTAGCAATACCTGTGCGCCTTCCCGCACATAGGATCATTTAATAATGATTAATACTATCAAATTAACCCTCTACTCTAACCTGCCATGCCAAAGGATGCCTCAGCTTCTTTGTGCTCATTAGCGGAGTCTATTTCCTCTCGTGATATTAGCAACATCACTCCAAACACCAACTTGAAGCAATGTTGCACCAGATTATCGAGACTCTTTACGGAAAATTGAATGCAGGTACTTGTTGCGAGAAATTTAATAAAACGCGTTATGGTAGGCTGAGTTCCCTGTGGCTCAACTCTATGCGAACCTGATGGGACGATTACTACCATATCCTAGTAATGCAGCCGAGAGCCTGTTTAAAACAGGTAAATAGACCAAAAGGAAAACGGGGACGTTTGTTCACCATTTTTCATAAATATTTAAAGAAACTGATTTATGTAGGACAAATTTCAACAGAACAATGTAGCTCGACTTTCTTCAGGCGAATGCCAAGAGGCTGATTGATCCCAGCCAGTTGTTTCTAACCGAAAACACGTGCTTGATAAGTTTATTTGCAAAGCACCCCCAAAGCCACATCTCGTATACACACCTCGATCAGCTAACTTGAAAGACATCTGCTCAATGGCCGCCCCTACATTGTTCCTCGGCCTGTCGCGAATACCCTTACGACAATTACTAATAATGAATACCAAAAATAAATTTACCCGACTGCATTCATTTATTTGGTGATGACTTGTGGCTCAAGAATTTGTCAAGTCGAGGGAAGAAGCCTCTCGACTTTTACGAATTCGACTGCCATCTTCGTAACTGGCCTCCAATACACGTAAGCAAAATAAATAGGCGAATGCGCTACTGCTATCGCATCAATTATCCAGCAAAGTCCCAAAACGTAAACAAGTATAATAAATGAAATTGGGCTTCATTGACACACTTGCTAAATTCGCTCGCCATGATTTTGCTTTAACAGCATAGCCAAGAAGCAGGACATAAATTGTGGTTATTACTATGTTCTACAGCACTTGAGATCTTTTCACATATTCCTCTGTGACCATGATCATCGGCAATTAGAAAAGCTGTCATATTTCCTTTAGTCGTCGCATTCGCATCCGCTCCTGAGCACAAGGGATTTAGAAATAACACATTGTTGGTAGTAATGCAGAGATGGGAACGATTAAGAGGCTATTTGCATAAACAGGTGGTTAGAATCAATGATGGCGCTGCTTTATTGTTGTAAAGATGCGAAGAATCTGTGTTATCTTTAAGGAGATAAACTCTTTAATAATTAAAGAAATTTGGGCTTAGCGAACACTATGGCTGTGCAAAAACAACCACTTACCAGCGTCCAAAAGATGGTCAACTATTTCCACGTCACCAACCTTGGCGGCCAGCATAAGTGGCGTCCAGCCCTCACTGTCCTTCTGCTCGATATTAGCTCCGTTTGACAGGAAGTATTGAAGAACAGGCAGGTGGCGGCCACGAATTGCTGCAAAAATTGGTGGATCCACAGAGGCATCAGAATAGTTGATATCAGCTCCATGCATGAGTAGCAGTTGCAACAGTAGCAGGTGACCGTTTAAGGCAGCATGCTCAAGTGCAAATTGCAGGCATCTGCTTCGAGAAGGAGAAGAGCGGGTGGTGTCCAAAATGAATTTTGCCATTTCGTAGTCGCCCTATTTGTGCAAGGAATAAGCCTGCACATAAATACGTCGTGAGGTATCGCTATACTTATTCGATAAACCATTGCATTTTTTACCATTTGAGAGTATGCGGTGCGCAAAATTACTCTTATACGCAGCTGTGCTAGCAATGAGTAAAGCCGTTGTCTCCGTGAATGCCATGAAAGGATGCAGAATACATACCTCGGCAGCAGCAAGAGTAAGCGCAGATTGGTTTCTTTCATTTATTATGCAGCCCTCGTCGACACCATGAGAAATGAGGTACCGCACAACATTCATGTGATTGTAACGAACGGCTCTATCCAAAGGGACCCGATTATACAAGTTTGTCACATCAGGGCGAGCTCCTTGTTTGAGAAGCATTCGTACACATGGCAGGTGGTCTTTTGTGGCTGCACAGTGAAGCACGCTGTTCATGATCTTGTCAGTGCAAGAAACCGAGGCGCCATGCTCAAGGAGGATCTTCTATGCGTCTTGATCTCCCTTATACGCTGCTAAATGAAGCGGAGGACAACACGACTTCGCATCGCTTTCGTTAGGATCCGCCTGAGAATGAAAGTGGCTAATCCTACATTTGTCAGTCGCATTAACCCTACATTACGAGTGCATGGAACATGTTCGGCTTTGCTGCCTTTAAGATATTGCTTTAACTCTTCTTGTCATAAATAATTTTAACTACCTACAAATTTGTCTCCGTAATTTGGTGGCGTCTATTTTATTTTACAGCACAGGAGATCACGAATACGAAATGCGACCTACATCGCTCTCCAAAAAACGCTTCATGGCAGCAATATTGTTATGAAGTATGGCTTGAAAGAGAGTTTGTGGCTCATCACTTCTAATTTCCTCATCTTCCTCATCGTCCGATCTGCGTGTGTGCTGTAAAAGCAAAATTTGATTTGAATAAAATAATATGCTCATTATTTTGCTTCGATATATTGGATCACTTATCGGCAACATAAGGGAGGGTTGATTGAATTCGAAGTCAAGTTATTTTACCTCTAAATGCGTGAAATTCTGGGGCATCATATCATAGGGTAACTAAGAAACAAGATTAGATGCAAAGGGAATAACAATGTCGCGTGCCACAATATTAGCAGGAACTAGAGTAGATCCAATTTCATCAATTGATTGAACTTCCTCATTGGCTTCGTGCGAAAGCAAGTATTGCACAACATCAGAGTGACCATGTGTACGGGCTTCCATTAGCAGTGTGTGATGGCTATTATTTTTTATATTGGCTGTGCTGTCAGATTTACACAGCAGAGTGACGGCGGCTAAACTGCCTTTCCTTGCCGCCCAGTGGAGGGGCGTGTTGCCAAGGTAATCACACAGGTAAGTGTGAGCCCCATTATCGAGGAGGAGCTGCATCATCTCTATGTTACCCATTGATGTAGCTTCTATGAATGGAGTCGTCATGGAATCTCCTGTATGCACATTGGGATCAGCCTAGAAAATGTGAAGTAATGTTGGATCAGATGCGTGGACTGGTTTACTTATGTTGAACAGGCGATGTTACCTTACGAATGATAACAGAATTGGGCGTTATGACCACTAATACTATTGTCAGGCAACAGGCACTATGCTTGGCTAGCTGCGCAAGTGTTATACACGGATTAATAAAATGGAAAGTGAGAGCCTTGTTAGTCATTTCGTGTCGAATAAGGAATGATAGGGTTAATCGATGGCGAAGAGTTAAAGACGACTCACGCCGTTTTCCAGTAGCTGCCTTGCGACCGAGAGCAGATTATTTTCCACTGCTTGAGACAAGGTAACTGAAATGGTGCCACCATCTAAAGGGCCAGTATCCATTCGTCTATCCTTTAAAGTAGAAAAGCAGTGAAAAAACCCCTGTAAAAATTTCTGTTAAATATAACCGCACCAAATTGAAATCGCGATAGTAGACAACTAAACCGTTTCATTAAAAAGACAATGTCGCAGCAAACATAAAAGCGACCTATATATAAAATTGAAGATTTATGTGAACCCTGGAGCCACTTATACTGAGATGCACTCATGAATAAACTAATCAAAATTCAAATCATTTGACATCCGTTTGCCGCAATGACCTCTACCGTGCTAAAATAAAACAAGCTGAAGTAAGTTTTTGTCGACACAGACATTTTGAATTGTGGAGCCAACGGTAATTTTGCTATTACAGCAATCGTCCTTGATTGAGCGCGTGGAATTTTAATCTATTAATTGCCTGTGAGCTTTTCCAGCAATCAGACTCGATGTATTGAGCACTTATAACGGCGACGGCGTATTCTCGCCAAATAGCAGTACGACGGAGGTCGGTGGAAGTGATGCGACACATGGGCTTTCATTTTCACGTGCATATATTGGCCGATCAATGCTAACTTTTGAAATGTTATCAGAAAAACATGATTGTCCCTGTGCTGAAAGACACTAATTATCCATGTCTGAGCAAAATTCGGAACTTTAAATGTTATGCAGCACCATGTGTTACGGTGCAGGTCTCCGGAGCACATTCGAATTAACCACAGCACTTACAATAAGGCTTCTTGATCCGATGATTTTGGTCGGTTTTGCCAATAATTGCCCATTGAAAGAAACCTGGATAGACCTATGTAACGAGGCACTAATAGGCGGAATATATCAATCTAGATGCAAGTCAAACCACTGGATGAATGCTTATAATAGAAAATGTAAGCAACGCGATTAGCTCGTTGTTTGTTTTTCTTGTGATTCCGAATCTAGCATCGTGCGTAATTACGACTTCTACTCTGGAGACTCTACCATAATGAAACCGTTCGTGCTACTCTATACGCAAATTGGAGGAAGTTGCTTGCAGCGACCAAGTACCTGTCTCATTTCCTGTAAATTAAGCGAGAGACTTATGATTTTTGTAAAATGTTGGAGAATGGCTAAGAAAACAAACTTAGGTACCCATGAAGCTAAATGTGTTTAGACGATGACGGTCGCAGATTTGCTTGCGATCCATCTTATAACTAACGAGCATGTACAAAACGTTTAGCCAAAGGTTGTACGACAGGAAAATCGCACTTCACTTTTGTGATCGCTTTCTGAATGTACCGCATAGTTAAGCTAGAACAAGAGCGTATATCTCTGACTGATATGGATAATAAATGCAGATTAGGTTCAAATTATATCTGTCAAAGACTCAAATATAATACAATTACCATGATTTAGGAGAAAGGCAAATGAAATTGACTAAAGCATCTTCTGTTTGCTAAGTATCCTGACTCGTGGCCTCCCCGATGCTTGGCTGACATAACCATTTGTCAAAAGCACTCCGTTGGGAATTGTGTGATATAATCTCATATAAATACGAAGAAATTGGTAGGATTACTCGCACATTTCAAAGAAATTTTGTAATAATACAAGCGATGGATTTGGCATCATAAAAACCCTTGTTTGGCTCACACTTTTGAACCGATGGCATTCCTCCCCTTATTTGGAATACATGCGCATACTCAACTTCCCATTGCGAACCAAATAAATTCGTGCACTCTTGTTATAAACACCGGGCTCGAAGTGTATCTTATCCTTTCTCTCGCACCTATGCCGAGGATTAGAGAACAAGTGGCATCGCATCTTGGCACTATGTTCAATGAATTGCGTGAAGTTCAAGGCAACAAAGACTTGACAGACAAAATCTTTACAAGCGTCTGTTCTGAGTGTTTGAAATTGAATTTCCAATTCAGGATTTCGTATGCATTGACATAGATTTAATGGATTTCGTAAAAATCCACTTTCGTCACAACAATGAATGCTTGCATATCTTTACGATCTGAGGCATGGCTCCCAGCCTTTGCCGGGAATGGGACGAAATTAGGCCTCGGTGGTGTAAAATACGTCGGTCAACACTATATCCTCATTAAATTTCTTACCTGTTTTAAAAACGCAAATAAGGAACTACAATCCTCAGTCATTCTCCTATCCTTTGATTTAAACCTACAAAACTACCCTGATGGAATCTTTGGTTTTCCAATTTTCGTGCCCAGAGTAGAATTAAGCTTTATCTTTGCTTCATTTTATGGAAGGAGGATGGTTGGCTTTCATAGCTGAAGCAAATAATTCACCACGCTTACAACATGTAAAAGTGAATATATGTTTTAGCTTGAGACCTTCTATGCTTATGCTTACAGCTTTGTTCCAAGACATTGACTTGCCACCATTTAAATGCATTTCATTTAGGACAGTTTCGTTTTGAAAGGCACTTGTTAGGCACCTCGGTCAAGTTAAAGAAGCTTTATCGAAGTTTCTAGTCAATGTATGGAAATCGAGCCCTAATTTGTGATGGTATTTATTGTTCTTTACTTTACATTATCATTATCGTTGTTATCCGAACAGGAATGAATCCACCTCTTAGCAAGGCATCTTGAGCTGACAAATTGCTACGCTTTATGGGGTTTTAGTTTAATGATTCCAAGGCATGTGTTTGTTCATTTTAATTTGTCCTGTCTGCATGTGAACGAACTCTTATTTGATTACCACGACAACCGCAGCAGGCTTGTCTGTCAACGAAATTTTGAAGCGCCGCGCTTTTGACATCAGCATTGAACGTATAGGCTCCTTAACGTAGAGAATTACGCAGCCGTACGTCAGTCACCCGAGGTGTTTTACTTAACTGCATGCTTATCTCATCATAATGTCACTAATAAATGCAGGCAAAATTATGCAATTTGCACAAGGAAGAGTTTCTTGCTGTCTGGTGCTTCTTTGTGCATGCGAAAACAATATAGGCGAATGGCAGTTAACTGCCAAAAGGACTATGTATACTTGATCCTCAATTTTGCACAACTTTCTTCGTTCACAGAAACAAAAATACAGTCCATGAATCACAGTAAAGTTGACTTCCACGGTTGTTTTGCAGGTTACACACATTACTAATGCATGAGGATTTAATCTCAGGAACACCATTCAACTAAGTCCATATGTTTTGCCTTTTCTCTGCGCATCAGACCTCCGTTTTTCCTTTGTGATTCTTTCCAAAAGCATATCATGCCCTACGATGCGAAAAAATCGGAATATCTTTGCCGCAAAGTTTGATTAATAATGTCTGAAAATTGCTCAATGCGGTTTTCATAGTAGTCTATGGGAATTGCTTACTTTACGCCTTTACGAAAGGTGTTCACACCGGCTCTGATTTCGCCTGTACCATAATACTACGACATCTAATTCTGCAGCGTCCATGGTGTGCAAGTCGCACATCACACCACCTAGTTATAAAGAGGGCATTCGCGGCACAAGGTTCACGATTAAATTAAGGACGTGGATAAGGCGCTGCCGTGCTACTTGGAATCCAAATCTGTATAGATAGGTGCTGATACTGTCACTAGTTCACTCGTATACTACAAATGATAAGTATAGCGCAATGCGGCCATGCACACGACCTCTTTCCCACGTCTCGTGACGTTGGTAGGGTCAGCAAGCGTGCGAATTGTCATTAGTACGGAAGCTTAATAGACGGTGTTAGACCTGGCTTTTTGCATATTTGCACCAAGACTTGTTGAGATTCATGCCGTATTCTGATACACTGGCTATTGATGTAAATAACGATTTACTTTGACAATAGAAGTACGTTATTTCCCGTCGGGTTAAGTCATGCTAGCTGAGAATAAAACTGGTCAGCGAGATTAATAGCATCTTGAGTCAGCTGGTTTTATGAGCCCGATAGTTATTGGGCAGCAATTACAAAAAAGAAAAAAAGAAGCAACTCATATTTAAACAACGTCGTTATGCAAAACTGCTTAAGGTTTTCCAATTTTGTAGCGCGATTTTCGAGGAAACACTATTTCATAGTGATGCTCCACCACCTGCTCCGCAAAACTTTGGCGAAAGCAAACCGCTGTTAAGAGCGAGTATCTGTGCTAGCAAAATTAGCAGCAGAATTGTGAGCTGGAAGTCACATCGCTGCACGGGTCCAGGTGCTTCAAACCCCACCATTTCCTTAACGCGTTCGTGACTTTTGCGCGCTGAACAACAAAACACTGTAAGTGCTCTGTGCACAGCATGTTTTGCATTTAAATGTTTAAACGTCATCTGCTCTATTCCTCTACCCTGGTTCACTTTTCGACTAAGCGGTTGATTTCATTATTCCTGTTCATAAAGGATTCTTAGTAACGGCGCAATTAAAATGACTCTTTTCACTAAAGTCCCCAAGATTTCACCCCCAACAACTCAGCATGCATTTACGAAGGACGTGCAGCAGCTCTGCGGCACAACTGATGCCTCCATCGATGGTTAAGCATCCATCATCGGAATCGACGCGAACACGGTAAAGGTTTCACTGCGTCCCAAATCCGGCTATAACGCGCATGTGGACTCCCAGTTAACTGCAAATTTCCTCACCAGTTTGACATTACTTGACCTTACGCGGAATACATTCGATTTCTGTGATCGCTTATGTTTGGTAGAAGGTGGACGATAAGGCTTAAAACTTTTATTTAAAAATGCGAGCTGCAAATGACCTTGTGGAATGCTTGAAACACGCAAATAAGACTAGACATTGTCGGCACTCCGCACGTTATCAGAGATATTTTGATAACTTCGCGATCGTCATAGCACAGAGCGCATTTTGAATGAAGAGTGTTTAATTTCAGATCAAGTGCTGCTCAGGATATCTCAATGTCAGGCCTGAGATATCCTGCACGGCTATCCACAATGACGACGCGTGTGTTAGCTGATCTTCCAGTCAGGGGACATCGCTTCCCACCAAATACCGCGTAGCTCGAGTAGGCTTGCGATAACGACAGTCTGCCTACTGAAGAGGAAAAGCCGCAGAAGGTGGAGGATGCGACGGAAATAAGGAACGATTCCGATCAGAAAGGTAGCGATGCGATTGGTGCTTCTGCCAGTACTGCTGTTGCCTTAAGATTTTACGCTCCCCGCTACCACATCTGATGCCGTCTCATTTTTTGCAAAGATACGCTATTCGCTTGATTCTGAACGTGAAAGCACTTCTGGTCCTTATGTAATATTCTACTTACCACTCAAATTGGAATCACAGTGCGTTGTTATCTGGCATCCTCGCTAGGACCAGAACGCAGATGCCTGCACTATTTACTACTTAATGGAATTCTTGGGAGCTGACCATCATTGTGATGAACTAGGTGATCATTATAACTCTCTTCATCGGAAATGTCTTACATCAAGATCAGTCTCAACCAGAGCCGAGAAAAACGTCCAGTAACTGTCCATGCTATGCATTTCTTGAGTGCTCGGAAAGTTTATATCAGTTGCGCACAAGCTACAGTTCTCCTCTTTACTTAAGCAGAATGTTTGAAATTAAAGAATCAAGTAGGCCGTCATTGATTTGCAGACTTCTGTGCTTAGTCAGTGCTGGATAGCAAAGGCACGAAGGCTCTACTCGATAGCCTTTTTTCCGAAGATAACCGACACAAGGAGTGCTCCATATGTCCTCTGGATAAGGACGGTGACGGCGATAGTGGAGGCAAATACAGTGATTGGCTCTGGATTCCTGCCCTTTGGTTCACGAAGGCGTTGACACGGTGCAGAAATCTTCACCAAAATCGGATGCTCAAGGTGGAATTGCCAAGCTGGTTTTTAGCTTGTCTTCATATAGCGAAGCCTCATCTAGCAAAGAATATGATGACATTGTCAGTAAGCCCGATAAAGCAAGTAAAAAACTGCCCTATCCGTTCCAACGCCAACTTACAAGGACGTTCGTGTGCCTTGTCTACCAATAACAGCTTGCATGGAATGCAGACGAGAATACGACTAGATAAAAGGTCAATTAATGTAGGCCTAGATTCGGATTCGAGGTGGTTTGTTCGTGGAACTCGATGATCCATACGATTTGCTCCGCAACAAAATAGGGACCTTTTGGTGATAGGTATCCTAATCTCATCATGGCGAGCCAGCTCGGGTTGAGTGCTGTCGGGCATTTGTCGCTTTTGCTCAAGGAATCAAGGCATGCCAAGCCTCGTTCTTCTTGATCCTATGGTAAGTCAGCTGATCACAGAAATTCTTTTAGGGCATCAGTGCTAATGTTGGGTTCATTAAGCAAAGTGTGCTTTCGAAATCGCACAAAATAGATTGCATGCTCGGTGCTATTTGAAGATGTTTAGGTAAAATTAGTTGATATTAATCTCACTACTGTGTGTAGTTCATATCCTTTGCTCATCAGTAGTCCTGTGGCTACATGAGTGCTGAAACCCTTGAGTCTGGGCTGCGGTCAGGCTCCTCTCATGGACCTCTGGCCCTTGTGGCTGCTTCGTCGCCTCCTCGTCCTTTTACTCAGATTCTCTCAACTTCGATTCCCCTTCCTGCATCGCAGGCAACATCATCTTCAATACATGCTTCCCTTCTCAGGTCTCGACGAGCTTTACAGTCACATTCCGTTTCGCTATATTGTACCCTACGCTTCAAGCTCTCGTTAGAAATAAGCTCTTTATTAGTTCCGCCTTAATGACATTTAAATAGCTGTTCCTTCATGGAATGGTATTCACGTCATTGTATTCTTAAAACAAACTTTGCTGCATTAAGCGAAAACCATTCAACACATAATCCTTGATTTGCGTTGCTATTTGGAAGTTGTTTTCCAAGCGTTTGTGGGAGCAGCTAACATTGCATTTGCCCCACACGAAGGACTTGTGCAATGCCACGACGAGACTGGTGTTGACACCAAATTTATCCGGTTTTAAGGGAAAGGCGCAAAGGGATTCCCCTTGATATTTAATGACTTGCTTCGGTTTCGTCTCTAAGTAACCAGCCATAGTTGAGATTTCCTGACGCAAATACGTGCACATTTGCTAGTTAAAATCGAACATGCAGCTGATCCCAACTTCAGATGGCATTGATCCAAAGGCACGACAACATAAACTGCATTTCAGCATGATGAAGTCTTTTTTGATCAAACAGAACTTCCTTTAAGCTATTTGCTAGTGATTCAAAAACATTTTTACGAAATGATTAGTAAGTGGGTCCTTTGAAGCCGAATTGAAGTTATAAAACGCGAGTTACTCACCACAGCCTATTTCAAGCGAGTATGGAAAAGTATGCAGCATAAGCTAACCGACGGTAATGCACCCCTATTGCCTGACTATTATTTTAGTACTTCTGCCTCTGTTTCCGATTTCATTAAAACCTCAAATTGCCTACAATATAATTGCAAAACTTATGTTAGATAAAAATGACCATGCAAGTGAGAGGCGAGAGAGCAATTGGAACCTGAGCTAGGAAGAACAGGTTGGTTTCACAGATGTGGAGAGACCGCTCCCCTAAACTGCTACTGATTCGTTACCTAACTAGAGTTTAGCTTTTGTATTAAAGATGCTCAAAATCATCCAACCTTCAACTACCAGGGGTGGCAAAGGTTAAAAGCAGGAAAATGGAG